>CM065590.1:582474003-582659272 GCA_033119425.1 Bufotes viridis
AAAAATGGCCTGGTCCTTAAGGTGAAAATGAGCCCGGTCCATAAGGGGTTAAAGGGGCGTCCAAAGTCACTGTTAAAGAGCCGGCCACTGTGAAAGTCACTGTTAAAGGGGCAATCACTGTTAAAGGGGTGGTCACTGTTAAAGGGATGGCCACTGTGAAAGTCACCATTAAAGGGACGATCAATGTTAAAGGGGCGGCCACTATGAAAGTCACTGTTAAAGGGGCGGCCTCTGTAAAAGTCACTGTTAAAGGGGCAGTCACTGTTAAAGGGGCGTCCACCGTGAAAGTCACTGTTAAACGGGGGCCACTGTGAAAGTCACTGTTAAAGGGGCGACCACTGTGAAAGTCACTGTTAAAGGTCCAACACAAATCGCAGTGTCGGATCTTCCCCTTTTTCACTGTTAAAGGGTCGGTCACTGTTAAAGGGGGGGCCCCTGGGAAAGTCACCATTAAAGGGGTGTTCACTGCATTCCATTTGGCCACCGATTCTTTATCTACCACAACTACAAAGGCCCTGAAGAAGGCCCAGATCTGGGCCGAAACGCAGGCTGTATTACTATATCTATGGTGGCATATGTACAAGCACAAATAAAATTTGGAATCTTGTGTATCAACTATATTTGTTGGAGTGCCGTGTTATATTAGATGGATTGAAGTTGGGTTTACCCGGAACACAGAGCGCCTGTGTATCAATAGTGGAGTGCCGGCCTTCCCCTTTATTCCCCTTTATTCACTGTTAAAGAGGCGGCCACTGTGAAAGTCACCGTTAAAGGGGTGTTCACTCTTAAAGAGGTGGCCACCTTGAAAGTCACTGTTGAAGGGGTTGTCACTGTTAAAGGGGTGGTCACTGTTAAACGGGTGTCCAAATTCAATGTTAAAGGGGCAACCACTGTGAAAGTCACTGTTAAAGGGATGGCCACTGTGAAACTCTCCGTTAAAGGGGCGGTCACTGTTAAAGGGGCAGCCAAAGTCACTGTTAAAGGGGCGGTCACCGTTAAAGAGACGGCCACTGTGAAAGTCACTGTTATTTAATATAAAATTGCAATAAATAAATACCCGAGCAATGCCGGGTCCTCAGCTAGTTTAATAATAAAATGTTTAATGAATTTAATAATAAAATAAAAAAAATTCACACAGGAGAGAATCGGCCAGTCTTCTGTTTATTCAACAACGTGGTGTTGCAATGGAGAAAGCATTCTAAAAAAACTATTCCTCTCCACCTGGAGCTGAATCCTGTCAAGACTGATGCACGTGCGGTATTGTCTGCTCATCCAGCAAGATACTGGGGGAACCTGCCTGCCAAGAACAGGCCTCCAGTAGCTACAGACAATGAGAAGAAGACAAAGCTTCAAGATTACTTGGAGCCCGGAAGAGTCGCCAAGTTTATCAAGATTCAAACCAACCAGTCCCCGGTCTCTTCGTCAGGGGTGCCCAGTCATCATGGAATGGAAAGGAGGGCATCCTTATTATATTTAATAAATTTAATAATAAAATTTAATTTTTCTTAACACAGGAGGAGGAGGAGGACATCCCGTGGTGCACGGAGATGGAGAGGGTCTTTGGATTCCCACAGCACTGTACAGACATCTCAGAAATGAACCGAGGCTCCCGACAGCAGCTCCGGGGAACGTCATTGAGTGTCCCGGTCATCCGGCATCTATTCGCTCCACTGAAGGATTATTTTGAAAGTGTGTAGAAACTAGAGATGAGCGAACACCTGGAAGTTCGGGTTCGGGAAGTTTGGCCGAACTTCCCGAAAATGTTCGGTTCGGGATCCGAACTCGACCCGAACTTTATCCTGAACCCGAACCCCATTGAAGTCAATGGGGACCCGAACTTTTGGGCACTAAAAAGGCTGTAAAATAGTCCAGGAAAGGGCTAGAGGGCTGCCAAAGGCAGAAAATGTAGGTAAATGCCCTGCAAACAAATGGAGATAGGGAAATGAATTAAAATAAAATAAAATAAATAAAAATTAACCAATATCAATTGGAGAGAGGTCCCATAGCAGAGAATCATGCGTCATATCACCCACCACTGGAGAAGGCCACTTTCAGTTATTTCGGCCCAGCACCCAGACAGAGGAGAGAGGTCCCACAGAAAGGAATCATGCGTCATATCACCCACCACTGGAGAAGGCCACTTTCAGTTATTTCGGCCCCAGCACCCAGACAGAGGAGAGGTTCATTCAACTTTGGGTTGCGCCGCAAGATCATGGTAAAGTTAAAAAATATGAGGATTCAATAAAGAAGTGCCCCGGAGTACAAGAATACATGTTTGAGGGGGAGGCAGTTATAAATGTCTATTCTGCACAAGGGAGGCACAGGTCCTGTGGGATCCATGCCTGGTTCATTTTTATGAACATCGGCTTGTCCACGTTGGCTGTGGACAGACGGCTGCGTTTGTCAGTAATGACGCCCCCTGCCCTCAGAGGAGCTGGCCGTGACACAGCTGCATTGGCGACGTCTTGCTGCTCCTCTGCCTTCTTCTTGGGCTTCCACCTGTTCCCCTGTGACATTTGGGAATGCTCTCAGGAGCGCATCTACCAGCATGCGCTTTTACTCGCGCATCTTCCTATCACGCTCCAGGGCAGGAAGTAAGGTGGGCACATTGTCTTTGTACCGGGGATCCAGCAGGGTGGCAACCTAGTAGTCCGCACACGTTAAAATGTGGGCAACTCTGCTGTTGTTGCGCAGGCACTGCAGCATGTAGTCGCTCATGTGTGCCAGGCTCCCCAGAGGTAAGGACAAGCTGTCCTCTGTGGGAGGCGTATCGTCATCGTCCTCCGTATCCCCCCAGCCACGCACCAGTGATGGGCCTGAGCTGTGTCGGGTGCCACCCCGCTGTGAACCTGCTTCATCCTCATCCTCCTCCACCTCATCCTCCAGTAGTGGGCCCTGGCTGGCCACATTTGTACCTGGCCTCTGCTGTTGCAAAAAACCTCCCTCTGAGCCACTTCTAACAGACTGGCCTGAAAGTGCTAAAAATGACCCCTCATCCTCCTCCTCCTCCTCCTGGGCCACCTCCTCTTCCATCATCGCCCTAAGCGTTTTCTCAAGGAGACATAGAAGTGGTATTGTAACGCTGATAACGGTGTCATCACCACTGGCCATGTTGGTGGAGTACTCGAAACAGCGCAACAGGGCACACAGGTCTCGCGTGGAGGCCCAATCATTGGTGGTGAAGTGGTGCTGTGCCGCAGTGTGACTGACGCGTGCATGCTGCAGCTGAAACTCCACTATGGCCTGCTGCTGCTCGCACAGTCTCTCCAGCATGTGCAAGGTGGAGTTCCACCTGGTGGGCACGTCGCATATGAGGCGGTGAGCGGGAAGGCCGAAGTTACGCTTTAGCGCAGACAGGCGAGCAGCGGCAGGATGTGAACACCGGAAGCGCGCACAGACGGCCCGCACTTTATGCAGCAGCTCTGACATGTCGGGGTAGTTGTGAATGAACTTCTGCACCACCAAATTCAGCACATGCGCCAGGCAAGGGATGTGCGTCAAACCGGCTAGTCCCAGAGCTGCGACGAGATTTCGCCCATTATCGCACACCACCAGGCCGGGCTTGAGGCCCACCGGCAGAAACCACTCGTCGGTCTGTTGTTCAATACCCCGCCACAACTCCTGCGCGATGTGGGGCCTGTCCCCCAAACATATGAGTTTCAGAATGGCCTGCTGACGTTTACCCCAGGCTGTGCTGAAGTTGGTGGTGAAGGTGTGTGGCTGACTGGATACGCTGGTGGAAGCAGAGGAGGAGGAAGCCGAGTAGGAGGAGGCTACAGGAGGCAAAGAATGATGCCCTGCGATCCTTGGCGGCGGAAGGACGTGCGCCAAGGAACTCTCTGCCTGCGGCCCAGTTGCCACTACATTTACCCAGTGTGCAGTTAGGGAGATATAGCGTCCCTGGCCGTGCTTACTGGTCCACGTATCTGTGGTTAGGTGGACCTTGCCACAGATGGCGTTGCGCAGTTCACACTTGATTTTATCGGATACTTGGTTGTGCAGGGAAGGCACGGCTGTCTTGGAGAAGTAGTGGCGGCTGGGAACAACATACTGTGGGACAGCCATGGACATCAGCTGTTTGAAGCTGTCTGTGTCCTGTGCAATTGCGGACAAGAATAGGACATGTTCTATATTTTTGCGGAACGGAAGTGCAGACCCGTAAGTGCGGATCCGCAATTCCGGGTCCGAGCGGGACAAAGTCTGTCCCCATAGTAATGAATGGGTCCGCAATTCCGTTCCGCAAACAGAATTGCGGACGTGTGAATGGGGCCTAAGGGTCCCTTATCACCGCCAGCTAGTTAGCTACTTGTTAGGTAGTTAGCGCCCAGCCCACCGCACCGCAGTCACTGATTTTGGCAGAGATTTTGTCATCCACATTGATCGATGCAAATGAAAAAATCTGTGCCGTTCATTATTTTTTTTTTCAGCCCAGAGGCTGAACGTAAAAAAAAAAATCTCATTACCCGTATGCTCAATATACGGAGAATCGCAGAAACTCCTAATGCTGCCCATACGTGTAATGATTGCAGAGACCCTCAAATGCCAGGGCAGTACAAAAACCTCACATGTGACCCCATTTTAGAAAGAAGACACCCCAAGGTATTCCGTGAGGGGTATGGTGAGTTCATGCAAAATTTTATTTTTTGTCACGTTAGTGGAATATGAGACTTTGTAAAAAAAAAAAATATATATATATATCATTTTCCTTTAACTTGTGCTAAAAAATTTTTTTTTCTGTGAACTCACCATGCCCCTCACGGAATACCTTGGGGTGTCTTCTTTCCACAATGGGGTCACATGTGGGGTATTTATACTGTCTTGGCATTTTAGGGGTCCTAAAGCGTGAGAATCCAAATGCGTAAAAATGCCCTATGAAATCCTAAAGGTACTCATGGGAATTTGGGCCCCTTTGCGCATCTTGGCTGCAAAAAAGTGTCACACATGTGGTATCTCCGAACTCAGGAGAAGTAGGACAATGTGTTTTGGGGTGTATTTTTATATATACCCATACTTTGTGTGAGAAAAATTGCTGTTAACGACAACTTTTTAATTTTTTTTATACAAAGTTGTCAATTTACAGAGATATTTCTCTCACCCAACATGGGTATATGTAAAAATACACCCCAAAACACATTGGCCTACTTCTCCTGAGTACGGTGATACCACATGAGTGACACTTTTTTGCAGCCTGGGTGCGCAAAGGGGCCCAAATTCCAACGAGTACCTGCTCACAATTTAGCCCCGCCCAAAATGCCAGAACAGTAAACACGCCCCACAAATGACCCCATTTCGGAAAGTAGACACCCCAAGGTATTCACTGAGGGGCATAGTGAGTCCGTGGGAGATTTTATTTTTTTTTGCCAGAAGTTAGCAGAAATGGAAACTTTATTATTATTTTTTTTTCCTCAGAAAGTGTCATTTTCCGCTAACTTGTGAAAAAAAATGAAATGATACATGAACTGACCATGCCCCTCCGCGAATACTTTGGGGTGTCTTCTTTCTAAAATGGTGTCATTTGGGGGGTATTTATACTTTCCTGGCATTCTAGCACCTGAAGAAACATGACAGGCGCTCAGAAAGTCAGAGCTGCTTCAAAATTTACTTTTTTGCACCATAGTTTGTAAACGCTATAACTTTTACCCAAACCAATAAATATACACTTTTTGGATATTTTTTTTATCAAAGACATGTAGAACAATAAATATAGTGAAAAATTTATATAGAAATGTAGTTTAAAAAAAAAAAATTACAACAGAAAGTAAAAAAATGTCATTTTTTTTGCAAAAATTTCGGTCATTTTTGATTAATAGCAAAAAAAGTAAAAATGTCAGCAGCAATAAAATACCACCAAATTAAAGCTCTATTAGTGAGAAGAAAAGGAGGTAAAATTCATTTGGGTGGTAAGTTGCATGACGGAGCAATAAACGGTGAAAGTAGTGTAGTGCAGAATTGTAAAAAAGTGGCCTGGTCATTAAGGGTGTTTAAGCTAGGGGGGCTGAGGTGGTTAAGGGTGATTTGATTTATTTCAAATACACAAAATTAAGTAGAGAGATCACTATAACAGCCTGAATGTACTAGCTGCTATATGACATGTTAGTACACAAAAAATATATAAAACTTTATAAAAGAAAACCAAAAAATAAATGGCCAATAAAAACCACATTAATAAAATGCCAAACGAGAAAAAACACATTCTAAGGCTCCATTCACACGACCGTATGTTGTCCGCAAAAAAACGGATCCGTGTCCGCAAAAAAACGGATTGCATTCCGTTTTTTTGCTGATCCATAGACTTCAATAGGACATGGCCCTATTGAAGTCTATGGATCAGCAAAAAAACGGAATGCAATCCGTTTTTTTGCGGACACGGATCCGTTTTTTTGCGGACAACATACGGTCGTGTGAATGGAGCCTAAGAGTGTGGGTATAGTCTTTAATGTTTGTGTTGAGTAATAGAACGATAAGGATCCAAATTGAGTCATAATAAGAGTAGTTAAACCGGTTATTTTGGGGGTTATTGTTCTGACGGATCAGAGGAAGGGCAAAATAATCAGTGACGTGAACACAAACTTACTGCTGACATCCTCTCCACTCTGTCGGGGGCTCTACTTGTATAAGCATTTAATAGAACAGGTTCTGTAGACATCTATGTGGAATCAGCTGACGAGGGTGTAAAAGGAGTGCGCTTCTTTTCGGCACTAACATTGACCTGTAAGGCTGAGTTCATACTTGAGTTATTTGGTCAGTTTTGTCCCTGTGACTTCCCAAATAAGTGAAGTGTGCAGTGATTCTAAGAGCGAAGCCTGCCATCTGCATGTCATAGTGACTCACAGTATTATTTCACTACCCCAGCACAGTGTTCTACACGACTATAAAGGCCCCCCAGCAGCCAGGAAATAGCAGTTTTTTAACGTCATTCGTCATGAATAAATTTGGGTCAAAACTCATTTTTATGGAAAATTCGGCGAACGGACCGAATTGAATTTTTGAGAAATATCTATTTTTAGCGCATCCTGCACTAAATAGCGTGCAATAGTTAGGCCGCTACAGACAGCGACATTATCTGCTCAACATCTCCTGTGTAAAGTCTGCGCATCCCAAAAATATCTGTGACATTCAGTGTACTTTTTCTGTAGACAGTGTCCGCTGCGGACAGTGACATTATTGTACCACATCTCCTGTGTAACGTTTCCACATCCCAAATACCTGTGACATTCCCTGTAATTTTTTATTAGCTACTGGTGACAGCAACGAAATTATCTGCAGTATTTCTTCTGTCTTCTGTGTAATGTTTCCACATCCAAAATACCTGTGACATTCCCTGTAATTTTTTATTAGGTGTTGGTGACAGCAGCAAAATTATATGCGCTACATCTCCTGTGTAACGTTTCCACATCCCAAATACTATCAAGTATATATAAACTTTTAATATGAAGAAGGCGAGCAGTAAGGGACGACGAAGTGGCTGTGATTAGGGTTGAGCGGACACCTGGAAGTTCTGGTTCGCCGGGTTCTGCTGAAATTCACCGGCAAAGTTCGGGTTCGGGACCCGAACTTGATCCCTAAACCCATTGAAGTCAATGGGGACCCGAACTTTGGGGCACTAAAATGGCTCTAAAAAAGTAATGGAAAGGGCTAGAGGGCTGTAAAAGGAAGCACAATGAGGGTAAGAACAGGACAATTGCCCTGCAAACAAATGTGGATAGGGAAATGACTTAAAATAACATAAAATACATACAAAATTTAAAATAATAATCTTGAACTAGGAGGAGGAGGAAGTCCATATGGAGTAGGAGGTGGAGAAGGCGGTGGACGTGGAGGTGTAGGTGGAAGCGGTGGTGGAGGAGGTAGTCGCCAACACTGTTTTATTTATTTATTTATTTATTTATTTTGTTTTATAAATTTGGATAGACCCAAATATAAAAAAGAAAACAAAGAGAAAGTGCACTGGAGTATAACAATGGCTGGTAGAGGCCGGTATACATGTCTATTTTGCACAAGGTATGGACAAGTCCTGTGGGATCCCTGCCTGGTTTATTTAACCTCCTCCCGTCACGCTAATGCCGAAAGGCGTCCGGGAGGGGGTTCTCTCAGGTCTCAAATCTCGTGAGACCCCAGATTTCATGTGAACATGCGCGCGTCTTCACTGCAGTGCGGCAGGTTACAGCTTATTCTACAGCCTGCCAGCGCTGATCGTTCGTTGGCAGGCTGTAGATGTCAAAAAATCGCATATCAGACGCTGTTTTGTAAACAGCGTCTGATATACCTGCTGCCTGCTCCTCTGGTGGTCCCTTTTGCTTGGGACCACCAGAGGACACAGACAGCTATGTAAGTGCACCAATCACCACACACCAACCCCCAACCCCACCCCCGTCACTTATTAACCCCCTATTTACCCCTAATCACCCCATATTAACTCCATGATCACCCCCTGTCACCCCCATGTCATTGATCACCCCCCGTTAAGCTCCATTTAGACATCCGTATGTGTTTTGTGGATCCGCACATTGTCAGAACTATATAGAAAATGCCTTTTCTTGTCCGCAATTGCGGACAAAAATAGGACATGTTCTAAATTTTTGCGGACCTGGAAGTGCGGACCCGGAAGTGCGGATCCACAATTCCGGATCCGAGCGGAACAAAGTCTGTCCCCATAGAAATTAATGGGTCCGCAATTCCGTTCCACAAACAGAATTGCGGACGTGTGAATGGGGCCTAAGGGTCCCTTATCACCGCCAGTTAGTTAGCTACTTGTTAGGTAGTTAGCGCCCAGCCCACCGCACCGCAGTCACTGATTAGTCGCTGATTAGCATCATCGCTGTCGCTAATCAGCACTAGTACAAATACAGTATAAATACCCAACAAGTGACCCTATTTTAGAAAGAAGACACCCCAAGGTATTCTGTGAGGGGTATGGTGAGTTCATGTAAAATTTTATTTTTTGTCACAAGTTAGTGGAACATGAGACTTTGTTAGAAAAAAAAACAAAAAAAACAATTTCCGCTAACTTGTGCCTTCGCCTTGTGCTTCCACTGATCCCCCGGCGTCAGGTGGGAATGCCATCAGCAGCGCATCTACCAGCATGCGCCTGTAGTCGCGCATCTTTCGATCATTCTCCAGTGAGTGAATTAAGGACGGCACGTTGTCCTTGTAATGGGAATCCAGTAGGGTTGCCACCCAGTAATTAGTACTGGTTAGAATGTGGGCAACTCGGCAGTCATTGCGCAGGCACTGTAGCATGTAGTCACTCATGTGTGCCAGGCTGCCCAGAGGCAACGACAAACTGTGCTCTGTGGGAGGTGTATCGTCTGTGTCCTCTGTATCCCCCCAGCCAAGCTGCAGTGATGCCCATGAGCTGCTTTGGGTGCCACCCTGCTGTGAACATGGTTCTTTATCCTCCTTATCCTCCAGAACTGTGCCCTGGCTGGACAATTGTGTACCTGGCCTATGTTGGTGCAGGAACCCACCCTCTGGGCCACTTGTGAATGACTGGCCTGATAACCGTGGAAATAATCCCCCTTCCTCCTGTGCCACATCCTCTTCCATCATCGCTCAAAGCATTTTTTCAAGGAGACATAGAAGGGGGATAGTACCGCTGAGAACTGCATTATCGGCATTGGCCATATTGGTGGAGTACTCAAAACAGCGTAACATGGCACACAGGTATTGCATGGAGAACCACTCATTGGTGGTGAAGTGGTGCTGTTCCGCAGAGCGACTGACCCGTGTGTGCTGCAGCTGAAACTCCACTATCGCTTGCTGCTGCTCGCACAGTCTCTCCAGCATGTGCAAGGTGGAGTTCCACCTTGTGGGCACGTTGCATATGAAGCAGTGAGCGGGAAGGCCGAAGCTCCACTACAGTGCAGACAGGCGAGCAGCAGCAGGGTAAGAACGCCGAAAGCGTGCACAGACGGCCCGCACTTTCTGCAGCAGCTCTGACATATCAGGGTAGTTTTTCGAGAATTTCTGCTCCACCAAATTCAGCACATGTGCTAGGCAAGGGATGTGCATCAAACCGGCTAGGCCCAGAGCTGCTACGAGATTTCGCCCATGATCGCACACCACCAGGCCGGACTTGAAGCTCAGTGGCACCAACCACTCATTGGTCTGTTGTTCCATGCTCCTCCTGGCTCCTGCACGGTGTGGGGTTTTTCCCCCAAACAGATGAGGCCCAGATTATTAAAGACACAGTCTGCGGATGATATACAGTATATGTCACTAATAGGTATGAATTAAAAGTATCCTGCTGCTGTCAAATACATTGAAAAGCTTTTGGTAGTAAAAATATCAAATGTCTCGGCCTGCACTATCTGTCCCTTCAGAAGCACTGTCCATGAGACTGCAGGAGGTAAATAGATTGCTGCTCTAAAGAACACACACACACAGTAGTCCTTAAAAGGACTTTTGGGTCTTGGAAAAGCTTTCTCTGAATAAAAACTGTGAAAATCTTTCCCTTCCTATGCTCTGCTCTCCCTGTCTATGCCTGAGCCGAACATGCTACAGGCATTACAGTGAGGGCAGTACTTACCTGCACCTTTATTGGCTGCTTAAAACCCGCGAAACGTGCGGGTCAGAGACTTGAGCATTGCGCTTGAGCCCATGCGGTACTTGGTCGAGTACCTCCATGTGCCGAGCATAGTGATGCTCGAGCCGAACAGATATTCAGCTGAGCATGCTCGCTCAACACTAATCTTAAAGTGTAATTATCTTTTTTATTTTTTATTTACTTGTTTATTAGAGCTAGGCATGTATACCTGAGTTAGTCTGTCAATGATTGTCAAAAGATCTGTAATTACATATGTAATTATAATAACAGCTGTCATTAATGTCCCTGTCCCTTTCCACTGCTCCTTTAAAAGACCGTTGCTAGGGCTTGTCTGTATTGCTTTTAGTATAAACAGAAGACAGAGGGGCGGTCCTTCACACTGCATGGCTGCATTAGGCTTCAGAGTGAGGAGGCGTGTCTCTCAATAATCCAATCTGATTGGCTGGCAGCGAGCTGCTGGCTACAGCAAGTGTGTATGGGAAGTGAGGGAAAGCAGTTTTGGCCCCAGAGAACTGGCAGAGGAGCCATCTTGAGAAGATCCTCATATTGTAAGTGTTTAAACATCCGTAACTAAGGGAAAAACTTAAGGAAAACAGTGGTATATGAAGAAACTAAAGACTGCTTCATGCATAATGCTGCTGCAGCATTAACATATGCTAAGATTAATAGATTTTTTGATGAAAACATGACAATTACCCTTTAAAGTGAAAATCCATTTAAATTCTTTCTTCCCGAGAATCATTTCCTTGTCACCTCCCCTCCTCAATATCCCAACCGAATCATTTACACGAAAGCTCAGTTGATTGATCGGATAACCACACTCTATTAAATGTTTTGGAACCGGTTTGTCCAGCATCTTTTTTATTATTAATTCTCTGCCTAATTTCCATAATGGTCTCACGATGTATTAAACTACAGGTTCATTGTATTATGTATATCATGTCTCTTGATCTATATGTGTAGTAGCCTCTGATGTTATATGTATTGTGGTAAGGTGCAAGGTGTCATTTGCGATGGCAGGTACGTGTCACCGAGGTTGCTGGCCTCGGTGAGGTGAGAGCCGGGTTTTTGACTGCAGCAGCTAGTGCTGTTTGGCTCTTTTAAATAGCATGGCTGCAAAGCCGATCCGGGCCGGCTCTTACTGGGAGCAGCTAAAAAGTAGGGTGGGTGGCTGCTCCCCACGGTCCAGTCCGAGTTTTGGGCGGGGTATAAAACACAGCCATCAGCTGTGTCTGAGGCTGTGATTATCCTGGAGACTGCTAACAGGGCTGAGGAGTTCTCTGTGCTGGAGGACGGAGCTCAGCCAGGTGGTGTTTCCCTGCAACTTGAAGGAGGAATCGCCTGCGGCTGAACCGACTGCTAAGTGTGAACCCACACTTAAACCACCCAAGGTGACTGGACCCTGTGTTGGCCTGTTTTTGATTTTGCCACATGATTTCTGTTGTGTGTGAACTGTCACCAAGAGACTGTTTTCATTTCTGGTGTGCAAGTGTGAATAAAACACTGTTTGATGCACAATCTGGACTCCTTGTTTTGCCTCTAAACTGCACCCGCACCGCTGTCTACCAGAGCGACTCCCCACATTTGGTGGCGGATGCGGGCATGCGCAGTGAGGCTGGCGTGAACGCCGAACTTTGTTTTTGCTGAGCAAAAGTGAATGTCCTATATTAAGCCGGCAAAGTTGCAGCCTGTGATCCCCGACAAAATGGAGGCGGCTGTGAAAGCCCTCATAGAGGCTAACGTGCAGCAGCGGGAGACCAACCAGCTACTGCTACAGCACGTGATGGCGTTGCAAGCGGCAGGAGCGTCCCACCGCGTCCATGATGCCCGGAAAGCTGTCCGTGCCGCGATCCCTAAGATGACCCCCTCGGATGATGTGGAGACCTATCTGGCGGTGTTCGAGAAGGTGGCCGTGAGGGAGAAATTACCCGAGAACAGTGGGCAGAGGTCGTCGCTCCGTTCCTGGCGTCTGGACCCCAGCAAGTATTTTTGACCTCCCAGATGACCAAGCAGCTGACTACCCAACTGTGAAAGGTGAGATCCTGGCAAGACTGGGGGTGAATGTTTTGGTCCGGGCTCAGCGTGTCCACCAGTGGGACTTTAACGTGGCTGAACCCGCCAGGCCACAATACTATGACTTGCTACAACGGTTGCAAAAATGGCTGCAGCCAGACATACTGACTCCCACTGCTATGCTCGACCGTCTGTTAGCCGATGTCTTCTGGAGGGCTTTGCCTTACCCTCTCCAGCACTGGGTCGGCCAGGTATCGCCCACCAATGCCCTGGAGATGGTCGACCTGGTGGAGCGATGCGAGGCCACCAGAAACCTGCAGGGAGTCTTGCTGGGAAGGGGTCAGTCAAACCCCGGAGGCCTCTGCCCCAGTTCCGACGTCCGGCGACAGAGCGGCCTGTACGGAAGATACCCCCTGCGAGTCCGCCTCCCGTGGTATGCTGGAGGTGTCAGGAGCCAGGCCACATCAGGGCCGACTGTCCGCATCGGGATGAGCCGATGGAGGTGAACTACGGGGGTCGCCACTCCTTGTATGCACGGAAGCTGTGCGCAACTGGCACCCGTGAGGTACAAGACCATAACCACCTGTGTCAGGTAGAGGTGGGAGATTCGCTGGCGGTGGCTCTGCTGGACTCCGGGAGTTTAGTCTCCCTGGTAAGGGCTGCCCTTGTACGGCCTGTGGAGTATACTGGCCGTAAAGTCGGGGTCCTGTGCATCCACGGAGACCTGAAAGACTACCCCACTGCACTAGTGACTTTGTCCACAGCGGCTGGTAGGTGGACCCACGAGGTGGCTGTCGCTACTAAACTCCCACATGAACTAATACTTGGGAGGGACTTCCCCGGTTTTCCGGCGCTGTGGCCGGCAATAAAGGTATCTGAGGGACCCGAGACAGGGGTGACCCTAGTAGAGTGGCCTGATACCGCTGGAAGGCCAGAACCCTGGGAGCCCGAGTCTGAAGGGCCGGCGGTAGGGGTGACCACTGCTCCAGCGGTAGAGGGGAGACAACCCCACTGAGTGTAATGGTGGGAGACACGGAGGACTTGCCACCGGGACCTGAGTTGGCAGACCTCAATGTCTCCGGGGAAAATTTTGGGACCGCACAACACCGGGACCAAACCCTAACCAGGGCCTGGGAGAATGTGCTGGAAATTGATGG
This sequence comes from Bufotes viridis, assembly GCA_033119425.1. NCBI lineage: Eukaryota > Metazoa > Chordata > Amphibia > Anura > Bufonidae > Bufotes > Bufotes viridis. Next base: position 582,487,720 of record CM065590.1, read on the forward strand.
TAAACCCCAGAAACCAGGGGCTGAATTAATGTTCCCACGATTTATTGTTCTACAGGATATGTTGTATCGGGTGAACCAAGTCCGAGGTGAACCTGTTGAACAGTTGGTGGTGCCCACAGCGTATCGCAAGCTTGTCATGGAGCTTGCCCACCAACATGTTCTTGGGGGACACCTGGGGTGGCAGAAAACCCAGGACCGCATACTGCAGCGGTTTTATTGGCCCAGTGTGTTCAAGGAGGTAGAAAATTATTGTAAGTCCTGTCCAACCTGTCAGATAACTAGCCCCCAGCCTCATTTCCGTAGTCCTCTGGTACCTCTGCCAATTATTGAAGTACCGTTTGAGCGAATCGCTATGGATTTAGTTGGGCCTGTACCAAAGTCTGCCAGGGGCCACCAACACATTCTGGTAGTTCTCGACTATGCCACTCGGTATCCGGAGGCGGTGCCCCTGCGACATACCTCAGCTAGGCTCATTGCCAAAGAGTTAATGGAGATGTTTTCCCGTGTGGGCCTGCCAAAGAGGTTCTGACAGACCAAGGGACCCCTTTATGTCCAAAGTAATGAAGGAACTGTGTAAATTGTTGCGTATAAAGCAGTTACGGACGTCCGTTTACCATCCGCAAACAGACGGTCTTGTTGAGAGGTTTAACCAAACTCTAAAAAATATGTTAAAAAGGGTGGTGTCTAGAGATGGGAAGGACTGGGACCTGCTTCTGCCCTATCTCATGTTCGCAGTGCGAGAGGTACCCCAGGCCTCTACTGGGTTCTCGCCCTTCGAACTGCTTTATGGCAGACACCCTCGGGGCCTGTTGGATATCGCCAAGGAAGCATGGGAACAACAGCCTGTCCCCCACAAAAGTGTCATTGAGTATGTCACCCAGATGCAGGAACGGATAGAAAGGGTGTTGCCGCTGGTCCGGGAGCATATGGAGGCAGCGCAACAAGCCCAGAGTAGGGTGTACAATCGTCAGGCTCGGGTGCGGGGCTTCAATCCGGGAGATCGGGTTTTGGTTCTGGTACCCACCCTTGACAGCAAATTCCTAGCTAGGTGGCAGGGCCCCTATGAGGTGATCGAGAAAGTAGGGAAGTAAATTACAAAGTACACCAGCCAGGCGGCGCAAGCCGGAGCAGGTGTACCACGTGAATTTACTTAAGCCGTGGAAAGATAGGGACACAGCCGACGACCACAGCCCCCGGCCAGGGCTTCTAGGTGAAAAGGCTCCAGCCCCACAGTTCGAGGCCTGTGAAGCAGTAACCACGGTAAAATTGCAGACAGCCTGTCTTCCAAACAAGTTCAGGAAGTCAGGGAGTTCATCAGTCGGAACACGGATGTGTTCTCGGACCTCCCTGGCCGCACGTCTCTCATCCAACATGACATCGTCACTGAGCCTCAGGCCAAGATCCGGTTAAAACCATACCGGGTACCCGAGGCTCGGCGACGGGCCATCGCGGAGGAAGTACAGTTAATGTTGAAGCTCGAGGTCATTGAGGAGTCGAAAAGTGAGTGGGCCAGTCCCATAGTCCTAATACCCAAGCCGGATGGGACGTTGCGGTTCTGCAACGACTTTCGCAAGTTAAATGAAGTATCCAAGTTTGTCGCGTATCCCATGCCCCGAGTAGACGAGCTGGTTGAAAGTTTAGGACAAGCCCGTTATTTTTCTGTGCTGGACCTCACTAAAGGGTACTGGCAGGTACCCTTAACGGAGTCGGCTAAGGAAAAACCGCATTTGTTACCCGCAGGGCCTGTATCACTACAAGGTGTTACCCTTTGGCCTGCATGGCGCCCCGCCACTTTCCAAAGGTTAATGGACATAGTGCTGCGACCACATCGTCGGTGCGCCTCGGCCTACTTAGATGATGTAGTCATCCACAGCACCGACTGGGAAAGCCATTTGCCCAAGGTGCAGGCGGTAGTGGATGCCCTGAGGAAAGCCGGACTGACCGCTAACCCAAAGAAGTGCTCCATAGGGTTAGAGGAGACAAAATATCTGGGATATATAATTGGGCGGGAGTCATCAAACCTCAGGTAACTAAGGTAGAGGCCATTCGTAACTGGCCCCGACCGGTCACCACCAGGCAGGTAAAGTCGTTCCTGGGGATTGTAGGTTACTACATGAGGTTTGTGCCCCACTTTGCCACAATAGCAGCGCCATTGACAGACCTGTTGAAGGGGCGAAAGTCTGGGAGGGTTAGCTGGAGTGAGAAGGCGGAGGAGGCTTTCTCCGCGTTGAAGTCGGCCCTGTGTGGGTCCCGGTTTTGGTGACACCCGACTTCAACAAGGAGTTTGTCGTACAGACCGGCGCCTCGGAGGTAGGCCTCGGTGCGGTACTGTCGCAGGAGGTCAACGGGGAAGAACATCCCGTTGTCTTCCTGAGCCGTAAGCTCAGTCCCGCCGAGTCCAGATATAGTATAGTGGAGAGGGAGTGCCTGGCTATCAAGTGGGCACTCGAATCTCTCCGCTACTACCTGTTAGGGAGGAGGTTCCGTCTGGTGACCGACCATTCCCCCCTCAAATGGATGAGTCAGGCCAAGGAGAGGAATGCTCGGGTCACCAGGTGGTTCCTATCTCTTCAAAATTTCAAGTTTTCCGTGGAACACAGGGCAGGCCGCTTGCAGGGCAACGCAGATGCCCTGTCCCGCGTCCACTGCCTCACGTGTGTTCACCCTCTCAGGGTTGAACAAAGGGGGGGGGTATGTGGTAAGGTGCAAGGTGTCATTTGCGATGGCAGGTACGTGTCACCGAGGTTGCTGGCCTCGGTGAGGTGAGAGCTGGTTTTTTGACTGCAGCAGCTAGTGCTGTTTGGCTCTTTTAAATAGCATGGCTGCAAAGCCGATCCGGGCCGGCTCTTACTGGGAGCAGCTAAAGAGTAGGGTGGGTGGCTGCTCCCCACGGTCCAGTCCGAGTTTTGGGCGGGGTATAAAACACAGCCATCAGCTGTGTCTGAGGCTGTGATTATCCTGGAGACTGCTAACAGGGCTGAGGAGTTCTCTGTGCTGGAGGACGGAGCTCAGCCAGGTGGTGTTTCCCTGCAACTTGAAGGAGGAATCGCCTGCGGCTGAACCGACTGCTAAGTGTGAACCCGCACTTAAACCACCCAAGGTGACTGGACCCTGTGTTGGCCTGTTTTTGATTTTGCCACATGATTTCTGTTGTGTGTGAACTGTCACCAAGAGACTGTTTTCATTTCTGGTGTGCAAGTGTGAATAAAACACTGTTTGATGCACAATCTGGACTCCTTGTTTTGCCTCTAAACTGCACCCGCACCGCTGTCTACCAGAGCGACTCCCCACAGTATGTCCTGTATATGGATAAACAAAGGTATCTCGGGGTACAGCGATGGGATTGAATGTGGCTCCCCACGTATGCTAACATTTACATGGCTGAGGTTGAGGACATGTTGGTTTATCAATCTGCATTTATGGGGAGGATCCTGTGCTGGTGGTGCTACATTGATGATGTCTTTTTAATCTGGAGTGGAACAATGGAGGAGTTAGAACTTTTTCATCAATGTTTGAATAAGGTAGTCCCAGGCCTGCAGTTTACCATAACAACATCTGATCAGGAATTACAATTCCTGGATGTGAGAATTTATGTGGAGGAAGGACCCCTTGAAACATATCTATTCCAGAAACCCACAGACAGGAACAATCTGCTGCGATATGATAGAAATCATCCTCGATGTATGATTAAGTAACTTCCGTGGAGCCAACTCTTGCGAGTCAGGAGAGTCAGGAGTCAGATGATATGAAGTTTGACAACAGGTGGAGGAGATGTGTAACAGATTCTCTAAACGAGGATACCACCACAAATTACTAGAAAGATCACGCCATAGAGTATTGGCGACAAATAGGGAGGTCACTTTATGTAAGATCCCCACTGGTAATGAGACAAACAGGATTCCCTTTGTATCATCTTTTAGCACTTATAATGGTAAAATTGGGGCATTTTGAGAAAGCAATGGCATATCTTACAAAATGTTCTTCCGGATATACGGGAATTTGAGGCACCTCTTCTGATGGCATACAAGAAAAATACCAACTTATGTGATAGGTTGGTTAAAGCAGACATAGATATTACACAGTATAAGAAAATGGCCAGCACTCGCTAGTAACGTTGCACGGGACAGGACCAATTCCACACGTAGTAAGATAGAAAGTCCCAGCAACTAATCTTGAATGTTCAAGAAGGTTTATTTAGAAAATAATATAGTCCATAAGCACAGGACGCGTTTCGGCACGCAGGCCTTTCTCAACAGCATATAACTCATAGTGATACACGGTTATTTATACATCAAGGTGTATACCAGGTGGGAGTGTCTCCTGGTGACGTCGACGCCCAGGTGAGGGCGGTACTAATATAATTAATCAAAAGAAAATCACACTAGGAATATCAAAAACCGACAAAGGGAATAGAATGACATTATCAATACTATAGCTACCATATCGTAGAAAATCCTTCAGCGAGCAGTCGAAGTCTAAAAAAAGTAATGATAATAAAGAAGATTAATAGATGAACTGATCAGCAGATCTAAATATGCATGATTTCATAATCTCTATTCAAGCCCCTTGGATACAGGGTATCAAGGGTATGAATCCAGTAAGCTTCACGTCGTAGAAGTAATTTTTGATGTCGCCCCTCTCCTAGGTCTTGTCACTCGCTCTATAACCTGAAATTTTAACTGAGCAATGGTATGTTTATGTTTCTCAAAATGTGCGGGAATGGGTAGCATCAAATTACCAGTTCTAATAGTGGACTTATGTTTACTCACACGATCCCTGATTGTTTGCATAGTCTCACCCACATACAATAGGCCACAAGGGCACTTAATCAAATATATCACGTTGGTGGATTCACAGGTAAAGAAACCTTGTACCGGATATGCACGTCCAGTATATGGATGATGAAAATTGGGACCCTTAATTATATGCGAGCACTGAAAGCAGTGCAAGCACGGAAAGAGTGCCCTTCCGCTGAGTGGCTAGTACACCTTGTTTCAAAACACCTTTAGTGCTGCCCAAGTCAGCATGAACCAGTTTGTTCCTGTAACTCGGATTTCTTTTATTGCAGATAAGTGGTGGATTTTGAATTCCTCTATCTGAGGGTACGCTTTATTCAATAAATGCCAGTGTTTCCTGACCACGTTGTCTAATTTCTGATTAAAAGGATGGTATTTGTGTACCAACGCCACTCTAGGGTTTTTTTGTCTCTCACGGCTACTAGGTTGGGTGAGACTATCCAGGGTCTGTGTGAGAATCTGTGGAGGATAACCTCTCTCCTTAAACCTCTCGGTCATCTCTCGGATCCGTAGTCCCTGTGTGATGGGATCTGAAACTATCCGTTTAACCCTTTGGTATTGTGATTTGGGGATAGCCCTTTTCAAGGAGGATGGATGCGCACTAGAAAAATGCAGGATGCTATTCCTATCCGTTTCCTTCCTGAATAAATCAGTAGATAGATTACCAGAGGGATCTTTTATAACTCTAGTATCCAAGAAGCTTACAGTCTGTTCATCACATACTAACGTAAATTGTAAACCTCTGCGTGCCTGGTTCAAATGTAACAGGAAGGATTCCTGTTACGTGGTCAGGAAACACTGGCATTTATTGAATAAAGCGTACCCTCAGATAGAGGAATTCAAAAATCCACCACTTATCTGCAATAAAAGAAATCCGAGCTACAGGAACAAACTGGTTCATGCTGACTTGGGCAGCACTAAAGGTGTTTTGAAACAAGGTGTACTAGCCACTCAGCGGAAGGGCACCTTTCCGTGCTTGCACTGCTTTCAGTGCTCGCATATAATTAAGGGTCCCAATTTTCATCATCCATATACTGGGTTTCTTTACCTGTGAATCCACCAACGTGATATATTTGATTAAGTGCCCTTGTGGCCTATTGTATGTGGGTGAGACTATGCAAACAATCAGGGATCGTGTGAGTAAACATAAGTCCACTATTAGAACTGGTAATTTGATGCTAACCATCCCCGCACATTTTGAGAAACATAAACATACCATTGCTCAGTTAAAATTTCAGGTTATAGAGCGAGTGACAAGACCTAGGAGAGGGGGCGACATCAAAAAATTACTTCTACGACGTGAAGCTTACTGGATTCATACCCTTGATACCCTGTATCCAAGGGGCTTGAATAGAGATTATGAAATCATGCATATTTAGATCTGCTGATCAGTTCATCTATTAATCTTCTTTATTATCATTACTTTTTTTAGACTTCGACTGCTCGCTGAAGGATTTTCTACGATATGGTAGCTATAGTATTGATAATGTCATTCTACTCCCTTTGTCGGTTTTTGATATTCAAGGTGTGATTTTCTTTTGATTAATTATATTAGTACCGCCCTCACCTGGGCGTCGACGTCACCAGGAGACACTCCCACCTGGTATACACCTTGATGTATAAATAACCGTGTATCACTATGAGTTATATGCTGTTGAGAAAGGCCTGCGTGCCGAAACGCGTCCTGTGCTTATGGACTATATTATTTTCTAAATAGATATTACACAGAGAGACAATGATATTTGGCCCCACTGAAGATGGCCAATTTCCCATGTTTGGGTTGTTGCAATTGTGGGAATTTGGGGAGGTGACAAGGAAATTATTCTCAGGAATAGAGTTGAGCGAACCCAAACTGCATAGTTCGGGTTCGTACCGAACTTTATGATTTCTCTCACCCGGACCCGAACCCGAACGTTTCCGTAAAAGTTCGAGTTCGTTGTTTGGCGATTTCTTCCCACTTTTTGAAAGGCTGCTGGGCAGCCAATCAACAAGTGTTTCACTACTTTGCCCTAAGAAGCCATCACAGCCATGCCTACTATTGGCATGGCTGTGATTGGCTAAGTGCAGCATGTGACCCAGCCTCTATTTAAGCTGGTGTCACGTAGCGCCGCACTTCACTCTGCTCTTCTCAGTGTAGGGATAGGATGCAGCTGGTGCTCTCAGGGAGAGATTAGGGAAGAAATCTGTTGAACTTGGTGGTGTTAAATATTCGAAATACAGCAATTATTGAGGGAGGGTGCTACTGCTACATATTTGTACGCAGCCCTGAGCCCAGTGATACTGCAAAATAATTTTGAATCCATCTGTTAGTGAGGTGGGGGTCAGCGCCATTTTAGCAACTGCAGTGTTCTTGGAACTGCATGTGACCTGCATTTATGCCAGGGACATTAGTCTTGGTATTTTTTGGTAGCTTAGTGGAGGAAAAATTAATTTTTTTCTGGCAGTTCATTACCTATTTTTTAATTTAGCGGTGACATACTGCATTTTTGTAGTTGGGGGAATAAACCTGTATTGTCATGCCACAGAGCACTTTTGAATACAATGCTGAAAAACCTATTTTAAAATTTTGCGGTGACATGCTGCAATTCTGTAGTTGGGGGAATAAACCCATATTGTGGTGCCACAGAGCACTTTTGCATAAAACTCTGAAAAACCTGTTTTAAAATTTTGCGGTGACATACTGCATTTCTGTAGTTGGTGGAATAAACCCGTATTGTGGTGCCACAGAGCACTTTTGCATACAACGCTGAAAAACCTTTTTTAAAATTGTGCGGTAACATATGGCATTTTTGTAGTTGGGGGAATAAAATCGTATTGTCGTGCTACAGAGCACTTTTGCATACAACTCTGAAAAACCTATTTTAAAATTTTGTGGTGACATACTGCATTTCTGTAGTTGGGGGAATAAAACCGTATTGTAGTGCCACAGAGCACTTTTGCATACAACTCTGAAAAACTATTTTAATATTTTGCGGTGACATGTAGCATTTCTGTAGTTGGGGGAATAAACCAGTACTGTCGTACCACAGAGCAGTTTTGCATAAAACACTTAAAAGCCTATTTTTAAATTGTGCGGTGACATACTGAATTTCTGTAGTTGGGGGAATAAACCTGTATTGTGGTGCCACAGAGCACTTTTGCATACAACGCTGAAAAACCTGTTTTATAATTTAGCGATGACTGCATTTCTGTAGTTTGTTGCAATAAACACTGGTTTTGTGCTACATAGCAGATCTGAGGCTTACTCTGTGTTTCAGTCATTTTAAGTAACCTGTGGAACTCCGCATTTACATAGTTCGTTGCAAAAACACAGGTTTTGTGGTAGATAGCACATTTGCGGTGTACGCTGAGTTCCTTCTGCTATTACATTGTTGGTTTGAAAAATCAAATTTTTGGTGATAGTGAAGTAATTGTATTGAATTGCTGAGTTTTACTGTTGTTATTCTGTTTATGACACGGGCACTGCCTCACTGTAATTGAACCTAATTGTTGACTATTGGCAGTTAACTTGACACCGGAGATAAACCATCTGTTAGTTGGTGGGTGAACGCAAATAATGAGGAGAACATCAAATAAGGGATGTGGCCCTGGTCGTGGTGGTGTTGGTGGAGCTCCTGTTGCTGGGAGAGGACGTGGCCGTTCAGTGCCAACTACAGGTCCAAGTGAAACACCTTCCTCAGGTGTGAGTAGGCGACAGAACCTGCAGCGTTATTTGGTAGGCCCGAATGCCGCTCTACGGATGGTGAGGTCAGAATATGTACAGGTGATAGTAGATTGGGTGGCTGACAGTGCCTTCAGTTCCTTCTCGTTGTCTCCCACCCCGTCCCCTGCTGAAAGCTCAGAGTTGGCACCTGCAGCCCATGCCCATCAGTCTTTCACCTCACCCCTTTGCAAATCAGCCAAGCAGTCAGAGCCCTAAGTCATGCAGCAGTCTCTTATGCTTTTTGATGACTCTGATGGCATGGTTTTACCCAGGCCATCCACATAGCCCTGCCCAAGAAGTGGAAGACATTGAATGCACTGAGGCCCAACCACTTATGTTGCAGGATGAGGACATGGGAAGACCACCGCAGCACGTCTCTGATGATGACGAGACACAGGTGCCAACTGCTGCGGCTTTCTGCAGTGTACAGACCGACGAGGAGTGCAGGGGTCAAGAATGGGTGGAAGATGATGTGGAGGATGATAAGGGCCTAGACCCCGACTGGACTCAAGTTCATGCTAGTGACGTGTGCAGTTCTGCGGAAGAGGCGGTGGTCACACAGAGGCAACAGCACAGCAAAAGAGGGAGCAGGATGGAAAAGCGGAGCTTGCTACTGCCCACCTCACCCAGGGACCGAGCACACCAAAGCCAGCTCCAAGGAGCTCAGTGGCATGGCAGTTGTCCAGACAATGTGCTGATGCAAGACACGAGTGGTTTGCACGCTGTGCCATCAGAGCCTGAAGTGAGGCATAAATGTTCTAAACCTGAGCACAACCTGCATGACCAGGCATCTACATGCAAAGCACGAGCTGCAGTGGAGTAAACACATTAAAAACCAAGAAAGGTCTCAGGCTCCTCCTGGGCAAAATCTTGTAGCAGCTCTGGGACTAGCCGGTTTGATGCACATTCCTTGCCTGGTGCAATGTGATGAATTTGGTGGTGCAGAAATTCCTTAAAAACTACCCCTACATGTCAGAGATGCTGCAGAAAGTGTGGTCCGTGTGTGCGCACTTTTGGCATTCTCACCCTGCTGCTGCTCGCCTTCCCGCTCACCGTCTCATATGTGACGTGCTCACCAGGTGGAACTCCACCTTGCACATGCTGGAGAGACTGTGCGAGCAGCAGCAGGCGATAGTGGAGTTTTAGCTGCAGCGCGCACGGGTGAGTCACTCTGCGGAACAGCACCACTTCACCACCAATGAGTGGGCCTCCATGCAAAACCTGTGTGCCTTGTTGCGATGTTTCGAGTACTCAACCAACATGGCCAGTGCTGATGACGCCGTTCTTAGCGTTACAATACCACTTCTATGTCTCCTTGAAAAAACACTTAGGGCCATTAATTTAAGAGGATATGGCACAGTAGGAAGAGGAGGAGGAAGCGGGGGCATTTCACAGGGTTTCAGACCAGTCATTCAGATGTGGCTCAGAGGGTGGGCTCCTGCACCACCAGAGGCCAGGTACACATGTAGCCAGCCAGGGAATAGTTCTGGAGGACCAGGAGGAGGAGGAGGTGGAGGAGAAGGAACCGGTTTCACTGCAGGGTGGCTGGGGGGATACGGAGGACACAGACGAAACACCATCTACAGAAGACAGCTTATCCTCACCTCTCGGCAGCCTGGCACACATGAGTGACTACATGCTGCAGTGCCTGCGCAACGACCGCAGAGTTGCCCACATTTTAACTTGTGCTGACTACTGGGTTGCCACCCTGCTCGATTCCTGTTACAAAGACATGCCGTCCTTAATTCCCTCACTAGAGCATGGTAGGAAGCACATTACATGAGCACATTGGTAGACGCGCTCCTGAGGGCATTCCCAACTGACACAAGGTAAAGGCAGAGGTGGAGGAGGAAGTTGTCGCCAACGCAGCTGGGTCACGGCCAGCACCTCAGAAGGCAGGGTTAGCATGGCCGACATGTGGAAAAGCTTTGTCACCACGCCACAGCTACCGGCACAACCAGCTGATATGGAATGTCTTACCAGGAGGAAGCATTTGAACAACCTGGTGGAACAGTATGTGTGCACACACCTCCACGTACTGACTGATGATGATTCTGCCCCGTTCAACTTCTGGGTCTCCATATTGTCCACATGGCCAGAGCTAGTCCTTTATGCCTTGGAGGTGCTGGCCTTCCCTGCGGCCAGTCTATTGTCTGAACATGTATTTAGCACAGCCAGGGGCGTCATTACTGACAAACGCAGCCGCCTGTCCACAGGCAATGTGGACAAGCTCACGTTCATTAAAATGAACCAGGCATGGATCCCACAGGACTTGTCCGTACCTTGTGCAGAATAGACATTTATAGCGGCCTCAACCATACATTCTTGTACTCAAGTTCACTTATTCTTTGATTTCTTTTTTTTATTTGTCCCATTATTTTGAGGGCTACCCCAATAAAAAAAAAAAAAAAAGAATAAAACATTGTTAGCTGGCTACCTCCTCCTCCTCCATCGCCGCATCCACCTACAACACCACATTCGCCGCCACCTCAACCTCCGACTCCACATCCACCTCCTCCGAGTTGCAGATTAATAATTTTAAATTTTTGTTTATTTTATTTTACTTTAAGTTATTTCCCTATCCAGATTTGTTTGCAGGGCACTTACCCACATTTTGCTGCCTTTTGCAGCCCTCTAGCCCTTTCCAGGACTTTTTTACAGCCATTTTAGTGCACAAAAGTTCGGGTCCCCATTGACTTGGACCCAGATTGTGCACTATGAGGAGGTAGTCTATATATTTTCAATATATATTATCCATATTTCATTGGTAAAAAGCTTTACAACTGACATATTGATACACTGTGCCAATACCTTGACTTCGGCTCACGCGACAAACTGACATGACAATGTGTATGGTTCAGCGTTGCGTTAGACAGGATTGATCACTATGGTCATAGAGATGTTCTCTCTTCCCTTATTGGAAGGATCCGCAAAGATCATGTGACTGTTTTATGCCATATGTTGAGCTGTATTAATAACGAGATCTTGGCTTGCGCTACAGAGTGATTCAGTGTTGAGGGATGCGACGCGATCATATTGATTGCCATGAAGATGGAGAAGCTTCTTGTGACTGTGTATCGCGGACAGGTCATGTCGTGACTGATTGCTATCACATGACCAGCTGACGTCATGCTAACATAACGGAAGTGATAGTAATCACGTGCAGACATGCGCAGGAAGATTGAATAGATGGAACCGAAGTGCACGCTATGTGGAGTCCACTGATCGCCACTCACCATGTGGGAAACACCTGCTGTTTTTTAAGGTAATCACTTAGTACATCTATGCAGATTATTGGGATGGTATTTATCAATGAAAGGACTATTTCTATTGGAGATCTTTGATCAGTGGGTGGTACAGAAATATATTGAGATATTGAGATATGGTCTTTAATAATGGTGGGAGGAACGAGAAGCACTATATATGTTCTTGATTGTCACTATTTATTAGGCTGGTGAAAGGCTAGTATGTAGCCGAAACTTTACATTGCTGCGCTTTTTTGTACACTATTCATGGACTTAGGTTAAATAAAGGAACCTCATATGGATATGCTGCCATCATCTCTTGTGTTTTTGCTATCCTCAGGATAGGTCATCAATATCAGATCGGCCGGGGTCCTCCGAAGATCGGCTGTTTGAAGAGAGGGCAGCGCTCATATAAGAGCTGCTTTCTCTGTTCTGTTCACCTGCTCGCCGTAGCATTTGCAGTGATGAGCAGGCAAACAAAGCAGAGAAGGCAGCGTACAAAAAAAAAAACTGACAACCCCTTTAAAAACATACTTGGAAAACATTACATACAGCGCTACAGAACATACAGGGTCAGACAGCGCCACATACCTCTTACATCCAGTGACTTCTCCTCTGATGTAGACATTCTCTTTCCTCTTCTTCTCCATTCAGACCAGACCGTCATGGTGACTTCTTTCAGCTGCACCTTGTCTCTGCAGAGTTTAACAAACAGACATCTTACTTTCCTACTTTTCCATCATCCTCCCACCTTCTCAACACCCCATCCTGTCACCCCCCATATACAGTGTCCACTGTGCTCCCCAATACTTTGCTGCAGAAACAGTTCCCCTGAAAATACTGGTACCACACAGATAGTGCGTCAGTACAAAACACCCCTTTATATTGTGCGCTAGTACAAAAAAAATACCACCTTCCTGTCAGATCAGACCCCCATATAAAACCCTAAATGAGATGCCCTCCATCTCAGACCAAACCCCCTTTGGACCTCTATGTAAGAACCCGACTCAATATCAGACCTCAGATAAGACCCCTATATAAGACCCCCATATCAGACCTCCAGACACCCATATCAGACCTCAGACCAGAACTCCAGAGCCCCATTACAAATCAGACGAGACCTACAGACCCCCCATTAGACCTCTAGACCCCCATATCTGACCCCCAGTCAGACCTCCAGACTCCCCAGTCAAACCTCCAGACCCCCCATTAGACCACTCCAGATCCTCCAGTCAGACCTCCTTAGTGGATAATCACAATCTGGTTGAGGATGACCTGGCAGCCATCAAACTTAAAATTGCTGATCTGGAAGATCGTTCCAGGAGAAATAATATCAGATTCAGAAACGTCCCTGAAAGTGTTAATGACTCTCAGACTACAAGAATTCATATCGGACCTTATTGTGTCATATCTACCAGACACCCCTGGATCAGAGTTAATTATTGATAGAGTACACCGAGTACCAAAACCTAAATCTTTGCCTGCCTCTATTCCAAGGACGTCCTAGCCAGGATTCATTTCTATCACCTGAAAGAATCCCTAATGAGAGAAGCTCAGAAAAAGAGAAGTGACATTCCGGACAGATTTCGCAATGTACTCCTGTTTACTGACCTCTCCCCAGCTACGCTTAATAGAAGGAGAGAGTTTCAAAGCTACACTAAATAGGATATCCTGTAAAACTGATTGTGAGATATCAAAACTCATCACATGTGCTAGTATCTCCTCGGGATGCTGCAGAGACTCTTTCAAGATGGAACATCTTTGTACCACCAGAGGGCACCAAAGATAAAGCAAAGGATCCTTTTCCCAACAGCTCACCATCAAGGAGAAAACGATCCAATCTGTCTCTGGAATAGACCAAAGTAGGGAAAACATCACCGTGAACTTTTCTTTCGGACATTGACTTTGTCTATTAATATATCATTTACTCCTCTTAATGTTAATTAATGGGGTTCCACACCTTAATTCTCAGGGCACATAATCCATCTAAGTGCTCCTTATTCCCTGATCCACTGATATACCTCCGCCTTCCAAACAAAGTAAAAGGCACTATACGTGGCTGGTCCCAATTGGACCATTTGTTCTTTTGTTTATGTTCATGTTTTCTGTTGCTATATTTGTGTTTCTTTGTAATGTTTTTGCAGGTTACACCCAAGGGGACAATTTTTCGAATTCAGGTTGCCTGAAAATTAAGGAACAATTCCTCGCTCCCCACCAATCCTACTCAGAATTTATTTGGGTACCGTACTTTGAACCACCGCTATGGGGACCAGATTCGCGCCGAGTTTCGCTAATCTGTATATGGGACAGTGGGAGGAGCTTTCCCTAGGCGGAGGCGGCGCGAATCTGGTCCTCTGGAAACGTTTTATTGATGACGTGATTTTTATCTGGGATGGGGATGAGGTCTCACTAGAGGAATTTTTAAAAGAATTAAATAAAAATCAATTTTATTTGAAATTTAGCCCCACTTGGAGTAGGGAACACATTAATTTTTTAGACCTCACTATTTTTATCAAAGATGGAACTATACAGACCAAGACTTTCCACAAACCGACGGATGCCAACAGCTTCATCCCACTCACCAGCTGTCACTTTACTATTTGGCTAAACAATATCCCGAGGAGCCAATACATTCGAGCTAGGAGGAACTGTACTAATGATAATGACTATAAAAACGAAACTCATAACCTACACCTAAAATTTATGGAAAAGGGGTATAAAATGGAAAAACTAACACCCATTGCGGACCAGATCCATAAAATTGGCCAACTAGAATCTTTAAAAGAAAAAATAGTAACTACCCCATCTAAAGAAGCACATAAAACAGACTTTACTGCACTTGAAATTCCAATTATCAGCAGATATAGTGAAGGGGCAGCTATGTTTAAGAGAATTATAAACCGTCATTGGGAGATTCTAAAACAAGACAAACAGATTGGTGAAATGATTCCCAGGAGACCTAGATTTATATTCAGAAGAGCTCCTAATCTGTCCAATCTAATAGCTCCCATAACGGACGTGGAGGATTCCTAACACCGCTTCCATTTGGATTATGAGGTACCAAGAGTAATTACATATGTGACATTGCGATAATTGTGTTGCCACAATACTCAGCTCACATATCCCTTGCACCGGCAATACAGATCAGCGCACAATTCTCATTCTGGCTTTTTAACCAGACCGTGTTTATATATGTACACAAGTATGCTTATCTTATGTTTTTGGTCTTAGCTACTCCTTCTGATACAATAATATGGCCAATATGGGTATAAAATTATTTTCTGCGAACGTTAAGGGACTGAATAGTCCTTTTAAGCGTTCTACATGCTGGGCTGAGGTAAAGAGACAGAATGCTGACATTATCTGCATACAGGAATCTCATCTTAATGAGGTTGATGTCCGTAGATTTTGTCACCCCTCTTTTCCACACATTTTCTTCTCCCCGGCTGTTAAAAAGAAGAGGGGAGTTATAATAGGTTTCAAGAATACTATAGCTTTCCAATGTCATAATGTGTTAATAGACAAAGATGGCAGATATATTATTATATTATGTGACATTAACAACACTAGATATACGTTAGTAAATCTCTATGCCCCTAATTCTGATCAAATTAAATTTATTAAATGTACTATCAGATTGGCTCAAGGCATCAAGCAAGGTGCGCTGTTAATCTGTGGCGACTTCAATATGTGCCCAGACTCTTCTATAGACAAACTTCCGCCTCCTCCTCCTTCCCACAAAAACTCCCTCCTTCAAGAATACCTTTTTAAGCAAGGATTACATGACACTTGGAGGGTTTTTCATGCCAATGAAAAGGATTTTACCTTTTTTTTCACACCCTCATAATACCTATTCTAGAATAGATTTGCTTGTGATGGATAAGTATCTCATACAAAAGGTACTGTCTGTATATATTACAATTATCACTTGGTCTGATCACGCTTTTTCCACTCTCACATTAAATGATATGTATAATAATAGAGTATATTCTCCATGGAGACTTAACAATTCTCTGCTTCAGAATTCTTCAATTCGCGCGGATATTGAACAGTCTCTAAGTGGTTATTTTGTGAGCAATGATAATAACATGGTACTTGACACCACCCTATGGAGTGCTCACAAATAGGGATGAGCGAACCCGAACTGGATGGTTCGGGTTCGTACTGAACTTTGGGGTGGTCGGCACACGGACCCGGACCCGAACATTTAAAAAAAAGTTTGGGTTTGGGTCCATTGTTCGGCAAAATCTTCCCGCTTTCTGAAGGGCTGCACAGAACAAGGGCTTGCCAAAATAGCAATACCCTGAATCTGGTGTCCCAGCTGTTGCAGGCCAAGTATTAATCTGTTTGTAAAAGGGTATATTTTTTCTGGTGTAAAATTCAATTGCCAAAATAGCAATACTGTAAATCTGGTGACCCAGCAGGGGCTGGCCAAGTTTCATAGTGTCTGTCAAAGGATTTATTATTTTCTGCAGGGAAATTCAGTTTCCAAAATAGAAATACAGTAAATCTGTTGTTCCAGCTGTGACTGAACTAGTTTAATGGTATCCGTCAAAGGATAGATTTTGTTCTGGTGATAAATTTAATTGCCAAAATAGCAATACCCTCAATCTGGTGTTCCAGCTGGGACTAAACAATTTCACTAGTGTCCGTCAAAGGATAGATTATTTTCTGTGGGGAAATTCTGTTGCAAAAATAGAAATACCAGTAAATCTGGTGTTCCAGCTGTGACTGGACAAGTTTCATAGTGTCCGGCAAACGATATACTATTTTCTGGGGTGAAATTTAGTTGCCAAAATAGCAATACCGTAAATCTGGTGTCCCAGCAGTGGCTGGCCAAGTATAATAGTGTTCGTCAAAGGATGTATTATTTTCTGCGGTGAAATTCAGTTGACAAAATAGAAATACAGTAAATCTGGTGTTCCAGCTGTGACTGGACAAGTTTAATAGTATCTGTCAAAAGATAGATTTTTTGTGGGGTGAAATTCACTTGCCAATATAGCAATACCCTGAATCTGGTGTTCCAGCTGTTGCAGGCCAAGTGTTAATCTGTCCGTAAAGGGTATATTACACTCAGAGTGCATCTCCAAGTATATTTCTTTCCGTAAAGGATATATTACAAAAGTGTTACATTACAATTGCTGAAAGCATAATCCTGTAAATCTGCACGCACAATTGTGGATCTCCAAGTGTATTTCTCTGCGTTAAAGGGTATATTACACAAAGTGTTAAAATACAATTGCTGAAGGCATAATCCTACATATTTTTCACACGCTACTGTGCATCTCCAAGTGTAAATCTGTCCATAAAAGGATACCTTTCATCCAGGGCATAAATACTAGCACTAACAATTGATATTCTCCTAAATCAGTGGTTACTGCTGTGCCTGGATTAGTGTAATACGCTACATAAATAAATAGGCAGATAGTGTTAGGTGCCTGTAAAAAAAGGCCTGAATTTGAAATCAATACATTGGGCCAAATATTTTTTTCTTATTGTGGTGCTTGGTGAATTGTAACAATGAGGAAAACATCTAGTAAGGGACGCGGACGCAGTCGTGGTGGTGTTAGTGGACCCTCTGGTGCTGGGAGAGGACGTGGCCATTCTGCCACAGCCACACGTCCTAGTGAACCAAATACCTCAGGTTCCAGTACCCGCCAGAATTTACAGCGATATTTGGTGGGGCCCAATGCCGTTCTAAGGATGGTAAGGCCTGAGCAGGTACAGGCGCTAGTCAATTGAGTGGCCGACAGTGGATACAGCACGCTCACAACATTATCTCCCACCCAGTCTCCTGCAGAAAGCGCACAGGTGGCGTCTGAAAACCAAGCCCATCAGTCTGTCACATCACCCCCATGCATATCAGGGAAACTGTCAGAGCCTTAAGTTATGCAGCAGTCTCTTATGCTGTTTGAAGACTCTGCTGGCAGAGTTTCCCAAGGGAATCCACCTAACCCTTCCCCAGTGGTGGAAGACATAGAATGCACTGATGCACAACCACTGATGTTTCCTGATGATGAGGACATGGGAATACCACCTCATCGGAGTCCGCACATCTCTGATGATGACGAAACACAGGTGCCAACTGCTGCGTCTTTCTGCAGTGTGCAGACCGAACAGGAGGTCAGGGAGGAAGACTGTGTGGAAGACGATGCAGGGGACGATGAGGTCCTAGACCCCAAATGGAATGAAGGTCGTGCCACTGACTTTCATAGTTCATAGGAAGAGGCAGTGGTGAGACCGAGCCAACAGCGTAGCAAAAGAGGGAGCAGGGGACAAAAGCAGAACAGCCGCCGTCAAGAGAGTTCACCTGCTACTGGCCACTGCCACCAGGGACCGAGCACCCCAAAGGCAGCTTGAAGGAGTTCCCTGGCATGGCACTTCTTTAAACAATGTGCTGATGATGACAAGACCCGAGTGGTTTGCACGCTGTGCCATCAGAGCCTGAAGCGAGGCATTAATGTTCTGAACCTTAGCACAACCTGCATGACCAGGCATCTACATGCATAGCATGAACTCCAGTGGAGTAAACACCTTAAAAGCAAGGAACTTACTCTGGCTCCCCCTGCTCCCTCTTCTGCTGCTGCCTCGACCTCTTCCTCGGCCTTGGGAGGAACGTTGGCACCTGCCGCCCACCAAACAGAGGATGTGCCACCGCCAACACCACCTGCGTCACCAAGCATCTCCACGATGTCACACAGCAGCGTTCAGCTCTCCATCTCACAAACCTTGGATAGAAAGCGTAAATTCCCACCTAGCCACCTCGAGCTCTGGGTCTGAATGCCAGCATTTCTAAAATACTGGCCTTTGAAATGCTGTCATTCAGGCTGGTGGACACAGACAGCTTCAAACAGCACTTTTTTTTCACACCCTCATAATACCTATTCTAGAATAGATTTGCTTGTGATGGATAAGTATCTCATACAAAAGGTACTGTCTGTATATATTACAATTATCACTTGGTCTGATCACGCTTTTTCCACTCTCACATTAAATGATATGTATAATAATAGAGTATATTCTCCATGGAGACTTAACAATTCTCTGCTTCAGAATTCTTCAATTCGCGCGGATATTGAACAGTCTCTAAGTGGTTATTTTGTGAGCAATGATAATAACATGGTACTTGACACCACCCTATGGAGTGCTCACAAATAGGGATGAGCGAACCCGAACTGGATGGTTCGGGTTCGTACTGAACTTTGGGGTGGTCGGCACACGGACCCGGACCCGAACATTTAAAAAAAAGTTTGGGTTTGGGTCCATTGTTCGGCAAAATCTTCCCGCTTTCTGAAGGGCTGCACAGAACAAGGGCTTGCCAAAATAGCAATACCCTGAATCTGGTGTCCCAGCTGTTGCAGGCCAAGTATTAATCTGTTTGTAAAAGGGTATATTTTTTTCTGGTGTAAAATTCAATTGCCAAAATAGCAATACTGTAAATCTGGTGTCCCAGCAGGGGCTGGCCAAGTTTCATAGTGTCTGTCAAAGGATTTATTATTTTCTGCAGGGAAATTCAGTTTCCAAAATAGAAATACAGTAAATCTGTTGTTCCAGCTGTGACTGAACTAGTTTAATGGTATCCGTCAAAGGATAGATTTTGTTCTGGTGATAAATTTAATTGCCAAAATAGCAATACCCTCAATCTGGTGTTCCAGCTGGGACTAAACAATTTCACTAGTGTCCGTCAAAGGATAGATTATTTTCTGTGGGGAAATTCTGTTGCAAAAATAGAAATACCGTAAATCTGGTGTTCCAGCTGTGACTGGACAAGTTTCATAGTGTCCGGCAAACGATATACTATTTTCTGGGGTGAAATTTAGTTGCCAAAATAGCAATACCGTAAATCTGGTGTCCCAGCAGTGGCTGGCCAAGTATAATAGTGTTCGTCAAAGGATGTATTATTTTCTGCGGTGAAATTCAGTTGACAAAATAGAAATACAGTAAATCTGGTGTTCCAGCTGTGACTGGACAAGTTTAATAGTATCTGTCAAAAGATAGATTTTTTTGTGGGGTGAAATTCACTTGCCAATATAGCAATACCCTGAATCTGGTGTTCCAGCTGTTGCAGGCCAAGTGTTAATCTGTCCGTAAAAGGGTATATTACACTCAGAGTGCATCTCCAAGTATATTTCTTTCCGTAAAAGGATATATTACAAAAAGTGTTACATTACAATTGCTGAAAGCATAATCCTGTAAATCTGCACGCACAATTGTGGATCTCCAAGTGTATTTCTCTGCGTTAAAGGGTATATTACACAAAGTGTTAAAATACAATTGCTGAAGGCATAATCCTACATATTTTTTCACACGCTACTGTGCATCTCCAAGTGTAAATCTGTCCATAAAAGGATACCTTTCATCCAGGGCATAAATACTAGCACTAACAATTGATATTCTCCTAAATCAGTGGTTACTGCTGTGCCTGGATTAGTGTAATACGCTACATAAATAAATAGGCAGATAGTGTTAGGTGCCTGTAAAAAAAAGGCCTGAATTTGAAATCAATACATTGGGCCAAATATTTTTTTTCTTATTGTGGTGCTTGGTGAATTGTAACAATGAGGAAAACATCTAGTAAGGGACGCGGACGCAGTCGTGGTGGTGTTAGTGGACCCTCTGGTGCTGGGAGAGGACGTAGCCATTCTGCCACAGCCACACGTCCTAGTGAACCAAATACCTCAGGTTCCAGTACCCGCCAGAATTTACAGCGATATTTGGTGGGGCCCAATGCCGTTCTAAGGATGGTAAGGCCTGAGCAGGTACAGGCGCTAGTCAATTGAGTGGCCGACAGTGGATACAGCACGTTCACAACATTATCTCCCACCCAGTCTCCTGCAGAAAGCGCACAGGTGGCGTCTGAAAACCAAGCCCATCAGTCTGTCACATCACCCCCATGCATATCAGGGAAACTGTCAGAGCCTTAAGTTATGCAGCAGTCTCTTATGCTGTTTGAAGACTCTGCTGGCAGAGTTTCCCAAGGGAATCCACCTAACCCTTCCCCAGTGGTGGAAGACATAGAATGCACTGATGCACAACCACTGATGTTTCCTGATGATGAGGACATGGGAATACCACCTCATCGGAGTCCGCACATCTCTGATGATGACGAAACACAGGTGCCAACTGCTGCGTCTTTCTGCAGTGTGCAGACCGAACAGGAGGTCAGGGAGGAAGACTGTGTGGAAGACGATGCAGGGGACGATGAGGTCCTAGACCCCAAATGGAATGAAGGTCGTGCCACTGACTTTCATAGTTCATAGGAAGAGGCAGTGGTGAGACCGAGCCAACAGCGTAGCAAAAGAGGGAGCAGGGGACAAAAGCAGAACAGCCGCCGTCAAGAGAGTTCACCTGCTACTGGCCACTGCCACCAGGGACCGAGCACCCCAAAGGCAGCTTGAAGGAGTTCCCTGGCATGGCACTTCTTTAAACAATGTGCTGATGATGACAAGACCCGAGTGGTTTGCACGCTGTGCCATCAGAGCCTGAAGCGAGGCATTAATGTTCTGAACCTTAGCACAACCTGCATGACCAGGCATCTACATGCATAGCATGAACTCCAGTGGAGTAAACACCTTAAAAGCAAGGAACTTACTCTGGCTCCCCCTGCTCCCTCTTCTGCTGCTGCCTCGACCTCTTCCTCGGCCTTGGGAGGAACGTTGGCACCTGCCGCCCACCAAACAGAGGATGTGCCACCGCCAACACCACCTGCGTCACCAAGCATCTCCACGATGTCACACAGCAGCGTTCAGCTCTCCATCTCACAAACCTTGGATAGAAAGCGTAAATTCCCACCTAGCCACCTCGAGCTCTGGGTCTGAATGCCAGCATTTCTAAAATACTGGCCTTTGAAATGCTGTCATTCAGGCTGGTGGACACAGACAGCTTCAAACAGCTGATGGCGATGGCTGTCCCACAGTATGTTGTTCCCAGCTCCCACTACTTCTCCAAGACAGCTGTGCCTCTCCTGCACAACCAAGTATCCGATAAAATCAAGTGTGCACTGTGCAGCGCCATCTGTGGCAAAGTCCACCTAACCACAGATATGTAGACCAGTAATCACGGCCAGGGATGCTATATCTCCCTAACTGCACACTGGGTAAATGTAGTGTTGGCTGGACCCCAGGCGGAGAGTTCTTTGGCGCACGTCCTTCCGCCGCCAAGGATCGCAGGGCATCATTCTTTGCCTCCTGTAGCCTCCTCCTCCTACTCGGCTTCCTCCTCCTCTGCTTCCACCTGCTCATCCAGTCAGCCACACACCTTCACCACCAACTTCAGCACAGCCCGGGGTAAACGTCAGCAGGCCGTTCTGAAATTCATATGTTTGGGGGACAGGCCCCACACCGCGCAGGAGTTGTGGTGGGGTATTGAACAACAGACCAAAGAGTGGTTTCTGCCGGTGGGCCTCAAGCCCGGCCTGGTGGTGTGCGATAATGGGCTAAATCTCGTCGCAGCTCTGGGACTAGCCGGTTTGACGCACATTCCTTGCCTGGCGCATGTGCTGAATTTGGTGGTGCAGAAGTTCATTCACAACTACCCCGACATGTCAGAGCTGCTGCATAAAGTGGGGGCCGTCTGTGCGCTCTTCCAGCATTCACATCCTGCTGCTGCTCGCCTGTCTGCACTACAGTGTAACTTCGGCCTTCCTGCTCACCGCCTCATATGCGACGTGCCCACCAGGTGGAACTCCACCTTGCACATGCTGGAGAGACTGTGCGAGCAGCAGCAGGCCATAGTGGAGTTTCAGCGCAGCACGCACGGGTGAGACGCACTGCGGAACAGCACCACTTCACCACCAATGACTGGGCCTCCATGTGAGATCTGTGTGCCCTGCTGCGATGTTTCGAGTACTCCACCAACATGGCCAGTGGCGATGACGCCGTTATCAGCGTTACAATACAACTTCTATGTCTCCTTGAGAAAACGCTTAAGGCGATGATGGAAGAGGAGGTGGCCCAGGAGGAGGAGGATGAGGGGTCATTTTTAGCACCTTCAGTCCAGTCTGTTAGAAGTGCCTCAGAGGGAGGTTTTTTGCAAAAGTAGAGGCAAGGTACAAATGTGGCTAGTCAGGGTCCACTACTGGAGGACGAGGAGGATGAGGATGAGGTGGAGGAGGATGAGGATGAAGCAGGTTCACAGCGGGGTGGCACCCAACACAGCTCAGGCCCATCACTGGTGCGTGGCTGGGTTGATACAGAGGACGATGACGATACGCCTCCCACAGAGGACAGCGTGTCCTTAACTCTGGACACCATGGCACACATGAGGGACTACATGCTGCAGTGCCTGCGCAACGACAGCAGAGTTGCCCACATTTCAACGTGTGCGGACTACTGGGTTGCCACCCTGCTGGATCCCCGGTACAAAGACAATGTGCCCACCTTACTTCCTGCACTGGAGCGTGATAGGAAGATTCGCGAGTACAAGCGCACGCTGATAGACGCGCTCCTGAGAGCATTGCCCAATGTCACAGGGGAACAAGTGGAAGCCCAAGGAGAAGGCAGAGGAGGAGCAAGAGGTCGCCAATACAGCTGTGTCACGGCCAGCTCCTATGAGGGCAGGGTTAGCATGGCAGAAATGTGGAAAAGTTTTGTCACCACGCCACAGCTAACTGCACCACCACCTGATACGGAACAGCATTTTCACTAACATGGTTGAACAGTTCGTAAGCACACCCCTCCACGTACTGACTGATGGTTCGGCCCCATTCAACTTCTGGGTCTCCAAATTGTCCACGTGGCCAGAGCTAGCCTTTTATGCCTTGGAGGTGTTGGCCTGCCCGGCGGCCAGCGTTTTGTCTGGACGTGTATTCAGCACGGCAGGGGGCGTCATTACTGACAAACGCAGCCGCCTGTCCACAGCAAACGTTGACAATCTGACGTTCATAAAAATGAACCAGGCATGGATCCTACAGGACCTGTCCATCCCTTGTGCAGAATAGACATTTATAACTTCCTCCCCCTCAGCCATATATTCTTGTACTCCGGGGCACTTCTTTATTAAATCCTCTTTTTTTAATTTTACTATTATATTGCAGTGCAACCAAAAGTTGAATGAACCTCTCCTCCATCTAGGTGCCAGGGGCCTAAATATCTGAAAGTGGCCTGTTCCAGTGGTGGGTGACATGAAGCCTGATTCTCTGCTATGCGACCTCTCTCTTCGTCTGGGTGCCAGGGGCCTAATTATCGAAAAGTGGCCTTCTCCATTGGTGAGTGACATGACACCTGATTCTCTGCTATGCGACCTCTCTCCTCCGTCTGGGTGCCAGGGGCCTAATTATCGAAAAGTGGCCTTCTCCATTGGTGGGTCACATGACGCCTGATTCTCTGCTATGCGACCTCTCTCCTCTGTCTGGGTGCTGGGTCCTAAATTATCGAAAAGTGGCCTTCTCCAGTGGTGGGTTAAATGATGCCTGATTCTCTGCTATGCGACCCCTGTCCTCTGTCTGGGTGCTGGGTCCTAAATTATTGAAAAGTGGCCTTCTTCATTGGTGGGTCACATGACGCCTGATTCTCTGCTATGCGACCTCTCTCCTCCGTCTGGGTGCCAGGGCCTAATTATAGAAAAGTGGCCTTCTCCAGTGGTGGGTGACATGACGCCTGATTCTCTGCTATGCGACCTCTGTCCTCTGTCTGGGTGCCGTGGGCTAAATATCTGGAAGTGGCCTTCTGTATTGCTGGGTGACATGAAGCCTGATTCTCTGCTATGCGACCTCTCTCCTCCGTCTGGGTGCCAGGGGCCTAATTATCGAAAAGTGGTCTTCTCCATTGGTGGGTGACATGACGTCTGATTCTCTGCTATGCAACCTGTGTCCTCTGTCTGGGTGCTGGGTCCTAAATTATCGAAAAGTGGCCTTCTCCATTGGTGGGTGACATGACGCCTAATTCTCTGCTATGCGACCTCTGTCCTCTGTCTGGGTGCTGGGGCCTAAATAAATGAAAGTGGCCTTCTCCATTGGTGGGTGACTTGAAGCCTGATTCTCTGCTATGGGACCTCTCTCCAATTGATATTGCTCAATTTTTATTTATTTTATGTTATTTTAATTCATTTCCCTGTGCACATTTCTTTGCAGGGGATTTACCTACATTTTGCTGCCTTTTGCAGCCCTCTAGCCCTTTCCTAGACTATTTTACAGCCTTTTTAGTTCAAACAATGATGCCTCTATTGGTGAACACTAACACGTGACCTAGTCTGGTCCCCCGCCCACATCGGTTCCACCCAATGAAAATGAATGGGGTGGATCGGAGTGAGGGCGGGGTTTCTAAGGTGTGTAGACGCTGATTGGTGGAACCTTTTTCATGAATGAAAGGTCCTTGAAAAATAGTTCCACTCTTCTTCAGCCCGATGTGAGTGAACTTTTTGAATAGAAGGTCCTCAAAATGAGTATGATACACTGTGAATAACGGGATGAACTGTAAAAGAAAGCGATGATTGAATGTACTAAGTTGTCAGGCCGATCTGGCTGTACAGCCAGTGAATTTTGAAAAGATAAAAACTGGTGCTTATACGGGATAATATATTTTTTCCCGATACTTATTTTAAAATAAGAATGTTATAATGATGAGTTTGTTTATGTTTTTATTAGATTTGTATGTGCAATACTCTGTTTTTAATCGATGGTTCAATCGCATCGACCTTTGGTATTAACCAGGCAGCTAATGGCAATTAGTCACCAGCTGAGACCCACACTATATAATGAGAGGGGTATCCCCAGATGGGATACACTTTAGCCCCTGACGAAGCTTGGAAGGAGCGAAACCCGGGTCGGGCGTTGATGTGATCACTGCACAAGGATTTGCTATGAATGTGTTTCGACCATCCATCTTGTAAGTGCAATAAATAGCGATTAGCTTCTTTTAAAATCGTATTGCACTATGTGTGTTAAATTATTGCAGCTACTTCAACACTGTGGATTTGATCCGTTCGGTGTGGGTGCTGTCTTTTCCCTTCATTCCGGAAGCTGTGTCCTTGTGAATCCTTGGAACTCCCCCATTGAAAGCAGCGCGGTTCCAAACTTTTTGACTTAAACAGCCTTTTTAGTGCCTAAAAGTTCGGGTCACCATTGACTTCAATGGGGTTCGGGTTCGGGATGAAGTTCGGGTCGAGTTCGGATCCCGAGCCCGAACATTTTCGGGAAGTTTGGCCGAACTTCTCGAACCCGAACATCCAGGTGTTCGCTCAACTCTACTTACAAAGCGTATATTAGAGGTATCCTATTAAAACATGCGGCTCTACAGAAAAAAGCTAGGATGAAAACCCTAGATTCACTAATGGCTGATATTCAGTCCCTCAAAAAAGCTTCTAAATCATCTTTAGATCCCAAAATTATCAGTAAATTAAAAACAGCTAGACATCAACTATACCTTCATCTTCACGACAAGCATGAATTCCACCTTCGTAAAATTAAGTCAGATCATTACTCCCAAGGAAACAAAGCCTCAAAAATATTAGCAAATAGAATAAAAAAAAAAGAGGCAAAAACTAAAATCCCTTTCTTATATAACACAAAGGGGAAAAAACTGTTTAATCCCAAACATATAGCGGAGAAATTCGCCAATTACTGACCTTTACAATTTGGAAAATTCCCAGGATACTTTCCTAACTACGTCCGAATCCATAGCTAATTTTCTTAATGGTATTTCCTTACCAGTAGTGTTGAGCGCGAATATTCGAAAAGCGAATTTTTTTAGCGAATATCGGCACTTCGCTAATTCGCGAATATTTCGAATATAGCGCTATAAATTCGCTATTTCGAATATTCGTTTTTTGTTTTTTTTTTAGTTATATTTTTTTCTTTCCTACTTCCCAAAAGTAGTTCTTACCTGTCCTGAGGATTCCTGGCTTCCTGGCTGCTCTGGTCAGTGCCCGTTGCCGCTTCTGCCGACTTCCGTGCTCATGTGGAGCGTCCCCATCCATGGGAGAATCTCCATATACTAAAATGTACTGTCGGATTTGAGGAATTACGTTGAAATCGCAATGCGATTAATTCAAGTTATATTAATCGCATTGCGATTACAACTTAGCACTGCTATCTTACATAGGCTAGAATTAACGAATATGGAGTATAGCTATGCACTAGCAGTGCTAAGTTGAAATCGCAATGCGAATACTTTAAGTTAAATTAATCGCATTGCGATTTCAACTTAGCACTGCTGCTATATTCTATATTCGTTAACTTCGTTAATTCTAGCAAGCTGACCCATTATAAACCCAGCTCTAAGTTGAAATCGCAATGCGATTAATATAACTTGAATTAATCGCATTGCGATTTCAACTTAATTACTCAAATCCGACAGTACATTTTAGTATATGGAGACGTTCCCATGGTGATGGGGACGCTCCATGAGCACAGAAGTTATGGTTGGCTTGGTAGAATTAGCGAATAGCGAATATGACGAATGTATTCGTCATATTCCTCAAAACGAAGATAACGAAGTATTCTACATCTTCGTTTTAGCAACCTATTCGTCTCGTCATCGTCAACTTCGCTATTCGCTAATTCTAGCAATCAAATAGGAAGGTTGACTTACCAGACAGCTGTGTTAAATTCGCTATGCGATTTTTTTAATACAATAATTATATTACTTGATAAAATTATTATAAGTATTCTATTTATTAAAAAAATAAAAATCGCATAGCGAATTTAACACAGCTGTCTCTATAGTCAACCTTCCTATTTGATTGCTAGAATTAGCGAAGTTGACGAATAGGTAGCTAAAACGAAGATGTAGAATACTTTGTTATCTTCGTTTTGAGGAATAGACGAATACATTCGTCATATTCGTCATCCTCGCTAATTCTAGATATGAAACCAATAGGAAAGTAGCCTTAAGTACAAATCGCAATATGCGATTATTTAAATCGCATGTTAATCGCGATAACTAGAAAAATGACGAATATTCGATTTCGACGAATATGAAACGAATATTCATTCGAATATTCGCGAATTTCGTCGAAATCGAATATGGCACCTGCCGCTCATCACTACTTACCAGCTGTATGCCCAGCTCAAAATCAATCACTCAATTCAAGAATTTCCTCATCTGAGATATTTGAGGCAATTCAGGCCCTCAAACACAATAAATCTCCTGGCCCAGACAGGCTTACAAATGAATATTACAAAGCATTTTCTCCTATCGTAATTCCCTTTTTGAATAGAAGCTTTGACGCATCCGCATCCAGGGAAAGAAGCAGAGAAGGAGTCCGAGAATTGTGAGCCACATCCCCCAGGTCTATGAACCTTCTTGTCCCGTCTGAAGACTGTCTGTTTAGAAAAAATCCTATTTGGTCATTTGAAATTAAGGAGGGGAGCATAGAGACCAATCTTTTTGCCAGAATTTTAGCAAAATTTTTACATCGGAATTTTATAATGATATGGGCCTATAATTAGCTGGTCTGTCTGAAGGTTTGACAGGCTTCGGTAGGGTGACGATTAAGGCGTTCAACATGTCTTTAGGAATGTAACCCTGAGAGTGCAGGGGGCGTGCTTAGCACGGGATCAAATCCAGTGCTGAGCCACGCCCCCTGCACTGATCACATGACAGTGACGTCACCCCAGGTCCTTCGGCTGTTCAACAGTTCGGGTTGGTGGCAGCCGCCCCTTATGGATTCCATATGCCGCTATACCCGAACGCCGAACACCGGACTTTTTTTTAAAGTTCGCTCATCTCTAGTGTTCGGGACACGGACTCGAACCCGAACATTTTCAAAAAAGTTCGGGTTCGGGTTCGTTGTTCGGCGATTTTTCCCGCTTTCTGAAGGGCTGCACAGCAGCCAATCAGCTAGCGTTTTACTTCTTTCCCTAAGAGCCCATCACAGCCATGCCTTCTAATGGCATGGCTGTGATTGGCCAAGTGCAGCATGTGACCCAGCCTCTATTTAAGCTGGAGTCACGTAGTGCCGCACGTCATACTGCTCTGATTAGTGTAGGGAGAGGACGCAGCTGATGTGAGGGCGAGATTAGGCAGGGAAAAGTCAGCAAAAGCACTTAATGAAGTGATCGATCTACAGCTGTGAATGATTCAACTTCTGCTAGTTACTTGCTCACTGGTTTTTAGGCTGCACAAAGCGTTTTTCTGTCACTTTTTTTCTGGGGTGATAGGTGGCCATTTTGTGACTTGTGGTGCACCAGAACAAGCTGCCACCAAGTCCATCAATCCATCAATACTAGTTTTTGCCAAAATAGCAATACCCTGAATCTGGTGTCCCAGCTGTTGCAGGCCAAGTGTTAATCTGTCCGTAAAAGGGTATATTTTGCTCTGGGGTGAAATTCAATTGCCAAAATAGCAATACCATAAATCAGTGGTTTAAGCTGTGGCTGGCAAAGTATAATAGTGGCCACCAAAACATATATTTTGTTCTGGGGTGAAATTCAATTGCCAAAAAAGCAATATCCTGAATCTGGTGTCCCAGCTGTTGCAGGCCAAGTGTTAATCTGTCCGTAAAAGGGTATATTTTGTTCTGGGGAGAAATTCAATTGCCAAAATAGCAATACCCTGAATCTGGTGCCCCAGCTGTTGCAAACCAAGTGTTAATCTGTATGTAAAAGGGTATATTTTGTTCTGGGGTGAAATTCAATTGCCAAAATAGCGATACCCTGAATCTGGTGTCCCAGCTGTTGCAGGCCAAGTGTTAATCTGTCCGTAAAAGGGTATATTTTGTTCTGGGGGGAAATTCAATTGCCAAAATAGCAATACCCTGAAACTGGTGTCCCAGCTGTTGCAGGCCAAGTGTTAATCTGTCCGTAAAAGGGTATATTTTGTTCTGGGGTGAAATTCAATTGCCAAAATAGCAATACCCTGAATCTGGTGCCCCAGCTGTTGCAGACCAAGTGTTAATCTGTACGTAAAAGGGTATATTTTGTTCTGGGGTGAAATTCAATTGCCAAAATAGCGATACCCTCAATCTGGTGTCCCAGCTGTTGCAGGCCAAGTGTTAATCTGTCCGTAAAAGGGTATATTTTGTTCTGGGGGGAAATTCAATTGCCAAAATAGCAATACCCTGAATCTGGTGTCCCAGGTGTTGCAGGCCAAGTGTTAATCTGTCCGTAAAAGGGTATAATTTGTTCTGGGGTGACATTCAATTGCCAAAATAGCAATACCCTGAATCTGGTGTCCCAGCTGTTGCAGGCCAAGTGTTAATCTGTCCGTAAAAGGGTATATTTTGTTCTGGGGAGAAATTCAATTGCCAAAATAGCAATACCCTGGATCTGGTGCCCCAGCTGTTGCAGACCAAGTGTTAATCTGTACTTAAAAGGGTATATTTTGTTCTGGGGTGAAATTCAATTGCCAAAATAGCGATATTCTGAATCTGGTGTCCCAGCTGTTGCAGGCCAAGTGTTAATCTGTCTGTAAAAGGGTATATTTTGTTCTGGGGAGAAATTCAATTGCCAAAATAGCAATACCCTGGATCTGGTGCCCCAGCTGTTGCAGACTAAGTGTTAATCTGTACTTAAAAGGGTATATTTTGTTCTGGGGTGAAATTCAATTGCCAAAATAGCGATATTCTGAATCTGGTGTCCCAGCTGTTGCAGGCCAAGTGTTAATCTGTCTGTAAAAGGGTATATTTTGTTCTGGGGTGAAATTCAATTGCCAAAATAGCAATAACCTGAATCTGGTGTCCCAGCTGTTGCAGACCAAGTGTTAATCTGTCCGTAAAAGGGTATATTTTGTTCTGGGGTGAAATTCAATTGCCAAAATAGCAATACCCTGAATCTGGTGCCCCAGCTGTTGCAGGCCAAGTGTTAATCTGTCCGTAAAAGGGTATATTTTGTTCTGGGGGGAAATTCAATTGCCAAAATCGAAATACCCATAATCTGGTGTCCCAGCTGTTGCAGGCCAAGTGTTAATCTGTCTGTAAAAGGGTATATTACACTCAAGGTGTATATACAAGTGCTGAGAGGGTCATCCTCATTAACCACATCAGCCCCCCTAGCTTAAACAACCTTAATGACCAGGCCACTTTTTACAATTCTGCACTACACTACTTTCACCGTTTATTGCTCCGTCATGCAACTTACCACCCAAATGAATTTTACCTCCTTTTCTTCTCACTAATAGAGCTTTCCGGTATTAATTACAAGAAGACTGCTGCAAATTGGACAACAGAATTTTTAAAATGCTAGTTTTGGTACATAGATTCCCACACGGGAGATATAATTCCTTTTACAGGAGTGAAAACGTGAGGCCTACTGTTTCTGGTCTAACAAACACCAGATTGATTAAATTGGCCTTTTTTCACCAAAATTACAACACTGGACAATAATACCTTTTACGGTGTTAATTACAAGAAGACTGCTGCAAATTGGACACCAGAATTTTTAAAATGCTAGTTTGTGTACATAAATTCCCACACTGGAATATATAATTCCTTTTCCGGTATTAATTACAAGAAAACTGCTGCAAATTGGACACCAGAATTTATAAAATGCTAGTTTTGTTACATAGATTCACACACGGGGAGATATAATTCCTTTTACAGGAGTGAAAACGTGAGGCCTACTGTTTCTGGTCTAACAAACACCAAATTGATTAAATTGGCCTTTTTTCACCAAAATTACAACACTGGACAATAATGCCTTTTGCGGTATTAATTACAAGAAGACTGCTGCAAATTGGACACCAGAGTTTTTAAAATGCTAGTTTTGGTACATAGATTCCCACACTGGGAGATATAATTAATTTTTACAGGAGTGAAAACGTGAGGCCTACTGTTTCTGGTCTAACAAACACCAGATTGACTAAATTGGCCTTTTTTTCACTAAAATTACAATACTGGACAATAATGCCTTTTGCGGTATTAATTACAAGAAGACTGCTGCAAATTGGACACCAGAATTTTTAAAATGTTTGTTTTGGTACATAGATTCCCACACGGGAGATATAATTCCTTTTACAGGAGTGAAAACGTGAGGCCTACTGTTTCTGGTCTAACAAACACCAGATTGATTAAATTGGCCTTTTTTCACCAAAATTACAACACTGGACAATAATGCCTTTTGCGGTATTAATTACAAGAAGACTGCTGCTAATTGGACACCAGAATTTTTAAAATGCTAGTTTGTGTACATAAATTCCCACACTGGAATATATAATTCCTTTTTCCGGTATTAATTACAAGAAAACTGCTGCAAATTGGACACCAGAATTTTTAAAATGCTAGTTTTGGTACATAGCTTCCCACACGGGAGATATAATTCCTTTTGCAGGAGTGAAAACGTGAGGCCTACTGTTTCTGGTCTAACAAACACCAGATTGATTAAATTGGCCTTTTTTCACCAAAATTACAACACTGGACAATAATGCCTTTTGCGGTATTAATTACAAGAAGACTGCTGCAAATTGGACACCAGAATTTTTAAAATGCTAGTTTTGGTACATAGATTCCCACACGGGAAGATATAATTCCTTTTACAGGAGTGAAAACGTGAGGCCTACTGTTTCTGGTCTAACAAACACCAGATTGATTAAATTGGCCTTTTTTCACCAAAATTACAACACTGGACAATAATGCCTTTTGCGGTATTAATTACAAGAAGACTGCTGCAAATTGGACACCAGAGTTTTTAAAATGCTAGTTTTGGTACATAGATTCACACACGGGAGATATAATTCCTTTTACAGGAGTGAAAACGTGAGGCCTACTGTTTCTGGTCTAAATAACACCAAATTGATTAAATTGGCCTTTTTTCACCAAAATTACAACACTGGACAATAATGCCTTTTGCGGTATTAATTACAAGAAGACTGCTGCAAATTGGACACCAGAATTTTTAAAATGCTTGTTTTGGTACATAGCTTCCCACACGGGGAGATATAATTCCTTTTACAGGAGTGAAAACGTGAGGCCTACTGTTTCTGGTCTAACAAACACCAGATTGATTAAATTGGCCTTTTTTCACCAAAATTACAACACTGGACAATAATGCCTTTTGCGGTATTAATTACAAGAAGACTGCTGCAAATTGGACACCAGAATTTTTAAAATGCTAGTTTTGGTACATAGATTCACACACGGGAGATATAATTCCTTTTACAGGAGTGAAAACGTGAGGCCTACTGTTTCTGGTCTAACAAACACCAGATTGATTAAATTGGCCTTTTTCACCAAAATTACAACACTGGACAATAATGCCTTTTTGCGGTATTAATTACAAGAAGACTGCTGCAAATTGGACACCAGAATTTTTAAAATGCTAGTTTTGGTACATAGATTCCCACACGGGAGATATAATTCCTTTTACAGGAGTGAAAACGTGAGGCCTACTGTTTCTGGTCTAACAAACACCAGATTGATTAAATTGGCCTTTTTTTCACCAAAATTACAACACTGGACAATAATGCCTTTTTGCGGTATTAATTACAAGAAGACTGCTGCAAATTGGACACCAGAATTTTTAAAATGCTAGTTTTGGTACATAGATTCACACACGGGGAGATATAATTCCTTTTTACAGGAGTGAAAACGTGAGGCCTACTGTTTCTGGTCTAACAAACACCAGATTGATTAAATTGGCCTTTTTTTCACCAAAATTACAACACTGGACAATAATGCCTTTTGCGGTATTAATTACAAGAAGACTGCTGCAAATTGGACACCAGAGTTTTTAAAATGCTAGTTTTGGTACATAGATTCACACACTGGGAGATATAATTCCTTTTTATAGGAGTGAAAACGTGAGATCTACTGTTTCTGGTCTAAATAACACCAAATTGATTAAATTGGCCTTTTTTTCACCAAAATTACAACACTGGACAATAATGCCTTTTGCGGTATTAATTACAAGAAGACTGCTGCAAATTGGACACCAGAATTTTTAAAATGCTAGTTTTGGTACATAGATTCCCACACGGGAGATATAATTCCTTTTACAGGAGTGAAAACGTGAGGCCTACTGTTTCTGGTCTAACAAACACCAGATTGATTAAATTGGCCTTTTTTCACCAAAATTACAACACTGGACAATAATGCCTTTTGCGGTATTAATTACAAGAAGACTGCTGCAAATTGGACACCAGAATTTTTAAAATGCTAGTTTTGGTACATAGAATCCCACACGGGAGATATAATTCCTTTTACAGGAGTGAAAACGTGAGGCCTACTGTTTCTGGTCTAACAAACACCAGATTGATTAAATTGGCCTTTTTTTCACCAAAATTACAACACTGGACAATAATGCCTTTTACGGTATTAATTACAAGAAGACTGCTGCTAATTGGACACCAGAATTTTTAAAATGCTAGTTTGTGTACATAAATTCCCACACTGGAATATATAATTCCTTTTCCGGTATTAATTACAAGAAAACTGCTGCAAATTGGACACCAGAATTTTTAAAATGCTAGTTTTGGTACATAGCTTCCCACACGGGAGATATAATTCCTTTTACAGGAGTGAAAACGTGAGGCCTACTGTTTCTGGTCTAACAAACACCAGATTGATTAAATTGGCCTTTTTTCACCAAAATTACAACACTGGACAATAATGCCTTTTTGCGGTATTAATTACAAGAAGACTGCTGCAAATTGGACACCAGAATTTTTAAAATGCTAGTTTTGGTACATAGATTCCCACACGGGAAGATATAATTCCTTTTACAGGAGTGAAAACGTGAGGCCTACTGTTTCTGGTCTAACAAACACCAGATTGATTAAATTGGCCTTTTTTCACCAAAATTACAACACTGGACAATAATGCCTTTTTGCGGTATTAATTACAAGAAGACTGCTGCAAATTGGACACCAGAGTTTTTAAAATGCTAGTTTTGGTACATAGATTCACACACGGGAGATATAATTCCTTTTACAGGAGTGAAAACGTGAGGCCTACTGTTTCTGGTCTAACATAACACCAAATTGATTAAATTGGCCTTTTTTCACCAAAATTACAACACTGGACAATAATGCCTTTTGCGGTATTAATTACAAGAAGACTGCTGCAAATTGGACACCAGAATTTTTAAAATGCTTGTTTTGGTACATAGATTCCCACACGGGAGATATAATTCCTTTTACAGGAGTGAAAACGTGAGGCCTACTGTTTCTGGTCTAACAAACACCAGATTGATTAAATTGGCCTTTTTTCACCAAAATTACAACACTGGACAATAATGCCTTTTGCGGTATTAATTACAAGAAGACTGCTGCAAATTGGACACCAGAATTTTTAAAATGCTAGTTTTGGTACATAGATTCCCACACGGGAAGATATAATTCCTTTTACAGGAGTGAAAACGTGAGGCCTACTGTTTCTGGTCTAACAAACACCAGATTGATTAAATTGGCCTTTTTTCACCAAAATTA
This sequence comes from Bufotes viridis, assembly GCA_033119425.1. NCBI lineage: Eukaryota > Metazoa > Chordata > Amphibia > Anura > Bufonidae > Bufotes > Bufotes viridis. The sequence goes on from CM065590.1 coordinate 582,522,761, forward strand.
CAACACTGGACAATAATGCCTTTTGCGGTATTAATTACAAGAAGACTGCTGCAAATTGGACACCAGAATTTTTAAAATGCTAGTTTTGGTACATAGATTCACACACGGGAGATATAATTCCTTTTACAGGAGTGAAAACGTGAGGCCTACTGTTTCTGGTCTAACATAACACCAGATTGATTAAATTGGCCTTTTTTCACCAAAATTACAACACTGGACAATAATGCCTTTTGAGGTATTAATTACAAGAAGACTGCTGCAAATTGGACACCAGAATTTTTAAAATGCTAGTTTTGGTACATAGATTCCCACACGGGAGATATAATTCCTTTTACAGGAGTGAAAACGTGAGGCCTACTGTTTCTGGTCTAACAAACACCAGATTGATTAAATTGGCCTTTTTTCACCAAAATTACAACACTGGACAATAATGCCTTTTGCGGTATTAATTACAAGAAGACTGCTGCAAATTGGACACCAGAATTTTTAAATGCTAGTTTTGGTACATAGATTCACACACGGGGAGATATAATTCCTTTTACAGGAGTGAAAACGTGAGGCCTACTGTTTCTGGTCTAACAAACACCAGATTGATTAAATTGGCCTTTTTTCACCAAAATTACAACACTGGACAATAATGCCTTTTTGCGGTATTAATTACAAGAAGACTGCTGCAAATTGGACACCAGAATTTTTAAAATGCTAGTTTTGGTACATAGCTTCCCACACGGGAGATATAATTCCTTTTACAGGAGTGAAAACGTGAGGCCTACTGTTTCTGGTCTAACAAACACCAGATTGATTAAATTGGCCTTTTTTCACCAAAATTACAACACTGGACAATAATGCCTTTTTGCGGTATTAATTACAAGAAGACTGCTGCTAATTGGACACCAGAATTTTAAAATGCTAGTTTGTGTACATAAATTCCCACACTGGAATATATAATTACTTTTTCCGGTATTAATTACAAGAAAACTGCTGCAAATTGGACACCAGAATTTTTAATAATGCTCGTTTTGGTACATAGATTCCCACACGGGAGATATAATTCCTTTTACAGGAGTGAAAACGTGAGGCCTACTGTTTCTGGTCTAACAAACACCAGATTGATTAAATTGGCCTTTTTTTCACCAAAATTACAACACTGGACAATGTAATGCATTTTTGCGGTATTAATTCCTTTACAGGAGTAAAAACGTGAGGCCTACTGTTTCTGGTGTAACTAACACCAGATTGATTAAATTGGCCTTTTTTCACCAAAATTACAACACTGGACGATATAATGCCTTTTTGCTTTATTAATTACAAGAGGACTGCTGGTATTTCAGAACACCGAATTTTTAAATGCTAGTTTTGCTAGATAAATTTCACACTGGGAGAAATATTGCCTAAGCCTTTTACAGTATTAATTACAACTGAGTGCTTCTTCTGGTCTAACACCAAGAATAATTTTATTATTACAGTGAAAGCTTTTTTTAATTTATATTTCGGCACATAAAAAATAAAATATTTCTGGCTGACAGTATTGACTTAGCTGTAGTGGCACTGGCTAGCCTAGCTGGAACAGCACATTCATGGGATTTGCTATCCAAGTGGGTTACTTTCAGTTTCACCACTGATATATTAAATATCTTTGCAGTTAGTATGGGTGACACAAGCACAGCCAAACCCTGATGTAGTATATACTATGAAAAAAATCGACTATTACATGAGATTAATGGATGTTGTGGCAGCTTTTGCTGTAGCACCACAAGTCCCAAAATGGCGCCGCTATCAGCCTCAGTAACATGTGCCAGAAAACAGTCTGCCCAGCCAGAAAAAATAGACTTTGACTGAGCAGCTGAATCGCTAAGTTGTTCTGATTCACAGGTGTAGATTTTACACTTCTTTGGAGCTTTGGTTTAGACTGTGTGGCAGCTTGTGCTGGTGCACCACAAGTCCCAAAATGGCCACCGCCGGTCAGCCCAGTTACATGTGCCAGTAAAATCAGCTCTGGGCCAGTCTCAACAAAATAGTGACTTTCAGTGAACAGTTCAGCTGAGTTGTTCTGATGCACAGGTGTAGAAAGGCAGATCATTCAATCACTTCTTTATCCCTGCCTATCTCGCTCTCACAGAAGCTGCGCCCTCTCCCTACACTAGTCAGAGCAGTGTGACGTGTAGCGCCACGTGACTCCAGCTTAAATAGAGGCTGGGTCACATGCTGCACTTGGCCAATCGCCAGCCATGCCATTAGTAGGCATGGCTGTGATGGGCTCTAGGCAAGAAGTAAAACGCTAGCTGATTGCTGCTATGCAGCCCTTCAGAAAGCGGGAAGAAATCAACGATCACCGACCCGAACCCCAACTTTTTGAAAATGTCCGTGTTCGGTCCGTGTCACTGACACCCCAAAATTCGGCACGGACCCGAACGATTTTCGAACTGTTCGCCAACACTACTGCTTACATATAAATGATTTTTGGAAACAAGTATTGTTGGCATTCAAAACAATACTTATTGCCCCAAATCATTAATATCTACTAATTCAAGATAAAATGTGATTTTATATGTCTTGCAAAATATAGTTAAAAATTATTGCTATCACACGATAAACGGTTGGTCTGACATCACAGCACTATAAACATTGATATCTGATATATATTTATATGCTATACATACATACATGTGGCTCGACTATAATGTCCTTATGTATGGATAGCAGACAAATATATATCAGATTCACATTGCACATCTAATTTCCCCTTACACAATATACCCACACTATATACCCCTCAAACCCACACCACCTTCTGACCACTCCTCACCCCCCAACACACACACACATAGTCTATAGCAGGTATTTCAAACTGCGCCCTCCAGCTATTGTAAAACTACAACTCCCATGATGCCCTTCTATAGGATGATAGCTGCAGGCTGTCATGGAATGATGTGATTTTTATTTTTGAAACAGCTGGAGGGCCACAGTTTGCTGGAGGGCCGTAGTCTGAGGATGCCTAGTCTATAGATTCTATTAAGTGTCCTGTTGGTCAATAGAAGTAATGTTTGACATTCAGTATTTCTTGGTTCTTTTAGTGTCACCTAGGGTACACCACGGGAGGCGAACCAGCCTTACACCCTCGTACTGTACCTTCACTTCACTAGACGGGTACATCTCTCCTCAGATGGCCAATCTCCAATATCTCATACCCACACACATACAATTTCAACACAATCCCAAATATTTTAAAAAATAAGATTAGCGACTTTGACATTAGAGGCAGGGGAGTACATCTGACTATTCCAGGGAGATGAACCGCTTGTTGAATCTGTACTGCCGCTAGTTCACCTACGCCCCTAGAATGATGCTTCGCCCCCATTGACTATAATGGGGCGGGGCGGTTTCTGTCAGCAGCAAGGCAGCGCACAGCTAGAGCTTTCTAACTGAAAGCTCTGGAAAGCTCTGCATGTCGTAGTTTAAGTCCGGGTACCTTCGCCGTTCTCTGCCTTGCTGCTGCCATAATCTTAGCCATAGCCACTGTCAGGTTTATGATAATTCAACTAAGAATGATCATAGAGATATCATGATAGCCGTCCCTCTAGTCGGTTCCTGAACTACATGGTAAAGGAAATTGTCTTTGGTTATTGCCAAGAACCTGTTTCCTTTATGTACAGCTTTCAGTTTCCCAGTCTATATCTGGGTAGTTGAAGTCCCCATAATAACGACCTCATTATGATTTGCCGCCTGTCTATCTTGTTTACTAATAGATTTTCTAGGACTCTGGTATATTAGGTGGTTTATAATACACTCCTATTAGTATTTTATTATTGTTTTTTGCTCCATGTATTTCTACCCACAGTGACTCCACATGTTCATGTCCTCACAGATGCATTCTCGAATTACGGATTTAGACAGGACTTCACATAGAGGCAGACCCTCCCCTCTCCGGATTTGACGATCCTTTCTAAACAGACTGTACCCTTTATATTAACTGTCCAGTCATAGCTATCATCCAGCCATGTCTCAGTTATTCCCACTGTCATAGCTATCATCCAGCCATGTCTCAGTTATTCCCACTACGTCATAGTCCTCCTCACACATGACTAATTCCAGTTCACCAGTCTTGTTAGTCAGGCTTCTGGCATTAGTATACATACATTTGACAGGTTTATGTGTATTTTTTACCCTACATCTTTCATTCTGAGCTGTTCTAGTCCCCCTTCCATTCCTCCCCAGTCACACTACCTCGCCCCCGGTCTCTATCTGCACTATCTTCCCTCCTATAATGTAATTACCTCCCCCAGTCCCTAGTTTAAACACTCCTCCAACCTTTTAGCCATCCTTCTTCTCCAGCACAGCTGCCCTTCCCCATTGAGGTGCAGCCCGTCCCTACGATAGAGCCTGTAGCCAACAGAGAAGTCGGCCCAGTTCTCCAGGAACCTGAACCCCTCCTTCCTACACCAGTTCCACTTGTTAACTTCCCTAATCTCCCACTGCCTTTCTTGTGTGGCTCGTGGTACAGGAAGTATTTACAAAAATACTACTTTTGGGGTCCTTGCCCTAATCTTTTGATCTAAATCCCTGAAATAATTTTTAAGGACTCTCCACCTTCCTCTAATTTTGTCATTGGTTCCGATATGGACCATGACCGCTGGGTCTCTCCAGCCCCTCCCAGTAATCTGTCAACCCGATCCGCGATGTGTCGAACCTCTAGCGCCAGGAAGACAGCACTTTGTTCAGCGATCACGATCTTTGTGACAGATCGCCCTATCTGTTCCCCTAATAATGGAGTCTCCCACTACCAGCACCTGTCTGGCCTGCCCTGCTCTCCTGGTCCCCTGCTTACTGGAGCTGACATTCTGACTGGCAGAGGAAGTGTCCGGCTGCAGCAGTGCTGTCCCTGAATGGTCATTCCCTCATCTGTCAACCGTGCAAACTTGTTGGGGTGTGTCAGATCAGGGCTAGCCTCCCTGGCACTCTTCCCTCTACCCCGGTTTCTTACTATTACCCAGCTAGCTACCCTCACTTTCCTCAGCCTCCTCACTGTCACTTTCCCGCTTATCTGCTCCATAGAGCACTTGCTCAGTGAGCAGCAAACTCTTTTCCAAATTGTCAGTGGCTTTCAGTGTTGCAACTCGCCTGTTTAGAGACTAGATGTGCGCTTCCAAATGGGTAATTTGCTCACATTTTGAACAAACATATACACCTCGAACGGCTGTTCCAGGACAGCATACATCAGACAAGATGCACTGGACTGCGCTGTCAATAATGGAAGTCATATTTAATGGGGATTACGCAGGAAAAGAGAAAAAAATGCAATATAGAGCAGTGATAAGATTCTTACTTACTGTGGTTTCTTTCTTTGTTTCTTGCTCCTTTGTTAAACTTCGGTTTTTTAACTCCACTTATGAAAGCAGCCACTTAGTAATGCAAGCTTCAGGTAGAGGACGTGCCATACTTAATTCCTCACTGGAGTGTAATAGGAAGATGAGCCCGCTAGTAAACACGCTGCTGATGGCATTTACACCTAACACCGGGACTCAGTTGAAGCACAAGGTGAAGGCAGAGGAGGAGGAGAAAGAAGTCGCCAATGCAGCTGGGTCACCAGCAACACCTCAGAAGGCAGGTTTAACATGTGCAAAATGTGGAAAGCTTTGGCATCACTCCATAACTACCTGACCACCAGCAGATCTGGAATGTCTTAGCAGGAAGCAGCATTTCAGAAACATGGTGGAACAGTACACGTATTGACTGATGGGTCTGCCTAGGGAATAGCTACAGGGGAAGCAGGGGAAGCAACTGCTTTGGGGCCGTGACCTAGAAAGTGCCAATCCAAGTTGAGGAGGAGGACTAACAGTATTATACAATGAAATTATATACAGTGGCAGTATAGACAGTGTAGAAAGCGAATGGAACAGCTGCTGGGCCTGGTCTGAGAGAGCGATTTTTAGTAGCCATGGCGGCATGAAAGGAAGGGGTTTGCGTAAAATTACTGGGGAGGGGGCCCCATTCAATAAATTTGCTGTGGTGCCCAATCATTTCTTTGCCGGACAGTATTAAACTTGGCCAGCCACAGCTGGAACCACTGATTAACGGTATTGCTATTTTGGCAATTGAATTTCACCCCAGAAAAATATATCCTTTGACGGACACTATTAAACTTGGCCAACCACTGCTGGGACACCAGATTTAGGGGATTGCTATTTTGGCAATTGAATTTCACCCCAGAACAAAATCTATCCTTTGCCGGACACTATTAAACTTGGCCAGCCACAGCTGAAACCACTGATTCAATAACGCCCTACCAGCAGCACAGATGGGGTTAACCACCCCCGTGGACTGGCAGGACTGGCGGAATGTTTAATGAGCCCAAGACTAATAACTCAATTTAACAATTAAGTATCTCCTTAAAAGGAGGAAGTCAACCCCAGCCCACTGTGTTTTTTTCTGTCCTCCTGGAAAGGTGGACTAGGCGGTTTGTTCCCCTTTCTTATGGAAAGTGCGGGAGCCTTCTTTTCGCTTGGGTAACGGCGCTGCCCTTTTTCCTAGGTACTTGTCAGTTTGGCCGGCAGCTTGTTTGCTGCCGGCCCGCGCAGTGCGCCTGGCTGGGGTATTTTGGCGGCGTCCCTGGTCCGGGATCCTGCTCCTGTGCGCCGCCATCTTCCGGAGGTAACACGGGGACTCTCCTTTGCATCACCTCCGGGTAATCCGGCCGTGATTTTTTCACGGGCACGATTTTTTATGCGCCTTGCTGTGGAGGATTTACTGGGGAAGGGTGGATTGGCTATCCCTCCCTTCCCCTATTTTTGGAGGCTGTGTGCTCTAGTTCAGTCTCTGGCTGCATATGCTTTTTCAGCCAGCTCCCAGAGTCCTAAAATTGGTGTTGTTCCACTTGTGGTGTTTTTTTCCTCAGCTGCCTCCGGTCTGTTTTCCTACCTTTCCTGCGCAGATAGGTGGTTTACAAATGTTTTATTTGTCTCTTTTTCCCACAGTGATGTCTTCTCCGCGGATTCGGAAGGCAGGAAAGTGGATTTCAAGAGGAAGCATCTATCCTGCTACCATTGCAGCAGTCAACTGTTATTGTAAGCTGATCATACCTGCACTCGTGTGATTGCAGAAGCTAAACAGCTTAAGGCTGGGCTAAGACCAGTTTGGGAGACCGGTTAAATCCTTTGGTCTGTTGACCTAACCTACACCAGGTGTTACAGCTGCCGCTAGAGGTTCGGACCTCTAGTGAACCTAATTTGCAGGATATGTATCAATGGCTCTGTTAAAGGAGTCATAGGCCTGCTGGATGGAAAGGCTTCCTATTCGTGCCCAGTCCCCTATGGAGACCTCAGTACCGGTAAGGAGACCTTTTGGTCTCCTTAGTTTCTTCCTCCTCAGATGAGGAGGAGCTGACGTTGTGTTTTCTCCCTGGAAAGACACAGAAGTTGCTCAAGTCCATCAGGTCGGGGGACCATGATGTTGACTGTGGGGAGCCTCCCGCTCCCGCTACTCGGGCACATCGTGTCTTCAAAGCGGATGAGACCCTCCTCTCTGTCATGATATAGAGTGGAAAACCTGGAAAAGGTCTGGTTTTAACAAAGAAGTTAAATCCATGTTCCCGATGGCTTAACCCTTGGTGGATTCGTGGGGATCCATTCCCAAGGTGGACATGGCTATTGCTAAGTTGTCCAAGCGCACTCTGGTTCCTGCAGACGATGGGTCTAGCTGCAGGACCCCTTGCAGAGTGCAAACTAATACGGGGTGTTACGGCAGCTGCGGCTTCTGCTTCCACAGCCATAGCGGCTTTTGAAGTCTCTACGCTCCTCTGATCTCGCCTGGATCAAATTCAAGTTGATGTGAAGCAAGTCCTGGGAGCGAGGCCAAACACAGATCCTTGCTCTTGAAGCTAAGCAGCAGGTCTGTGGCTCATGGGAGACCAAGTGCGCCTTTGGCACCCTGTAACAATACTATCAAATAATGTCAGGGGCCTATATAGCATGGCCTGGGGTTCGGCGGCCCATATTCCATTTTGGCTTGAGCCTTGGGTCGCTGACAATTCCTTAAAATACAGCTTATATGGCCTTCCATTCGAGCCCAACCGCTTGTTCGGTTCGGAGCTAGATAAGATCATGGAGGGCCTTTCAGACTAGAAGGTGAAGAGCCTTCCCCAGCAGTCTTTTGAGGGCAGGGCAGACAAGACCGCGGTGGCAGGTCTGGCCAGCAAACAAGCTCTTGTAGTGACTGGAGAGCACAGCTAAAGGCTGAGGTGCTCTCGTGGAGGAGCCAAAGATGGATAATCCACCTCCTGACTACGGGCCTCTTCGAGGCTCTTGGTTAATCCTCGCTACTCCTGCCGCCCTGCCAATAAGCTTCCCCATTCCTAAGCTTCATGTACCTCGCCGGGAGTCGTCTCTCCCACTTCTAAGAAGAATGGATCCAAGAGATCTCGGATCCCTGGGTCCTGAATATCATTTCCAACGGTTATTTAGTCAACAACACCTCTTTTCCTCTGGACAGGTTTGTCAAGATCAACCTTCTACAAGCTGCCAAGGAGGCGATCCTAGAGGCCTACATTCAGGACTACATTTGCAAAGGGGCTCTGGAGGAGGTTCCGGCAGGAGAAAGGGGCCTAGGGATCTATTCACCAGTTTTTCTGGTTCCCAAGGCTTCAGGGGATTCTCCGGATGATTATCGATCTGAGATATTTCAATCGATTTATAAGGAAGGTGAAGTTTCGTGTAGAAACCATCAGGTCAGTAGTTCACGTTGTCAATCCTGGAGACGTGATGGCAACCCTGGACCTCAAGAATGCATATCTGCACATCCCGATCCATCCTGGTTCCAGGAAGAATATCAGGATCACGGTCCAGGTGTCCGGTGTCGTCAGGCATCTTCTGTTTGTTGCCCTTCCCTTTGGCATTTCTTCTGCCCCTCACACTTTTACCAAGGTGGTTCTGTGGTGGCGGCTTTGAGGCTTTAAGGACTGACAATCATTCCTTATCTGGACGACTGGCTTTGAAAGCCTCTGCCCTAGCGGTCCTAACCCAACTTCTTCAGGTAACAATCTCCTTTCTGTTCCACCTAGGTTGGATCAGTTGGTAGAAGTCGAACGTGAGCCCGTCGACTTCAGTAAGATATCTAGGCTTCATAATCGACTCCACTGGGATGTCGCTCCAGTTGACTCCAGAAAGAAGATTCCGGGTTCAGAACACGGCAAGTTCCTTTCCGTTCCCCCGGCGAGTTCCAATCCGGACTCTCATGAAGATGTTGGGGCTCATGTCAGCGTCTGTGGAAGCAGTCCCTTGAGCTCTATGGCACCTCCGCCCTCTACAGTCGGAGGTCCTCTCCTAATGGAATGGCAGCCCTGCTGGGCTAAACTCCCTGTGCTCCCTGACTTGGCAAACTCGGTATTCCCTCAGATGGTGGTGCCATCTTTTAGACGGAAGTCTATGACCCAGCCAATCTGGGTCATATTGACCACGGATGCGTCCTAAGTAGGCTGGGACGCTCACCTAGACAACTCTCCAGTTCACGGGACCTGGTTTCCTTAGGAGTGGCTTTTTCATTCAATCTCTGCGAGATTCAAGCTATCCGGCTAGCTCCCTCTTCACTTAGCCCCTCAGATCCGGGGCAAAACGGTGAAAGTCCAGTCAGACAATGTGACTGCGGTACTTTACAGCAACCAGCAGGGAGGCACGAGATCACTTCCTCCTGTCAGAGATCGGGGTGATTCTGGATTAGGCAGAGTTGTACCTTTCCCACTTATCTGCTATCCACATCCAAGGCTCCTCAAGATGATAGCGGCTGAGCCGCGGTCTTCCATCAGTGGAGTGGTCCTTACATCCGGAGAATCAAGCAGATAGTCCTCAAGTGGGTATGCCAGAGGTGGATCTCTTGGCAACAAGGTTCAATGCCAAGGTGGAGAGGTTCTGCTCCCTTTACAGGGAGGACAAACCCCTGGCGTTAGACGCTCTGTCAATATCCTGGAGGTTCAGGCTGGCTTACATCTTCCCTCCCTTTTCCATGATACCGAGGGTATTGATGAAAACTGTCAGATCAGGCCTCGGTGATAGCCATCATACTGTTTTGGCCGAAGAGATCCTGGTTTACCTAGCTCACCCAGTTGAGTCGAGGACAATATTGAGGCTCCCCACAGCAGACCCTGGTGTCGTGGGACACTCACCTCTGCTCAGATCTGCACAGGTTCAACCTGACAGCCTGGAGGTTGATCAGTCCCTTCCCAGAATAGAAGGGCTTTCAGAGTCGGTCCTGAGAACGCTGTCTCATTCTAAAGCTTGGACTCTACCAAGAGAGCCTACTCTGTATTATGAGGATATTCTCATCCTGTTGTACCTCAACTGAGGTGGCGCCTGCAGATCCGCCCTCTCCGCTATCCTTCAGTTCCTGCAAGATCGACCTTGATAGAGGCCTTTCCTTCTACTCTGAAGGTTCAAGTTTCAGCCATTTCAGCTTGCCTTAACAGGCTTTTTTCTCAGGACCCGCTGATCAAACGGTTCCTTAGGAGGAGCTGAAAGATTAAAGCCTACAGTCCTGAGACCCTCTTTTTTTTCAATGGGTTTTTCAGTAGTTCTCAGGGGGTTAGCATCTCCCCCCTTTGAACCGTGAGAGGAGGTGGACATCAAGTTCGTCACTTGGAAGTTTGTGTTTCTCCTTACAGTGACTTTGGCCAAGAGGGTCTCTGAGCTTCAAGCTCTCTCAGCATGAGCCCTATACCATTTTCTCTTACATGACCGGACTTTCTTAGATTCCTCCTGTATTGTAGGCCTAAGGTTTCTTCCTTCCAGAACATCAACCAGGTGATATTCCTCCCGGTTCTGTCGACATCTACCACCTCCTCCTAGGAACCTGCTAGACATCCTCTGGACGTCTCGAGATGTCTACGGATCTATGTGGATAGATCAAGGAGTTCAGGAAAGATGAGAATCTGCTAATCCTGTTGCCGGTAAGTTTAAAGGCTGTAAGGCATCCAAACCTTCCATCAGTCGGTGGATTGAGGAGGCTATTAAGGAATCCTTGTTTCCACAATCTCTGGACCCTCCGGATTCGTGAAGGCCCACTCTACTAGAGTTGTGGCTACTTCTTTGCCGAGAGGAGTCTTCTGCCTCTCAACATGATTTGCAAAGCTGCCTCCTGGAGCTCTGAATCGACATTCATCTCCCAATATAGACTAGATGCCAGTCTAGCTGAGTTTTCGGCCTTTGGGCAGACTTTTCTTAGTTCTGCCAGGCAGGAAGGCCCTCCCTAGGGGTTTCTTCTTGCTATCTCCCCATCTGTGCTGCTGGTAGGACGTAAGGGAATCATTAATTTCTAACGATAATTTGTTTTCCCTTAGTCCTAACAGCAGCACACAAATTTCCCACCCTAGTAAGTCTAGTTTTCTTCTTACTATAAACACAGTGGGCTGGGGGTTGACTTCCTCCTTTTAATGAGATACTTAATTGTTAAATTGAGTTATTAGTCTTGGGTTCATTAAACATTCCGCCGGTCCTGCCAGTCCACAGGGGGTGGTTAACCCCATCTGTGCTGCTGTTAGACTAAGGAAAACAAATTATCGTTAGAAATTAACGATTCACGGTATTGCTATTTTGGCAATTGAATTTCACCCCAGAAAAAAATTTATCTTTGCCGGACAATATTAAACTTGGCCAGCCACTACTAGGACACCAGATTTAGGGGATTGATATTTTAGCAATAAAATTTCACCCCAGAACAAAATCTGTCCTTTGCTGGACTCTATTCAACTTGGCCAGCCACAGCTGAAACCACTGATTTACGGTATTGCTATTTTGGCAATTAAATTTCACCCCAGAAAATATCTATCCTATGCCAGACAGTATTAAACTTAGCCAGCCACAGCTGGAACACCAGATTTAGGGGATTGCTATTTTAGCAATTGAATTTCACCACAGAAAAAATCTATCCTTTGCCAGACAGCAGACAGTATTACACTTGGCTAGCCACAGCTGGAACACTCAGATTTAGGGGATTGCTATTTTGGCAATTGAATTTCACCCCTCAATAAAATATAGAAATTTCTATCCTGAGTTTCTAGGGTGACATAAGCACAGCCAAGCCCCCTGATGTAGGATATAGCAAAAAAAAAAACTATTCATGTATTGATGGACTTGGTGGCAGCTTGTGCTGGTGCACCACAAGACACAAAATGGCCGCCGATCACCCCAGAAAAAGTGACAGAAAACGTTCTGTGCAGCCTTAAAACCAGTGAGCAAGTAACAGAGCAGAAGTTGAATGATTCACAGCTGTAGATCGATCACTTAGCTGTTTTTGCTGACTTTTCCCTGCCTAATCTTGCACTCACAGCAGCTGTATCCTATCCCTACACGCCGCGCACACAGCAGCTGTATCCTATCCCTACACTAATCAGAGCAGAGTGACGTGCGGGCGCCACGTGACTCCAGCTTAAATAGAGGCTGGGTCACATGTTGCACTTGGTCCAATCACAGCCATGCTATTAGTAGGCATGGCTGTGATGGCTTCTTAGGGCAAGAAGTAAAATGCTAGCTGATTTTTTTAAATGTTCGGGTCTGGGTCCCGAACACCCTAAAATTCGGTACTAACCTCGAGCTATACAATTGGTTCGCCAACTCTAATCGCAAGTTATTATATTGAAGGCAAAATAACATTGCGCTTATCCCCAAAAAACTACCAAATACCTATTCATTAAAATGAAGACAGAGAAATTGCCTTCCAACTCCTGCAGAAGAAGTTGACTGAACCCCTGTCCTAGGCTATCCTGCCCTTGTAACATAAAATATGTGGGAAGAACCACACAAACCCTCCATGGAAGCATGAATGAGCACCACTCTAACATTAAGAGAAGAGTAGTAACGCATAGCTTTTCACCTCACTCTGGCAACATTTCTCGAAGGTGACCTCATGTCCCTTAAAATGACACCTCTTGAATGGGTCCCACAGTCCTACCAACAACTATGTAGGAAGGAAATGTTTTGGATATTTCAGCTTAATACCTCAACACCCTTTGGCCTTAATGAATCTTTAGAATATACTCAGTGTCATGCTTACTAGGTGCCGCCCTGTGTGCCAGCTCTCAGGGGGTGCCAGAAGCAATGAGCACTTCCATCATTACCGCCATAGGCGCTGGCGTGCATGATGACATCATCGCTAGTGTTGAGTGTGAATATTTGAATAGCTAATATTTTTTACAAATATTAATATTTATCACGAATATTTAGAATATAGTGCTATATATTCGTAAAAACGAATATTCTTTTTTTTCCCAATAAGAACCTAAGAATAAGATACCATTAACGAAGATATAGAATATAGCTGCTTATGTTCTCATCTTCGTTAATTTAGTAAGTCAACCAATAGGAAAGTCATAGCCGGTTCTAGAAATATTCGCAGTACGAGAATATTACATTATGTAATATTCGCGCACTGCGTAATTAAACTTTGAACGGAATATAACTTTCCTATTGGTTGGCTTTCTAGAATTAACAAAGATAGAGAATATACCGTTATATTCGTATTCATTGTCTTCGCTAATTCTAGCAATACAAGTAAACTTGCCTATACACAGCTTTTTGTTGGATGTGCAATGCGAGAATATTAATTAATATTACTCGCATTGCACATCTAACTTAGAGCGGGTATATGCAACTTACTTACTATTGTTTGGCTGGGTAGAATTAACGAATATGAAGAATACGCATATAGCGCCATATTCTCTATATTCGCAAATTCTAGCAAGCCAACCCAATAGCAAAGTTGACTATACCCAACTCTATGTTAGATGCGTAATGCTAAAATATTACTTTGCCTATTTTTGGCACTAAATAGAATAATGAGTCAGTATTCTATTTATTGAAAAAAATAGGTAAAGTAATATTTTCGCATTATAGCATCCAACTTAGAGCTGGGTACAGTCAACTTTCCTATTGGCTTTCTAGAATTAGCGAATATAAAGAATATATTGCTATATTTGTATTCGTCATATTCGTCATTCTTCCCAGCCAAGTAAACTTGCCTATACACAGCTCTAAGTTGGATGCGCAATGCGAGAATTGTAAGTAATATTAGTCGCATTGCGCATCCAACTTAGAGCGGGTGCAACTAACTATTCATTCGCGAAACATTCAAGAAATATACTGTTGAACGAGTCGCATAAAGCTTTAAGATTTAGCCTAGCAATGGTTATGGACCATAACCATTGCTAAGCCAAATGCTTCCAAGCTGTTATGCGATCTCGATTAACGCGCATATTTAAAAAGCCGAATGTTCGCATAAGCTAAACTACAGTCTCATTTCTGAGTCATGTTCCATTAAATGGGCCACTTTTTGTCTGTGGGCCAATGTGAGAATTTACAGCTATGACGCCTTAAATACCCACAGTACTCACTTAGACTATTTCAAAATAGTTTATCTTATGCAAAAAAGAGGAACTGGAATATTCGCAGAAATCTATTGGGCTTTTTAAGCTATTTTCCTATTGCATTATGTTGGGCGTAATTGTCGAATATGTAGAATATAGCGATATATTCGCAATACGTAATATTTTTTTTTTCAACAGTACATGTAAGGTACCCTCATAATCCTTCCCTACCCTAGTTTGAATAGCCAATGAGAAGGCTTTGTCACAGCTAGCAACATCCTTAGCAAACCAATCGGAAAGTAGCCTACCCCTTCACTATATAAATGAAGGCACTCCCCGGCAGCCATTTTGTGGTGTTGGTTTTGAGAGAGAAAGGAGCTGTAGAGATTATTATACAAAAAACTCATTTTTCATAGATTTTAATTTATAATACAGCTATTTAGTGTTAGGTAAGGAATAGAAAATAGTGCAGTTAGGGTCCAAATACTTATATATAGTTTAGAATAGGATTAGTTTGTAGGAAAATATAGTTAGTGACAGTGTTAGGGCTAGTGCAGCAGATAGGATTTAGTAATGTTTAGTGTAGGGTATTAGGACTTGAAATATACATATAAATAGTGAATCATAGTTTAGGGCTACTAATCTTAAAGTTTATATTTGTCAGGGTAGGGTGTAGGTTAGGTTAGTTAGCAATTTAGTGAAGGGTTTATCTGTTTTTTGGGCCGCCATCATGGGGGTACGGCCAATACCCCAGTAAGGGGCCCGACTCGGGGGGCCCGCCGCTGTCCCGAGCTTTTTTTTTTTTTTTTGTCACCAGGCAGTCCGTCTGGCGCTGTACCTTTAAGAAAAAAATCTTTCTTCAGCAGACACCATGTTCTGCACGCCTGCTAAGCCCATCCCCTGACATCCAGCCTCCTGTCTCTCTCTGATGCCTGTCTCTTGGCCCCGCCTCCTCACAGAGCCCGGGAAGAGAGTGCTGGGGAGTGGGGAGCACTGAGAGGCTTACAGAAGGACGGCCGGGTCCCAGGAAAATGACCCGATCATTGTCTCCTGCAGTCCTCCTTCTCCTAACAAGTGAGTTCTTCTGTGACACTCAGTGCCTCCTGCTGTCCTCCCTCCCCCTGCAGAATTGGTCTTCAAACTACTAAGACCCTTTCACACGGGCGAAGTTTTTCACAGGTGCAATGCGTGAGGAAGACGCATTGCACCCGCACTGAATCCGACCCATTCATTTCTATGGGGCTGTGCACATGAGCGGTGATTTTCACGCATCACTTCTGGCGCTACGTGAAAATCGCAGCATGCTCTATATTGTGCGTTTTCACGCCAACGCAGGCCCCATAGAAGTGAATAGAGGCGGAAAATCGCAAGCATCCGCAAAGGCGCGGATGCTGCTGCGATTTTCCCGCATGGTTGCTTAGCAACGGGACCCGATCTTTATTATTTTCCTTATAACATGGTTATAAGGGGAATAATAGCATTTCTAATAAAGAATGCATTGTTAAATGAAGAGGAAGGGTTAAAATACAAAAGTTAACTTACTCTTAGCCACTTGATCGCGTGAGTCGCGATCTCTCCTCTCTTCCCTGCATCTTCCAAGATCTACAGGACCTGTGATGACGTCATTATCACATGGTTCAATCACATGGTCCATCTTACCATGGTGATGGACCATGTGATTGGACCATGTGATGTGACGTTATTTTTAACCCCTTCCTCTTCATTTAACAATGCATTCTTTATTAAGAATGTTATATTTCCCTTATAACCATGTTATAAGGGAAAATAATAAATTTTCCAGAAGATCCGAAACCGGACTTCAGTGATGAAGTCCGCTTCGGGTCTGGGTACTCAAACATGGCGTTTTTCTCACGCCGTGCAAAACGCAGTACAAACGCTTGCACCCGCACGGAAAAATGCGCATATTCCTCGCGAACGCACCCGCCTCTTATAGTGTGAAAGAGGCCTAAGGTGCTTTTTTTTTTTTTCTCCAGTTGTTTAAAGTTTAACCTCTTCAGGCTCAGACATGTCACAGTGACTGAGCTTCTTCAATTTGCCAAATAGTGAGTCTCAGCCAGCACCACCATAATGTCCCATTTACTTATAATTAGGACACGCTGTATGATTTAGGCCTCTTTCACACTTTCGCTCCGTCCCTAGAGTTCCGCCCTTGGGGCTCTAGGACAGAAAGATACTGATCAGGATTTATCTTAATGCATTCTGAATGGAGAGAAATCCATTCAGGATGCATCAGGATGTCTTCCGCTCAGTATGTGAACGTTTTTTGACGCTGACAAAACCGTAGCATGCTGTGGATTTGTCTCCTGTCCAAAAGTCGGAAGACATAGTAACGCCGATCCGGAATTAATGCCCATTGAAAGCATTAATCCAGATCCGCATTAAGCTAAACGCCGCTTTCGCACATCGCTAAAGTCCCGGCTGCCATGATAGTGTAGTGGGAGGGGAGCAGTATACCTACCGCCCATGCGCTTCGAGTCCCGGGCGCCCACATTGACCTCAGAGCGCCCCATGAGCATGGATCACGTAATCCATGCGCACGGGGCGCCTGACGTACTTCTGGAGTGCCCTGGAGCCGCACGGACTGTAGGCATACTGCTCCCGCTCCCCACTACTACTATGGCAATCGGGACTTTAGTAGCGTCCTGGCTTAGTAGCGAGCCTGTCCTGTAGGTAGGTGTAGCAGCTACTGTCACTCAGCGCTTCTGTCACCACCAAGTGTCACTGATGACCCACCTTTAGGTCTAGTCACACGACTAAGGCCTCTTGCGCACGAATGTGTGCTGCCCGTGCCTGCATTGTGGCCCGCAAACAGCACTTCCGTAATACACTGGCAGCAGCCCATGTGCACTCTGCATCAGGATGTGAACCCATTCACTTCAATGGGTCCGCAATCACGGAGATGCGGAATGGTAGCACAAATCGGAACTCCACATAACCACTACGGAGCGTCCATGGAGTTTCTGTCCGTGTTTGTTCCGCAAAAATATAGAACATGTTCTATTTTTTATGAACAGATGGATCATGGACCCATTCAAGCTAAATGTATCTGGATCCATCCTGGCTGCTGCACAGACGCTTTCCATGCATTGGAGATCACAAATTGTGGAACAGAACCAAAACATTCATGTGCAAGAGGCCTAATTCTGAGTCCGTCCCACTTTTGCAGAATGTATTTGCGATCCATTAATTTCAATTGGCTGCAAAAGATGCGGACCGCAACAGTTGTCAGTGTTTCCTGCACAGAGAGAGAAAGGCCCATATAGAAAGGATCAATAGGAGCTGTCACTGGGCTTTCCCAATGTCCCGCTGCCGCATGGCCCAGCTTATGATAAGCCGTGCAGGTGCTGGGCCCTACCACTATGCGCGGCGCTGAGACAATGGATGGAGCGGACGGCGGCAGACACCCGACTGCAATGATGGGGAATGGCAATGACACTAAACCTTGTCATTGCAGTCGGGTGTCTGGAACACAGCACACAGTAAGGCCTTATTCACACAGCCCTCATTAACACATCTGTGTTTGGTCAGTGATTTCCATCAGTGATTGTGAGCCAGAACCAGATTTGGATCCTCCACTGACTCGAACACTGATGCCTCATTCACACAGTCAGTAGCTTGATTAGTGATTTCCATCAGTACTTTGAGCCAAACCAGGAGTGCCTCTAACCACAGAACAGGAGCAGATCTTTCCTTTATACCTTTGTCTGTGTAGCATTCACTTTTGATTTCTGTCATGAATCACTGATGGAAATCACTGACGGACTGGTAAAATTAGGCTATATTATTATATATTATAATTATGTATGTATTTAAATTTGGCGACTAAAATTTTTATTTGGCAAAATTTTTTAGTTTAGGAGCCAACGGCTCCTAGGTTATTTTTTTTGTCTGAAGTCCCTAGGCGCAGCGTATATCGGAGGAGACTTATTCTCATGCCCTGTCGCGCTGGCCTCCATCTCGCCAGGTTGAAGCACTGCGCTAGCCAATCACAGCGCTCAGTTCACAGCCTGGGAGGTCCCAGGCTATGAGCTGATCGCTGCAATGGCAGCGCTCCAGCCTGGCTGGATGGAGACAGAGATGCGTGCCCATGTCAAGACTCAAAACCCGCTGATGGAAAGGCACTGGGGCTGATGATGAGGCACTGGGGCTGATGGAGAGGCACTGGGGGCTGATAGAGAGGAACTGGGGCTGATAGAGAGGAACTGGGGGCTCATAGAGAGGAACTGGGGCTCATAGAGAGGAACTGGGGCTGATAGAGAGGAACTGGGTATAGAGAGAACTGGGGCTGATGGAGAGGCACTGGGAGCTGATGGAGAGGCACTGGGGCTGATGGAGAGGCACTGGGGGCTGATGGAGAGGCACTGGGGGCTGATGGAGAGGCACTGGGGCTGATTGAGTGTCACGACTGTATGTGAGCAACAAGAGCATACACAGTGAATTAGCTACTGACCGACCCAAACTAGGGAGCATAAGGGTGACCCCTGTCAGACCCTAAAAGCTCTCCCTATGCTGCTAAGCACATGTCCAGATCCAGATGGTGGATCGAGACATGCCCACTGCACCTAAGGCTGATGACCACTGAAACCCCTACACAGTGGAAGGGAACGCCACCGGTGCCCTGCTCTAGTATATGGACGGAACCGGGTCGCTCGATCCAGTCAGCAAACAAACAGAAACACACAATGTCTGCACACTTAACTGAAGGAGCTGAGCAGCAGTGAAAACAGATCCAAAGTCAGCAGACAATATCCGAAGTACTTGCTTCAGCAGAACACAGGTCCAGTGAAAAGCTATCACACAAGGGAAGATACTCAAGCGAGAGCTACAGCTCAAATGAAAAGTATAATCCGCACTCCAACAAAGGAGGAGGGGTGATTTAAAGGAGAGAAATCAAACACAGGAGGGACAGCTGGGAGGAAGGAAACAGAGCAAAGATCTCATCACAGGGCGGAGAAACAGAGCAGAGAGAACTCTCCAAGCTCTAGTAGTGACATCATCACAGGGTGGAGAAACAGAGCTGTGAGAACATCTCAAAGCTCTGGTAGTGACAGTACCCCCTCCCTCTACGGGTGGACTCGGGACACCCAGGACCCACCTTCTCAGGATGAGCCCTATGAAAGCCCTAATGAGGCGAGTGGCTTTAATGTCCGACACCGAACCTACATCCTCTCCTCAGGACCATAACCCTTCCAATGAACGAGGTACTGAAGAGAACCGCGGACAATGCGAGAGTCCACAATTCTGGAAACCTCAAACTCCAGATTGCCATCAACCAAAATCGGAGGAGGAGGCAAAGAGGAGGGCACCGTGGGCTGGACATATAGTTTTAAGAGAGATCTGTGAAATACATTATGTATCTTCCAAACCCGTGGAAGATCAAGACGGAAAGCAACAGGATTGACGACTGACAAGATTTTATAAGGCCCAATAAACTTGGGACTCAATTTCAGGAGGGAAACCTCCAGTTTAATATTTCTTGCAGACAACCACACCAGATCACCCACATTCAGGTCCGGACCAGGCACACGCCTCTTATCAGCCACACGCTTATATTTCACTCATCTTTCTTAGATTACTCTGAATCTTTCTGCCAATTGGTAGACAAAGACGAGGAAAATCTCTCCTCCTCAGGCAAAACCAGAAGGAGCCCCTCCCGAGAATGTCCCAAACTGCGGATGGAACCCATATGCACCAAAGAATAGTGACTTAACAGAAGATTCCTGACGACGGTTGTTCAGAGCAAACTCAGCAAGAGGGAGAAACGAACACCAATCCCCTGGTTCTCTGCCACAAAACAGCGCAATATGTCTCCAGATTCTGATTGACGTGTTCAGTCTGACTATTCGATCTGCGGGTGAAAAGCAGAAGAGAAGGACAGCCAACCCCAGGCGTAGAACAGAAAGCCAAGAATCTGGACACAAACTGCGTGCCTCTATCAGAAACAATATCAGAGGGAATGCCATGCAATTTAGCAATATGGTCGACAAAGGCTTGCGCCAACGTTTTAGCATTGGGTAAACCAGGAAGGGCACTGAAATGATCCATCTTGCTAAAATGGTCCACTATCAACCAGGATCACTGACTTCCCTGAGGAACGAGGAAGATCCAGTGATAAAGTCCATGGACAGGTGTGTCCAAGGACGGGAAGGTATGGGTAATAGGAGAAGGGGGACCTAAAGGCCATGAACGAGGGACCTTAGCACGAGCGCATCGCCTCACAAGCAGCCACAAACCCTCCACCGACTTCACGAAGAGCTGGCCACCAAAATCTCCGAGCAAGCAGAGATCTACCGTGGCTCTACTCCCTGTGACCAGCAAGAACAGTATGATGCTCCCTTGAAGAGTTTGTGACATAACTCAGGAGGCACAAACAACTTCCCAGAAGGACAACGGGCAGGTGCCTCAGTCTGGGCAGCCTGGACCTCTCAAATCAGAATACAGAGCAGAAAACAACTACCCTCCGCCAAAAAGGGACTCGGGTCTCGAAGTTTCCTCCTCCCGGAAAACATCTAGAGAGAGCATCAGCCTTCACATTTTTGATCCCAGGGCGGAATGTAACGACAAAATTGAATCTGAGAAGAATAGAGACCATCTGGCCTGTCTCGGATTCATACGCTAGTCGACTCCAAGCACGCCAGATTCTTATGGTCGGTAAAACGGTGATAGGGTGCCTGGCCTCTCCAACCAATGGCGCCATTCCTCGAAGCCAACTTGATGGCCAACAACTCCCTATCTCCCACTTCATAGTTTTTCTCTGCCGGGAGAGTTTTTTTAGAGAAAAGGCACAGGGTCGCCATTTGGCATGGAGAAGGGCCCTGGGACAAAACCGCACCCACACCCATCCTCGGAAGCATCCACCTCAACAATAAAACATAGAAACATAGAAACATAGAATGTGTCGGCAGATAAGAACCATTTGGCCCATCTAGTCTGCCCAATATACTGAATACTATGAATAGCCCTCGACCCTATCTTCTATGAAGGATGGCCTTATGCCTATCCCATGCATGCTTAAACTCCTTCACTGTATTTGCAGCTACCACTCTGCAGGAAGGTTAATCCATGCGCTCCACTACTCTCTCAGTAAAGCAATTCTTCCTGATGTTACTTTTAAACCTTTGCCCTCTAATTTAAAACTATGTCCTCTTGTAGCAGTTTTTCTCTCTTTAAATATTCTCTCCTTTTACCGTGATGATTCCCTTTATGTATTTAAAGTTTCTATCATATCCCCTCTGTCTTCTTCTTACTTCCAAGCTATACATGTTAAGGTCCTTTAACCTTTCCTGGTAAGGTAAAAGGTAAGGAAACATCGGGATGCACCAAGATGGGAGCAGACGCAAACTCTCTTTTAATCTTAGAAAGCTGTAAGCGCCTCCTCCGACCAAGAGGAAAATCCGCCCCTTTTTGTCAGTGTCAGTGAGGGGTTTGACGAACAGAGGAATAATTCAAAAGGAACTTTCTGTAATAGTTCGCAAAACCCAGAAAGCACATCAATGCCTTCTGATTCTCAGGAAGCTCCCACTCAAGCACAGCACGGACCTTCTCCGGATCCATGCGAAACCAGAAGCAGAGAGGAGAAAACCCAGAAATTGAATCTCCGATACCATAAAACACATTTCTCCAGCTTCATGCATACATTTATTTTCTTCCTCAGAACTGCAGAACCTGAAAAGATGATCCTGATGGGTCTGAACATCAGGGGAAAATCAAAATATCATCAAGATACACCCAATACAAATTTCCCTATTAAATGGTAGAAAATACTGTTAACAAAAATGCTGAAAGACGGCCGGAGCATTCATTAGCCAAAAGGCATAACGAGATTCTCGAAATGCCCCTCAGGGGTATTAAAGGCCGTTTCATTCAGTCTCCTCTGACCCTGACCAGGTTGTACGCGCCTCTCAAATCCAATTTGGAAAACCTTGGCCCCAACAATTTGCTGAAGAGGTCCGGGATCAGAGGAAGGATAGGGATTGCGAATCAGGATACGGTTCAGCTCCCTAAAATCTAGGCAAGGTCTCAGAAAGCCATCTTTTTCTTTAACAAAAAAACTGCGGCAATAGGTGATTTTGAGGGACCTAATATGCCCCTTATTGAGACTCTCAGAGATATAGGTCTCGCATTGCGATTCTTTCCGGTTGGGAGAGATTGTACAGGCGTGCTTTTGGCAGCTTGGCGCCGGGTATGAGGTTAATGGGACAGCCAACTCCCGGTGAGGAGGTAGCTCCTGAACACCGCCCTCGGAAAACACGTCCGAGAAATCAGAGAGAAATGATGGCACAGTTTTGGTAGACACCTCTGCAAAAGTCGCTGTGAGACAATTCTTCTCTACAAAACTCACTCCACTCATTAATTTGCCTTCCTTAGCCAATCAATAGTGGGGTTATGTCTAGTGAGCCAGGGTAACCCCAAAACTAGAGGAAAAGGCAATCCGTTGATGACAAACAAGATATATCCTCCACATGAGTGTCACCTTAGAGCCAACCGGATATTGTGAACAATGCCCTTCAGGGATCTCTGTGAGAGTGGAGCAGAGTCAATAGCAAAAACAGGTATATCCTTTTCTAATGTGCAAACCTGAAAACCATGCATGGCTACAAATTGAGTGTCAATAAGATTGACGGCCGCTCCACTATCGACAAAAATTTCACAAGAAATTACAATAGTTGTAATAGTTGAAGGGCACGCCACCGGTGCCCCTGCTCAGTATATGGATGGAACCGGGTCGCCTCGGATTCAGCCAGCAAACAAACAGAAACACAATGTCTGCACACTTAACTGAAGGAGCTGGAGCAGCAGTGAAAACAGATCCAAAGTCAGCAGACAATATCCAAGTACTTGCTTCAGCAGAACACAGGTCCAGTGAAAAGATATCACACAAGTGAAGATACTTCAAGCGAGAGCTACAGCTCAAATGAAAAGTATAATCCGCACTCCAACAAAGGAGGAGGGGTGATTTAAAGGCAGAGAAATCAAACACAGGAGGGACAGCTGGGAGGAAGGGAAACAGAAAGTAAAGACCTCATCACAGGGGCGGAGAAACAGAGCAGAGAGAACCCTCCAAGCTATAGTAGTGACATCATCACAGGTGGAGAAACAGAGCTGTGAGAACTGCCCCAAAGCTCTGGTAGTGACATGGAGAGGCACTGGGAGCTGATAGAGAGGCACTGGGGCTGATGGAGAGGCACTGGGGACTGATGGAGAGGCACTGGGGCTGATAGAGAGGCACTGGAGGGCTGATGGAGAGGCACTGGGGGCTGATGGAGAGGCACTGGGGGCTGATGGAGAGGCACTGGGGGCTGATGGAGAGGCACTGGGGCACTGATGGAGAGGCATTAGAGGGCTGATGGAGAGGCACTGGGGCTGATGGAGAGGCACTGGGGGCTGATAGAGGCACTGGGGACTGATGGAGAGGCACTGGGGGCTGATGGAGAGGCACTGGGCAGATGGATGAGGCACTCGGGAGCTGATAGAGGGCACTGGGGGCAGATGACAAGCATGGGGCTCTTATCTGAGGTCTGATTGGGGTCATTCATATTGGGGTCTGATCTGGAGGTCTTATTGGGGTCTTATTTTGGGCTGTTAGCTGAGGTCTGATTAACATTAGGGTTCTGACCAGAGGTCTAATGAAAAATATTATTTTCTTAATGTCCGCTGTAAAACCTAGGGTGCGTTATGGTCCGAAAAGTGCCTTATGGGGAGAAAATATGGTACTTGTTTGCCCTCTCCCTGATCTCCCCTGCTATTTTGCTGTGCCCCGACTGCCGCTCCGTCCCTTATTGACTATAATGGGGGATGTGGTATAGCGCAGCGGCAGGCCACAGAAAGAGGACACCTGACTAAAACTACAACATGCACTGCCGCACCTGCCGTGTGGCGCCGTAGTCCCGCCCCAGGGGGCTGGGGGTCCCAGGTATTGAGCCGTGCAGGGCCCCAAAATTTCTGATGGCAGCCCTGTGTCTGTCAGTTGTATTACAAATAGAGTCCTAGTCTTAGTGTCTGTCCAGTTTTCTCTTTTTTAACACACCACAAACACTAAGTAAAACAAATAAAATACATTTTTAAATTAACGAAAAACGAAACTAAAAACCAAAAACTAAGTTTAGGTTTACGGTTTCGTGGTATAGTGTAGGTTTTTTCTTCCCTTTGTCAAAGCTGCCTTATTGTCTCCGTGTTTCAGTTGGTGTTTGTGTGTTAGTTGCTAAAAAAAAAAAGCTTTAGTTGTAATTGATTTGTTTATAGTGTCATTTTATTAGTCCTTTGTCAAAGCTGCCTTATTGTCTCTGCGCTTAAGTTGCTGTTTGTGTTAGTTGTTAAAAAAAAAAGTTTCAGGTTTTAAGTGTTTTGTGTATTGTAGTTTTTTTCGGCTCTTTGTCAAAGCGCCCATATTGTCTCCGCGTTTCAGTTGCAGTCTCTGTGCTGTTTAAAAATAAAATAAAAAAGTTTCACGCTTTTAAGTGTTTTGTGTACAGTGTCGTTGTTTCGCCCTTTGTCAAAGCTCCTTAATGTTTCCGTGTTTCAGTTGCAGTTTGTATAAAAATTTTTTTATCTTTATTTAGTTTATTATTTTAGTTAGGGTATTACTTAGGTGTGAGTTATTTTAAGTTCCGTATTATAATTTCATTTAGTTTTCTATATTTTTTCCTGATATATCTGTTTATTTTTTCACCCATTGGCCCCACCCCAATAAACTTTTCCCCAATCACTTTTTACTTCTATAAAAAAAAAATGTATTTATTTAATTTTTTTTAATAAAATGAGTCGTGATCGGCCAATAAGGGAGTTGGTTCTCTGAAATCCCTTCCAACTGGTGTGGGTGGTGTCAGCCACACAACCTCGCACTCGTCAGACCCAAGGCGCCAGCGAGGGGGCAGCGGAGCCCAGTCAGGGCTCCATGTCTGCTGTTCCCTCAATCCACCATTGTTTGGCACTGGGTCTGACATAGATGAAGAGGAGGGTGACGCCGAATGGGTGCCACCAACTTTTCAGGTGACAGCAGCACTGATTACAGGTAGGCACCCAAGGCAAATGGTGCTGCCAGGTCACCAGGAGCCTCATTGTCAATTTGTCAGGGCTCTACTGGTAGTAGGAGCAGGCAGCAGCAGCCAGCTCCACTCAGGCAAGACGGAGCCCCAACAGGCGCAAGCCAGCACCACCCCATCGGACAGGAGGTCGGATGCGAATTCGCCTGTTTGGGCTTTCTTCACCCTGGCAGCAGATGATGTTACAGCTGCTATTTGTAACCTTTGCCATGCACATGTGACTGAACCACTGATGGGAATGGGAAAAGATAAAGGGTGGTCGCAGCAGCAGCGCCACTAGCAGTGAGCAGGGGAAAGCAGCTCTTCCCCTGTACAGCAGCCACCCCAACCACCTGCAACAATTGATCCCCACTCCGCCTCTTCCTCTAGTAGAGGTAATGGTACCGGCAGCCATACTTCTGCCACCACTGCACCCTCCTCTATCTCCTCCTCCTCTGCCGGCCCGGCACCAGCCATCTGTTGCAGACGCTTGAAAACATGCCCTACGCCCCAGGGACTGACGCGAGGGTTTTTGCCCAACATCTGCTGCCTTTATAAGCTGGTAGACAGCAATCCATTTAGCAGGTCCAACCCAGATGATGCGGTCCCCAGCTGCCATTACTTTGCCAGGACTGGTGTCCCTGCCCTACACCAGCACATTGTGCAGAATGTATATTGTTGCTGGATCATGCTGTCAGTGACAGGGTGCATCTCACAATGGATGCTGCCCCAGGGTGTCCAGGGGAGAACTGCTGCTCTCCTGCAAGCCACTCATCTTCCACAGCTGCTGAGCCCCCCAGCAAGTGTCCCCGTTGCTACACAGTGTGGGGCATGTCTGCTTCTAGGGCGTGCTCCAGCCAGAGCTTAGGGGACCGGAGACACACTGGACCTGATGTTCTGTCCACACTACAGGCTCAGGTCCAGAAGTCGCTGACACCCCTGAAGGCTCCAGGCAGGTATGGTTGTTCTGTGACAATGGCAGCAACCTACTCGCCACCCTTCATGCTAGCAGTGCCACACATCGTACTCTGTATGGCACATGTCCTCAACCTTGTGGTACAGAAATTTCACGCACATTCCCAGGGTTGAGTGACATTGTACAAAGGGTCGAGGATTGCCAGCCACTTCCGACGCCTCCTCACCCGCCTCCCGTCCCTGTGCAAACTACAGAGGGACAACAGCCTGCCCCACCACAGGCTGATTGTGACAGTGTAACGCGGGTGGAACTCCACCCTCCACATGCTGGAGAGGTTGTGGAGCAGCGACGGGTGGTGAGGGAATACCTGCTAGATCAGGGCACTCAAGGACTATCACACCCACTCCCTACATCACCAATGCTGAGTGGGGGCAAATACAGCAGGTCTGCCATGTGTTGGGCTCCATCTCGAGCAGGCGACGAAGATGGTCAGCGGGAAGCATGTCGGCCTCAATAACGTGCTCTCCCTAGTGTTCCTGCTGGACAGGGCACTCAGATCACCTGCTCGAGGCTGGGGAGAGGCCTTGGTGGAGCATGAAGAGTCATCCATGCTCCACCAGGACCAGGCTCCAGGACAAGGAGGAGGATAAGGAATTAGTGGACGCCCAGGAGTCTGGGTCCGGTCAGGAGAGAGAGCTGATGCTGGGGCACCGTCAGTCCGGGGTGGGACATCTCCGACTGGGAGCAGCAGCATCAGCAGCAGGAGGACGAAGTGGTCAGGTGGTCCAGGGCAGTCATGAAGAGTCACAGCTCTTCCCCATGGCTGCCCATATGCTGCGATGCCTCAGGAGGGACCCCGGATCAAGAAATGTAAGGAGGGATATGACATTCAGTTGGCCACTCTTATAGACCCCGCTGCAGGGGGAAACTGGAGAAAGCTAATCCCAGCCAGCCGGGAGGCAGGACCGTATTGAAAATTGCGGGCCTGTCTGATCCACCAGCTGGAAGAGGCAAACACTCGGCCTCAACCTCCTGTTCTCCCCGCCTATCTAACCCAGCAGACGGCTGGCACTCAGCAGCACCAGCCGAGCGAGTGACCTCTGGGTGAGATGAGGCTCTTCGACCAGTCTGCGCAACCCAGTACCAGCAGCAGCATCAGTCACCACCAGCTGGCTGGTGGTGACAGCATGGTGGCAGACTAGATGGGGCTGGTAGATGCTCTGACAGCATGAGCACCGACGACCCCATGGAGTACTGGGCTGCCAGGCTGGAAACCTGCTATGAGCTCTCGCTCACTATGTGCTGGAGTTACTATCTTGCCCCTTCCAGCGTACTGTCTGAGCGGGCATTCAGCACGGCAGGTGGGGTAGTCACGGACGAGCAAACCCTCTGTCCACAGACTCCATGGACAGACTCACATTTATTAAAATGAATGAGTCCTGGATTGGCAGTGACTTCTTGGCCCCCCGCTGTCGGTTCAGGGCGCTGAAGGGTCCCTTTGTCCATCCCTCTCCTTGCTCTCCTCCCAAACTCCGTTGCTTTTTAATTCTTCATTGACAATTCCCTCTGTTTTTAATTATTAATTAATTAATTAATTTATTTATTTATTGATATTTATTTGATCATTATGGATTGTTAATTTTTTATCATGTATCTATTCATGTATTTTTTTAAATTAATTATGAATTTGTAAGTTTGTTAATCATGTAATATCTATTTTTCGCTGTTATTTTTTTAAATTGTTTAAAATTGTGTTTTTTTTTATTGCTTGATTTATTATTTGTTCAATCATGATATATTATTAAATTGAAATGTTTAAAAGAATGTTTTATTATATTTATTTCTGGTTTTTCATCATGTTGTGTACTTAGTGTATTGTAAATGCTCATTAGGCTGCATGACCAGGCGATAGCTGGAACCAGGCAGCCGCGATGACCCTAACAGTAGACGGAGACCATGACAGAGTCATGACCCTGTGGAGAGGAACTGAACTCAGCAGTAGTGATGTCGCGAACATAAAATTTTCAGTTCGCGAACAGCGAACGCGAACTTCCGCAAATGTTCGCGAACGGGCGAACCGGGCGAACCGCCATAGACTTCAATTGGCAGGCGAATTTTAAAACCCACAGGGACTCTTTCTGGCCACAATAGTGATGAGAAAGTTGTTTCAAGGGGTCTAACACCTGGACTGTGGCATGCCGGAGGGGGATCTATGGCAAAACTCCCATGGAAAATTACGTAGTGGACGCAGAGTCGGGGTTTTAATCCATAAAGGGCATAAATCAACTAACATTCCTAAATTGTTTGGAATAACGTGCTTTAAAACATCCAGTGTGTGTATACGATCAGGTATGATGTTGTATCGATCAGGTAGTGTAAGGGTTACGCCCGCTTCACTGACATTGACAGACCAAACTCCCTTTTAATGCACCGCAAACAGTTCATTTGCACAACCGCAAACTCCCCATTTGCACAAGGTTGGATACCAAGCTAGCCACGTCCCGGTGATGTCATTGAAGGTTTCTTCCTCCACCCAGCCACGTACAACACCAAGGGTCCCCAAAAGATGAATTGAATTGATTTTTCGAACGGTGAGATGGTTAAAAACGCTGGCTCCCTCCACTCTGTTTTAATCCACGGTCACTGCGTCTGCGCCGTGCAATTTACTGTCACACCCGATATGAGTGGTATTTTCTGTAGTACTATTCTCATCAGTTTAATCCTCTAACGTCCCACTCCCAATCTGGGGGCCATTTATTAAATAGATTTTTCGAACGGGGAGATGGTTAAAAACGCTGGCTCCTCCACTCTGTTTTAAACCACGGTCACTGCGTCTGCGCCTGCAATTTACTGTCACACCCGATATGAGTGGTATTTTCTGTAGTACTATTCTCATCAGTTTAATCCTCTAACGTCCCCAATCTAGGGGCCATTTATTGAATAGATTTTTCGAACGGGGAGATGGTTAAAAACGCTGGCTCCTCCACTCTGTTTTAAACCACGGTGACTGCGCCTGCGCCGTGCAATTTACTGTCACACCCGATATGAGTGGTATTTTCTGTAGTACTATTCTCATCAGTTTAATCCTCTAACGCTCCCCAATCTGGGGGCCATTTATTGAATAGATTTTTCGAACGGGGAGATGGTTAAAAACGCTGGCTCCCTCCACTCTGTTTTAAACCACGGTCACTGCGTCTGCGCCGTGCAATTTACTGTCACACCCGATATGAGTGGTATTTTCTGTAGTACTATTCTCATCAGTTTAATCCTCTAACGTCCCCAATCTGGGGGCCATTTATTGAATAGATTTTTCGAACGGGAGATGGTTAAAAACGCTGGCTCCCTCCACTCTGTTTTAAACCACGGTGACTGCGTCTGCGCCGTGCAATTTACTGTCACACCCGATATGAGTGGTATTTTCTGTAGTACTATTCTCATCAGTTTAATCCTCTAACGTCCCCAATCTGGGGGCCATTTATTGAATAGATTTTTCGAACGGGAGATGGTTAAAAACGCTGGCTCCCTCCACTCTGTTTTAAACCACGGTCACTGCGCCTGCGCCGTGCAATTTACTGTCACACCCGATATGAGTGGTATTTTCTGTAGTACTATTCTCATCAGTTTAATCCTCTAACGTCCCCGACTCCAATCTGGGGCCATTTATTGAATAGATTTTTCGAACGGGGAGATGGTTAAAAACGCTGGCTCCCTCCACTCTGTTTTAAACCACGGTCACTGCGCCTGCGCCGTGCAATTTACTGTCACACCCGATATGAGTGGTATTTTCTGTAGTACTATTCTCATCAGTTTAATCCTCTAACGTCCCCAATCTGGGTGCCATTTATTGAATAGATTTTTCGAACGGGAGATGGTTAAAAACGCTGGCTCTCTCCACTCTGTTTTAAACCACGGTCACTGCGCCTGCGCCGTGCAATTTACTGTCACACCCGATATGAGTGGTATTTTCTGTAGTACTATTCTCATCAGTTTAATCCTCTAACGTCCCCAATCTGGGGGCCATTTATTGAATAGATTTTTCGAACGGGAGATGGTTAAAAACGCTGGCTCCCTCCACTCTGTTTTAAACCACGGTGACTGCGCCTGCGCCGTGCAATTTACTGTCACACCCGATATGAGTGGTATTTTCTGTAGTACTATTCTCATCAGTTTAATCCTCTAACGTCCCCGACTCCCAATCTGGGGGCCATTTATTAAATAGATTTTTTGAACGGGAGATGGTTAAAAACGCTGGCTCCTCCACTGATATGAGTGGTATTTTCTGTAGTATTATTCTCATCAGTTTAATCCCTGTTACGTCCCATATCAGGGATTGCCTTTTGTGAAAAAAATTTAGGCCGGGTACCTTCGACTGCCTTCACAGTGACAGACCAAACTCTCATACACTAAACTGAATTGATTTCAGGAACCGGAGATGGAAAAAGCAGCTTGGTCGGTCCTCTTACTCCCAAATTGGGGCACTGCGCGTGCACAGAGCAATGTGCTGTGACACCCTATATGAGTGGTGTCTTAACTAGTACTATTGCTATCAGTTTAATCCCTGTTACGGACCCTATCCGGTCGAATTGATTAACCATTGTCGAATCCCCCATTGACATCCCCTTATAAGCTGTGTAAAGCATATTTTTTAGTTTGGTTTTGAACTGCTGCATCCTTTCCGACTTTCGGTAATTTGGTAACATTTCTGCCACTTTCTGCTTATACCGGGGTCTAGTAGCGTGACCACCCGATCGCTTTTGGTCTGACCATAATGAAGCAACGGCCTTATCATCTGGGGTGTGGCAACATTGCCAACACACTTATAGAGGTGATGATGATTGCTTCATTGTGATACGCAAGCCCCTTCACCACAACAAGGTAACGATCACGAAGGGGAATTGACACTTGTATGTGCCTTTTTTTTGGTTTGTTTTTGCAGCCACAGTGCTGCACCATAGGACAGAAAAATTAGGCATGTACACATGCCTGAAAAATAATGGCACTGTTGCAGCCGCTATTGTAGCAGCGGCCGGAAAATTTATGTTTTCCAGGCAGAAAAGTGACTAAAACATTGCGGCTTGAACCCTAGTTGGTGGTGGAGAATTCACGAAAGTCATCCGGTATGCAGACATTAAATACAGCAGCGTGGGGACCATTTTGAGGCCATGGCATGTAATCAGGCCTTTGTTAGTCAAACGTATCCCCCACTGTCAGTCCCTTCGGGATCCATGCCTCATTCATCTTTATGAAGGTGAGGTAATCAACACTTTTTTGACCGAGGCGACTTCTCTTGTCAGTGACAATGCCTCCTGCTGCACTGAAGGTCCTTTCTGACAGGACACTTGAAGCAGGGCAGGCCAGAAGTTCTATCGCAAACTGGGATAGCTCAGGCCACAGGTCAAGCCTGCACACCCAGTAGTGAAGGGGTTCATTGCTCCTCAGAGTGTCGATATCTGCTGTTAAGGCGAGGTAGTCTGCTACCTGTCGGTCGAGTCGTTCTCTAAGGCTGGATCCCGAAGGGCTGTGGCGATGAGTAGGACTGAAAGCTCCGCATGTCCTCCATCAACAACACATCTGTAAATCGCCCAGTCCTTGCCGCCGTGGTAGGAGGAGGATTACACTCACCTCTTCCCCTGTTAGATTCCCGCTGTGCTGTGACATCCCCCTTATAAGCTGTGTAAAGCATATTTTTTAGTTTGGTTTTGAACTGCTGCATCCTTTCCGACTTTCGGTAATTTGGCAACATTTCTGCCACTTTCTGCTTATACCGGGGTCTAGTAGCGTGGCCACCCAGTACAGATCGTTCTCCTTTATCCTTTTTATACGTGGGTCCCTCAACAGACATGACAGCATGAAAGACCCCATTTGAACAAGGTTGGATGCAGAGCTACTCATTTCCCGCCTCGCCCTCACTGATGTCATTGACGGTCTGTTCTTCCCCCAGCCACGCACAACACCATGGGTCCCAGATAGGTGACAACAACGAGCACCCTGGGGTGCCTGCTGTGGTTGGTCTTCCTCCTCCTCAAAGCCGCCACATTCCTCCTCTGACTCCTCTTCCTCATACTCCTCTTCCAGCGTTGCTGCAGGTCCGGCAAGCGATGATGACAAGGCTGTTTCTGGTGGTGATGGTGACCACAACTCTTCCTCTTCCTCTTCACGCCATCTACAGCCTGATCCAGAACTCTTCGCAGGGCACGCTCCAGGAAGAAAACAAATGGGATGAGGTCGCTGATGGTGCCTTCGGTGCGACTGACTAGGTTTGTCACCTCCTCAAAAGGACGCATGAGCCTACAGGCATTGCGCATGAGTGTCCAGTAACGTGGCAAAGATTCCCAGCTCCGCAGAGGCTGTCCTAGCACCCCGGTCATACAAATACTGGCCTTTGAAATGCTGTCATTCAGGCTGGTGGACACAGACAGCTTCAAACAGCTGATGGCGATGGCTGTCCCACAGTATGTTGTTCCCAGCTCCCACTACTTCTCCAAGACAGCTGTGCCTCTCCTGCACAACCAAGTATCCGATAAAAATCAAGTGTGCACTGTGCAGCGCCATCTGTGGCAAAGTCCACCTAACCACAGATATGTAGACCAGTAATCACGGCCAGGGATGCTATATCTCCCTAACTGCACACTGGGTAAATGTAGTGGTGGCTGGACCCCAGGCGGAGAGTTCCTTAGCGCACGTCCTTCCGCCGCCAAGGATCGCAGGGCATCATTCTTTGCCTCCTGTAGCCTCCTCCTCCTACTCGGCTTCCTCCTCCTCTGCTTCCACCTGCTCATCCAGTCAGCCACACACCTTCACCACCAACTTCAGCACAGCCCGGGTAAACGTCAGCAGGCCGTTCTGAAACTCATATGTTTGGGGGACAGGCCCCACACCGCGCAGGAGTTGTGGCGGGGTATTGAACAACAGACCGACAGAGTGGTTTCTGCCGGTGGGCCTCAAGCCCGGCCTGGTGGTGTGCGATAATGGGCGAAATCTCGTCGCAGCTCTGGGACTAGCCGGTTTGACGCACATCCCTTGCCTGGCGCATGTGCTGAATTTGGTGGTGCAGAAGTTCATTCACAACTACCCCGACATGTCAGAGCTGCTGCATAAAGTGCGGGCCGTCTGTGCGCTCTTCCAGCATTCACATCCTGCCGCTGCTCGCCTGTCTGCACTACAGCGGAACTTCGGCCTTCCTGCTCACCGCCTCATATGCGACGTGCCCACCAGGTGGAACTCCACCTTGCACATGCTGGAGAGACTGTGCGAGCAGCAGCAGGCCATAGTGGAGTTTCAGCGCAGCACGCACGGGTCAGTCGCACTGCGGAACAGCACCACTTCACCACCAATGACTGGGCCTCCATGTGAGACCTGTGTGCCCTGTTGCGCTGTTTCGAGTACTCCACCAACATGGCCAGTGGCGATGACGCCGTTATCAGCGTTACAATACAACTTCTATGTCTCCTTGAGAAAACGCTTAAGGCGATGATGGAAGAGGAGGTGGCCCAGGGAGGAGGAGGATGAGGGGTCATTTTAGCACCTTCAGTCCAGTCTGTTAGAAGTGCCTCAGAGGGAGGTTTTTTGCAAACAGTAGAGGCAAGGTACAAATGTGGCTAGTCAGGGTCCACTACTGGAGGACGAGGAGGATGAGGATGAGGTGGAGGAGGATGAGGATGAAGCAGGTTCACAGCGGGTGGCACCCAACACAGCTCAGGCCCATCACTGGTGCGTGGCTGGGTGATACAGAGGACGATGACGATACGCCTCCCACAGAGGACAGCTGTGTCCTTAACTCTGGACACCATGGCACACATGAGGGACTACATGCTGCAGTGCCTGCGCAACGACAGCAGAGTTGCCCACATTTCAACGTGTGCGACTACTGGGTTGCCACCCTGCTGGATCCCCGGTACAAAGCACAATGTGCCCACCTTACTTCCTGCACTGGAGCGTGATAGGAAGATTCGCGAGTACAAGCGCACGCTGATAGACGCGCTCCTGAGAGCATTGCCCAATGTCACAGGGGAACAAGTGGAAGCCCAAGGAGAAGGCAGAGGAGGAGCAAGAGGTCGCCAATGCAGCTGTGTCACGGCCAGCTCCTATGAGGGCAGGGTTAGCATGGCAGAAATGTGGAAAAGTTTTGTCACCACGCCACAGCTAACTGCACCACCACCTGATACGGAACGTGTTAGCAGGAGTCATTTCACTAACATGGTTGAACAGTTCGTAAGCACACCCTCCACGTACTGACTGATGGTTCGGCCCCATTCAACTTCTGGGTCTCCAAATTGTCCACGTGGCCAGAGCTAGCCTTTTATGCCTTGGAGGTGCTGGCCTGCCCGGCGGCCAGCGTTTTGTCTGAACGTGTATTCAGCACGGCAGGGGCGTCATTACTGACAAACGCAGCCGCCTGTCCACAGCAAACGTGGACAATCTGACGTTCATAAAATGAACCAGGCATGGATCCTACAGGACCTGTCCATCCCTTGTGCAGAATAGACATTTATAACTTCCTCCCCTCAGCCATATATTCTTGTACTCGGGCACTTCTTTATTAAATCCTCTTTTTTAATTTTACTATTATATTGCAGTGCAACCAAAAGTTGAATGAACCTCTCCTCCATCTAGGTGCCAGGGGCCTAAATATCTGAAAGTGGCCTGTTCCAGTGGTGGGTGACATGAAGCCTGGATTCTCTGCTATGCGACCTCTCTCTTCGTCTGGGTGCCAGGGCCCAATCATCGAAAAGTGGCCTTCTCCATTGGTGAGTGACATGACACCTGATTCTCTGCTATGCAACTCTCTCCTCCGTCTGGGTGCCAGGGGCCTAATTATCGAAAAGTGGCCTTCTCCATTGGTGGGTCACATGACGCCTGATTCTCTGCTATGCGACCTCTCTCCTCTGTCTGGGTGCTGGGTCCTAAATTATCGAAAAGTGGCCTTCTCCAGTGGTGGGTTAAATGATGCCTGATTCTCTGCTATGCGACCCCTGTCCTCTGTCTGGGTGCTGGGTCCTAAATTATTGAAAAGTGGCCTTCTTCATTGGTGGGTCACATGACGCCTGATTCTCTGCTATGCGACCTCTCTCCTCCGTCTGGGTGCCAGGGCCTAATTATAGAAAAGTGGCCTTCTCCAGTGGTGGGTGACATGACGCCTGATTCTCTGCTATGCGACCTCTGTCCTCTGTCTGGGTGCCGTGGGCTAAATATCTGGAAGTGGCCTTCTGTATTGCTGGGTGACATGAAGCCTGATTCTCTGCTATGCGACCTCTCTCCTCCGTCTGGGTGCCAGGGGCCCAATTATCGAAAAGTGGTCTTCTCCATTGGTGGGTGACATGACGTCTGATTCTCTGCTATGCAACCTGTGTCCTCTGTCTGGGTGCTGGGTCCTAAATTATCGAAAAGTGGCCTTCTCCATTGGTGGGTGACATGACGCCTAATTCTCTGCTATGCGACCTCTGTCCTCTGTCTGGGTGCTGGGGCCTAAATAAATGAAAGTGGCCTTCTCCATTGGTGGGTGACTTGAAGCCTGATTCTCTGCTATGGGACCTCTCTCCAATTGATATTGCTCAATTTTATTTATTTTATGTTCTTTTAATTCATTTCCTGTGCACATTTCTTTGCAGGGATTTACTCTACATTTTGCTGCCTTTGCAGCCCTCTAGCCCTTTCCTAGACTATTTTACAGCCTTTTTAGTTCAAACAATGATGCCTCTATTGGTGAACACTAACACGTGACCTAGTCTGGTCCCCGCCCACATCGGTTCCACCCAATGAAAATGAATGGGGTGGATCGGAGTGAGGGCGGGGTTTCTAAGGTGTGTAGACGCTGATTGGTGGAACCTTTTTCATGAATGAAAGGTCCTTGAAAATAGTTCCACTCTTCTTCAGCCCGATGTGAGTGAACTTTTTGAATAGAAGGTCCTCAAAATGAGTATGATACACTGTGAATAACGGGATGAACTGTAAAAGAAAGCGATGATTGAATGTACTAAGTTGTCAGGGCCGATCTGGCTGTACAGCCAGTGAATTTTGAAAAGATAAAAACTGGTGCTTATACGGGATAATATATTTTTTCCCGATACTTATTTTAAAAATAAGAATGTTATAATGATGAGTTTGTTTATGTTTTTATTAGATTTGTATGTGCAATACTCTGTTTTTAATCGATGGTTCAATCGCATCGACCTTTGGTATTAACCAGGCAGCTAATGGCAATTAGTCACCAGCTGAGACCCACACTATATAATGAGAGGGGTATCCCCAGATGGGATACACTTTAGCCCCTGACGAAGCTTGGAAGGAGCGAAACCCGGTCGGGCGTTGATGTGATCACTGCACAAGGATTTGCTATGAATGTGTTTCGACTATCCATCTTGTAAGTGCAATAAATAGCGATTAGCTTCTTTTAAAATCGTATTGCACTATGTGTGTTAAATTATTGCAGCTACTTCAACACTGTGGATTTGATCCGTTCGGTGTGGGTGCTGTCTTTTCCTTCATTCCGGAAGCTGTGTCCTTGTGAATCCTTGGAACTCCCCATTGAAAGCAGCGGTTCCAAACTTTTTGACTTAAACAGCCTTTTTAGTGCCTAAAAGTTCGGGTCACCATTGACTTCAATGGGGTTCGGGTTCGGATGAAGTTCGGGTCGAGTTCGGATCCCGAGCCCGAACATTTTCGGGAAGTTTGGCCGAACTTCTCGAACCCGAACATCCAGGTGTTCGCTCAACTCTACTTACAAAGCGTATATTAGAGGTATCCTATTAAAACATGCGGCTCTACAGAAAAAAAGCTAGGATGAAAACCCTAGATTCACTAATGGCTGATATTCAGTCCCTCAAAAGCTTCTAAATCATCTTTAGATCCCAAAATTATCAGTAAATTAAAAACAGCTAGACATCAACTATACCTTCATCTTCACGACAAGCATGAATTCCACCTTCGTAAAATTAAGTCAGATCATTACTCCCAAGGAAACAAAGCCTCAAAAATATTAGCAAATAGAATAAAAAAAGAGGCAAAAACTAAAATCCCTTTCTTATATAACACAAAGGGGAAAAAACTGTTTAATCCCAAACATATAGCGGAGAAATTCGCCAATTACTGACCTTTACAATTTGGAAAATTCCCAGGATACTTTCCTAACTACGTCCGAATCCATAGCTAATTTTCTTAATGGTATTTCCTTACCAGTAGTGTTGAGCGCGAATATTCGAAAAGCGAATTTTTTTAGCGAATATCGGCACTTCGCTAATTCGCGAATATTTCGAATATAGCGCTATAAATTCGCTATTTCGAATATTCGTTTTTTTGTTTTTTTTTTTTAGTTATATTTTTTTCTTTCCTACTTCCCAAAAGTAGTTCTTACCTGTCCTGAGGATTCCTGGCTTCCTGGCTGCTCTAGTCAGTGCCCGTTGCCGCTTCTGCCGACTTCCGTGCTCATGTGGAGCGTCCCCATCCATGGGAGAATCTCCATATACTAAAATGTACTGTCGGATTTGAGGAATTACGTTGAAATCGCAATGCGATTAATTCAAGTTATATTAATCGCATTGCGATTACAACTTAGCACTGCTATCTTACATAGGCTAGAATTAACTAATATGGAGTATAGCTATGCACTAGCAGTGCTAAGTTGAAATCGCAATGCGAATACTTTAAGTTAAATTAATCGCATTGCGATTTCAACTTAGCACTGCTGCTATATTCCATATTCGTTAACTTCGTTAATTCTAGCAAGCTGACCCATTATAAACCCAGCTCTAAGTTGAAATCGCAATGCGATTAATATAACTTGAATTAATCGCATTGCGATTTCAACGTAATTCCTCAAATCCGACAGTACATTTTAGTATATGGAGACGCTCCCATGGTGATGGGGACGCCCATGAGCACAGAAGTTATGGTTGGCTTGGTAGAATTAGCGAATAGCTTAATATGACGAATGTATTCGTCATATTCCTCAAAACGAAGATAACGAAGTATTCTACATCTTCGCTTTAGCTACCTATTCGCCTCGTCATCGCCAACTTCGCTATTCGCTACTTCTAGCAATCAAATAGGAAGGTTGACTTACAGACAGCTGTAGTTAAATTCGCTATGCGATTTTTTTTTTTAATACAATAATTATATTACTTGATAAAATTATTATAAGTATTCTATTTATTAAAAAAAAAAATCGCATAGCGAATTTAACACAGCTGTCTCTATAGTCAACCTTCCTATTTGATTGCTAGAATTAGCGAGGTTGACGAATAGGTAGCTAAAACGAAGATGTAGAATACTTCGTTATCTTCGCTTTTGAGGAATAGACGAATACATTCGTCATATTCGTCATCCTCGCTAATTCTAGATATGAAACCAATAGGAAAGTAGCCTTAAGTACAAATCGCAATATGCGATTATTTAAATCGCATGTTAATCGCGATAACTAGAAAAATGACGAATATTCGATTTCGACGAATATGAAACGAATATTCATTCGAATATTCGCGAATTTCGTCGAAATCGAATATGGCACCTGCCGCTCATCACTACTTACCAGCTGTATGCCCAGCTCAAAATCAATCACTCAATTCAAGAATTTCCTCATCTGAGATATTTGAGGCAATTCAGGCCCTCAAACACAATAAATCTCCTGGCCCAGACAGGCTTACAAATGAATATTACAAAGCATTTTCTCCTATCGTAATTCCCTTTTTGAATAGAAGCTTTGACGCATCCGCATCCAGGGAAAGAAGCAGAGAAGGAGTCCGAGAATTGTGAGCCACATCCCCCAGGTCTATGAACCTTCTTGTCCCGTCTGAAGACTGTCTGTTTAGAAAAATCCTATTTGGTCATTTGAAATTAAGGAGGGGAGCATAGAGACCAATCTTTTGCCAGAATTTTAGCAAAATTTTTTACATCGGAATTTTATAATGATATGGGCCTATAATTAGCTGGTCTGTCTGAAGGTTTGACAGGCTTCGGTAGGGTGACGATTAAGGCGTTCAACATGTCTTTAGGAATGTAACCCTGAGAGTGCAGGGGGCGTGCTTAGCACGGGATCAAATCCAGTGCTGAGCCACGCCCCCTGCACTGATCACATGACAGTGACGTCACCCCAGGTCCTTCGGCTGTTCAACAGTTCGGGTTGGTGGCAGCCGCCCCTTATGGATTCCATATGCCGCTATACCCGAACGCCGAACACCGGACTTTTTTTTAAAGTTCGCTCATCTCTAGTGTTCGGGACACGGACTCGAACCCGAACATTTTCAAAAAAGTTCGGGTTCGGGTTCGTTGTTCGGCGATTTTCCCGCTTTCTGAAGGGCTGCACAGCAGCCAATCAGCTAGCGTTTTACTTCTTTCCTAAGAGCCCATCACAGCCATGCCTTCTAATGGCATGGCTGTGATTGGCCAGTGCAGCATGTGACCCAGCCTCTATTTAAGCTGGAGTCACGTAGTGCCGCACGTCATACTGCTCTGATTAGTGTAGGGAGAGGACGCAGCTGATGTGAGGGCGAGATTAGGCAGGGAAAAGTCAGCAAAAGCACTTAATGAAGTGATCGATCTACAGCTGTGAATGATTCAACTTCTGCTAGTTACTTGCTCACTGGTTTTTAGGCTGCACAAAGCGTTTTTCTGTCACTCTTTTTCTGGGGTGATAGGTGGCCATTTTGTGACTTGTGGTGCACCAGAACAAGCTGCCACCAAGTCCATCAATCCATCAATACTAGTTTTTGCCAAAATAGCAATACCCTGAATCTGGTGTCCCAGCTGTTGCAGGCCAAGTGTTAATCTGTCCGTAAAAGGGTATATTTTGCTCTGGGGTGAAATTCAATTGCCAAAATAGCAATACCATAAATCAGTGGTTTCAGCTGTGGCTGGCAAAGTATAATAGTGTCCACCAAAACATATATTTTGTTCTGGGGTGAAATTCAATTGCCAAAATAGCAATATCCTGAATCTGGTGTCCCAGCTGTTGCAGGCCAAGTGTTAATCTGTCCGTAAAAGGGTATATTTTGTTCTGGGGTGAAATTCAATTGCCAAAATAGCAATACCCTGAATCTGGTGTCCCAGCTGTTGCAGGCCAAGTGTTAATCTGTCCGTAAAAGGGTATATTTTGTTCTGGGGTGAAATTCAATTGCCAAAATAGCAATACCCTGAATCTGGTGTCCCAGCTGTTGCAGGCCAAGTGTTAATCTGTCCGTAAAGGGTATATTTTGTTCTGGGGTGAAATTCAATTGCCAAAATAGCAATACCCTGAATCTGGTGTCCCAGCTGTTGCAGGCCAAGTGTTAATCTGTCCGTAAAAGGGTATATTTTGTTCTGGGGTGAAATTCAATTGCCAAAATAGCAATACCCTGAATCTGGTGTCCCAGCTGTTGCAGGCCAAGTGTTAATCTGTCCGTAAAAGGGTATATTTTGTTCTGGGGTGAAATTCAATTGCCAAAATAGCAATACCCTGAATCTGGTGTCCCAGCTGTTGCAGGCCAAGTGTTAATCTGTCCGTAAAGGGTATATTTTGTTCTGGGGTGAAATTCAATTGCCAAAATAGCAATACCCTGAATCTGGTGTCCCAGCTGTTGCAGGCCAAGTGTTAATCTGTCCGTAAAAGGGTATATTTTGTTCTGGGGTGAAATTCAATTGCCAAAATAGCAATACCCTGGAATCTGGTGTCCCAGCTGTTGCAGGCCAAGTGTTAATCTGTCCGTAAAAGGGTATATTTTGTTCTGGGGTGAAATTCAATTGCCAAAATAGCAATACCCTGAATCTGGTGTCCCAGCTGT
Source organism: Bufotes viridis (assembly GCA_033119425.1). Taxonomy (NCBI): domain Eukaryota; kingdom Metazoa; phylum Chordata; class Amphibia; order Anura; family Bufonidae; genus Bufotes; species Bufotes viridis. The sequence continues at coordinate 582,563,810 of CM065590.1, forward strand.
TGCAGGCCAAGTGTTAATCTGTCCGTAAAAGGGTATATTTTGTTCTGGGGTGAAATTCAATTGCCAAAATAGCAATACCCTGAATCTGGTGTCCCAGCTGTTGCAGGCCAAGTGTTAATCTGTCCGTAAAGGGTATATTTTGTTCTGGGGTGAAATTCAATTGCCAAAATAGCAATACTCCTGAATCTGGTGTCCCAGCTGTTGCAGGCCAAGTGTTAATCTGTCCGTAAAAGGGTATATTTTGTTCTGGGGTGAAATTCAATTGCCAAAATAGCAATACCCTGAATCTGGTGTCCCAGCTGTTGCAGGCCAAGTGTTAATCTGTACTTAAAAGGGTATATTTTGTTCTGGGGTGAAATTCAATTGCCAAAATAGCAATATTCTGAATCTGGTGTCCCAGCTGTTGCAGGCCAAGTGTTAATCTGTCCGTAAAAGGGTATATTTTGTTCTGGGGTGAAATTCAATTGCCAAAATAGCAATACCCTGAATCTGGTGTCCCAGCTGTTGCAGGCCAAGTGTTAATCTGTCCGTAAAGGGTATATTTTGTTCTGGGGTGAAATTCAATTGCCAAAATAGCAATATTCTGAATCTGGTGTCCCAGCTGTTGCAGGCCAAGTGTTAATCTGTCTGTAAAAGGGTATATTTTGTTCTGGGGTGAAATTCAATTGCCAAAATAGCAATAACCTGAATCTGGTGTCCCAGCTGTTGCAGACCAAGTGTTAATCTGTCCGTAAAAGGGTATATTTTGTTCTGGGGTGAAATTCAATTGCCAAAATAGCAATACCCTGAATCTGGTGTCCCAGCTGTTGCAGGCCAAGTGTTAATCTGTCCGTAAAAGGGTATATTTTGTTCTGGGGTGAAATTCAATTGCCAAAATCGAAATACCCATAATCTGGTGTCCCAGCTGTTGCAGGCCAAGTGTTAATCTGTCTGTAAAAGGGTATATTACACTCAAGGTGTATATACAAGTGCTGAGAGGGTCATCCTCATTAACCACATCAGCCCCCCTAGCTTAAACAACCTTAATGACCAGGCCACTTTTTACAATTCTGCACTACACTACTTTCACCGTTTATTGCTCCGTCATGCAACTTACCACCCAAATGAATTTTACCTCCTTTTCTTCTCACTAATAGAGCTTTCATTTGGTGGTATTTCATTGTTGCTGACATTTTTACTTTTTTTGCTATTAATAAAAATTTAACGACATTTTTGCAAAGAAATGACATTTTTCACTTTCTGTTGTAAATTTTTTTTAAAAAAAACTACATTTCTATATAAATTTTTCTCTAAATTTATTGTTCTACATGTCTTTGATAAAAAAATCCAATAAGTGTATATTTATTGGTTTGGGTAAACGTTATAGCGTTTACAAACTATGGTGCAAAAAGTGAATTTCCGCATTTTGAAGCAGCTCTGACTTTCTGAGCGCCTGTCATGTTTCTTCAGGTGCTAGAATGTCAGGATAGTATAAATACCCCCAAATGACACCATTTTAGAAAGAAGACACCCCAAAGTATTCACGGAGGGGCATGGTGAGTTCATGTATCATTTCATTTTTTTCACAAGTTAGCGGAAAATGACACTTTCTGAGGAAAAAAATAATAATAAAGTTTCCATTTCTGCTAACTTCTGGCAAAAAAAAAAATCTCCGACGGACTCACTATGCCCTCAGTGAATACCTTGGGGTGTCTACTTTCCGAAATGGGGTCATTTGTGGGGTGTGTTTACTGTTCTGGCATTTTGGGCGGGGCTAAATTGTGAGCAGCCATGTAAAAGCTAAAGGTACTCGTTGGAATTTGGGCCTCTTTGCGCACCCAGGCTGCAAAAAGTGTCACTCATGTGGTATCGCCGTACTCAGGAGAAGTAGGGCAATGTGTTTTGGGGTGTATTTTTACATATACCCATGTTGGAGTGAGAGAAATATCTCTGTAAACTGACAACTTTGTATAAAAAATTTAAAAATTGTCGTTTACAGAGATATTTCTCACACACAGTATGGGTATATATAAAAATACACCCCAAAACACATTGCCCTACTTCTCCTGAGTACGGCGATACCACATGAGTGACACTTTTTGCAGCCTGGGTGCGCAAAGGGCCCAAATTCCAATGAGTACCTTTAGGATTTCACAGGGCATTTTTACGCATTTGGATTCCAGACTTCTTCTCACGCTTTAGGGGCCCCTAAAATGCCAGGGCAGTATAAATACCCCACATGTGACCCCATTTTAGAAATAAGACACCCCAAGGTATTCTGTGAGGGGTATGGTGAGTTCATGTAAAATTTTATTTTTTGTCACAAGTTAGTGGAATATGAGACTTTGTAAAAAACAAAATAAACAAAATAAAAATATATAAATTTCCGCTAACTTGTTCCAAAAAAAAAAAATTCTGTGAACTCGCCATGCCCCTCACGGAATACCTTGGGGTGTCTTCTTTCCACAATGGGGTCACTTGTGGGGTATTTCTACTGCCCTGGCATTTTAGGGAACCTAAAGCGTGAGAATCCAAATGCGTAAAAATGCCCTGTGAAATCCTAAAGGTTCTCATTGGTTTTAGGGCCCCTTTGCGCATCTTGGCTGCAAAAAAGTGTCACTCATGTGGTATCGCCGTACTCAGGAGAAGTAGGGAAATGTGTTTTGGGGTGTATTTTTACATATACCCATGCTGCGTGTGAGAAATATCGCTGTAAACGACAAATTTTAAATTTATTTATACAAAGTTGTCAGTTTACAGAGATATTTCTCTCACCCAACATGGGTATATGTAAAAATACACCCCAAAACACATTGCCCTACTTCTCCTGAGTACGGCGATACCACATGAGTGACACTTTTTGCAGCCAAGATGCGCAAAGGAGCCCAAATTCCCATGAGTACCTTTTAGGAGGGCATTTTTACGCATTTTTCTTCTCACGCTTTAGGGCCCCTAAAATGCCAGGGCAGTATAAATACCCCACATGTGACCCCATTTTGGAAAGAAGACACCCTAAGGTATTCCATGAGGGGCATGGCGAGTTCATAGAAAAAAATGTTTGGCACAAGTTAGTGGAAATTGATTTTTATTGTTTTTCTCACAAAGTCTCCCTTTCCGCTAACTTTTGACAAAATGTTTAATTTTTCATGGACTCACTATGCCCCTCATGGAATACCTTGGGGTGTCTTCTTTCCAAAATGGGGTCACATGTGGGGTATTTATACTGCCCTGGCATTTTAGGGGCCCTAAAGCGTGAGAGAAAATGCGTAAAATGCCCTCCTAAAAGTTACTCATGGGATTTGGGCCCCTTTGCGCATCTTGGCTGCAAAAAGTGTCACTCATGTGGTATCGCCGTACTCAGGAGAAGTAGGGCAATGTGTTTTGTGGTGTATTTTTACATATACCCATGCTGGGTGAGAGAAATATCTCTGTAAATTGACAACTTTAAAATTTAAAAAGTTGTCATTTACAGAGATATTTCTCACACACAGTATGGGTATATATAAAAATACACTCCAAAACACATTGCCCTACTTCTCCTGAGTATGGTGATACCACATGTGTGACACTTTTTTGCAGCCAAGATGCGCAAAGGGGCCCTAATTCCAATGAGTACCTTTAGGATTTCACAGGGCATTTTTACGCATTTGGATTCTCACGCTTTAGGACCCCTAAAATGCCAGGGCAGTATAAATACCCCACAAGTGACCCCATTGTGGAAAGAAGACACCCCAAGGTATTTCGTGAGGGGTATGGCGAGTTCACAGAATTTTATTTTTTTTGGCACAAGTTAGCGGAAATTGATTTTTATTTTTATTTTTTACAAAGTCTCATATTCCACTAACTTGTGACAAAAAATAAAATTTTACATGAACTCACCATACCCCTCACGGAATAACTTGGGGTGTCTTCTTTCTAAAATGGGGTCACATGTGAGGTGTTTGTACTGCCCTGGCATTTTAGAGGTCTCCGCAATCATTACACGTATGGCCAGCATTAGGAGTTTCTGCGACTGCTGCAAATTGGACACCAGAGTTTTTAAAATGCTAGTTTTGGTACATAGATTCACACACGGGGAGATATAATTCCTTTTACAGGAGTGAAAACGTGAGGCCTACTGTTTCTGGTCTAAATAACACCAAATTGATTAAATTGGCCTTTTTTCACCAAAATTACAACACTGGACAATAATGCCTTTTTGCGGTATTAATTACAAGAAGACTGCTGCAAATTGGACACCAGAATTTTTAAAATGCTTGTTTTGGTACATAGATTCCCACACGGGGAGATATAATTCCTTTTACAGGAGTGAAAACGTGAGGCCTACTGTTTCTGGTCTAACAAACACCAGATTGATTAAATTGGCCTTTTTTCACCAAAATTACAACACTGGACAATAATGCCTTTTGCGGTATTAATTACAAGAAGACTGCTGCAAATTGGACACCAGAGATTTTTAAAATGCTAGTTTTGGTACATAGATTCACACACGGGAGATATAATTCCTTTTACAGGAGTGAAAACGTGAGGCCTACTGTTTCTGGTCTAACAAACACCAGATTGATTAAATTGGCCTTTTTTTCACCAAAATTACAACACTGGACAATAATGCCTTTTTGAGGTATTAATTACAAGAAGACTGCTGCAAATTGGACACCAGAATTTTTAAAATGCTAGTTTTGGTACATAGATTCACACACGGGAGATATAATTCCTTTTACAGGAGTGAAAACGTGAGGCCTACTGTTTCTGGTCTAACAAATACCAGATTGATTAAATTGGCCTTTTTTTCACCAAAATTACAACACTGGACAATAATGCCTTTTTGCGGTATTAATTACAAGAAGACTGCTGCTAATTGGACACCAGAATTTTTAAAATGCTAGTTTTGGTACATAGAATCCCACACGGGAGATATAATTCCTTTTACAGGAGTGAAAACGTGAGGCCTACTGTTTCTGGTCTAACAAACACCAGATTGATTAAATTGGCCTTTTTTTCACCAAAATTACAACACTGGACAATAATGCCTTTTTGCGGTATTAATTGCAAGAAGACTGCTGCTAATTGGACACCAGAATTTTTAAAATGCTAGTTTGTGTACATAAATTCCCACACTGGAATATATAATTCCTTTTTCCGGTATTAATTACAAGAAAACTGCTGCAAATTGGACACCAGAATTTATAAAATGCTAGTTTTGGTACATAGATTCACACACGGGGAGATATAATTCCTTTTTACAGGAGTGAAAACGTGAGGCCTACTGTTTCTGGTCTAACAAACACCAGATTGATTAAATTGGCCTTTTTTCACCAAAATTACAACACTGGACAATAATGCCTTTTTGCGGTATTAATTACAAGAAGACTGCTGCAAATTGGACAACAGAATTTATAAAATGCTAGTTTTGGTACATAGCTTGCCACACGGGGAGATATAATTCCTTTTTACAGGAGTGAAAACGTGAGGCCTACTGTTTCTGGTCTAACAAACACCAGATTGATTAAATTGGCCTTTTTTTCACCAAAATTACAACACTGGACAATAATACCTTTTTACGGTGTTAATTACAAGAAGACTGCTGCAAATTGGACACCAGAATTTTTAAAATGCTAGTTTGTGTACATAAATTCCCACACTGGAATATATAATTCCTTTTTCCGGTATTAATTACAAGAAAACTGCTGCAAATTGGACACCAGAATTTATAAAATGCTAGTTTTGTTACATAGATTCACACACGGGGAGATATAATTCCTTTTACAGGAGTGAAAACGTGAGGCCTACTGTTTCTGGTCTAACAAACACCAAATTGATTAAATTGGCCTTTTTTCACCAAAATTACAACACTGGACAATAATGCCTTTTGCGGTATTAATTACAAGAAGACTGCTGCAAATTGGACACCAGAGTTTTTAAAATGCTAGTTTTGGTACATAGATTCCCACACTGGGAGATATAATTAATTTTTACAGGAGTGAAAACGTGAGGCCTACTGTTTCTGGTCTAACAAACACCAGATTGACTAAATTGGCCTTTTTTCACTAAAATTACAATACTGGACAATAATGCCTTTTTGCGGTATTAATTACAAGAAGACTGCTGCAAATTGGACACCAGAATTTTTAAAATGTTTGTTTTGGTACATAGATTCCCACACGGGGAGATATAATTCCTTTTACAGGAGTGAAAACGTGAGGCCTACTGTTTCTGGTCTAACAAACACCAGATTGATTAAATTGGCCTTTTTTCACCAAAATTACAACACTGGACAATAATGCCTTTTGCGGTATTAATTACAAGAAGACTGCTGCTAATTGGACACCAGAATTTTTAAAATGCTAGTTTGTGTACATAAATTCCCACACTGGAATATATAATTCCTTTTTCCGGTATTAATTACAAGAAAACTGCTGCAAATTGGACACCAGAATTTTAAAATGCTAGTTTTGGTACATAGATTCCCACACGGGGAGATATAATTCCTTTTACAGGAGTGAAAACGTGAGGCCTACTGTTTCTGGTCTAACAAACACCAGATTGATTAAATTGGCCTTTTTTCACCAAAATTACAACACTGGACAATAATGCCTTTTTGCGGTATTAATTACAAGAAGACTGCTGCAAATTGGACACCAGAATTTTTAAAATGCTAGTTTTGGTACATAGATTCACACACGGGAGATATAATTCCTTTTACAGGAGTGAAAACGTGAGGCCTACTGTTTCTGGTCTAACAAATACCAGATTGATTAAATTGGCCTTTTTTTCACCAAAATTACAACACTGGACAATAATGCCTTTTGCGGTATTAATTACAAGAAGACTGCTGCAAATTGGACACCAGAATTTTTAAAATGCTAGTTTTGGTACATAGAATCCCACACGGGAGATATAATTCCTTTTACAGGAGTGAAAACGTGAGGCCTACTGTTTCTGGTCTAACAAACACCAGATTGATTAAATTGGCCTTTTTTTCACCAAAATTACAACACTGGACAATAATGCCTTTTTGCGGTATTAATTGCAAGAAGACTGCTGCTAATTGGACACCAGAATTTTTAAAATGCTAGTTTGTGTACATAAATTCCCACACTGGAATATATAATTCCTTTTTCCGGTATTAATTACAAGAAAACTGCTGCAAATTGGACACCAGAATTTATAAAATGCTAGTTTTGGTACATAGATTCACACACGGGAGATATAATTCCTTTTACAGGAGTGAAAACGTGAGGCCTACTGTTTCTGGTCTAACAAACACCAGATTGATTAAATTGGCCTTTTTTCACCAAAATTACAACACTGGACAATAATGCCTTTTTGCGGTATTAATTACAAGAAGACTGCTGCAAATTGGACAACAGAATTTTTAAAATGCTAGTTTTGGTACATAGCTTCCCACACGGGAGATATAATTCCTTTTACAGGAGTGAAAACGTGAGGCCTACTGTTTCTGGTCTAACAAACACCAGATTGATTAAATTGGCCTTTTTTCACCAAAATTACAACACTGGACAATAATACCTTTTACGGTGTTAATTACAAGAAGACTGCTGCAAATTGGACACCAGAATTTTTAAAATGCTAGTTTGTGTACATAAATTCCCACACTGGAATATATAATTCCTTTTTCCGGTATTAATTACAAGAAAACTGCTGCAAATTGGACACCAGAATTTATAAAATGCTAGTTTTGTTACATAGATTCACACACGGGGAGATATAATTCCTTTTACAGGAGTGAAAACGTGAGGCCTACTGTTTCTGGTCTAACAAACACCAAATTGATTAAATTGGCCTTTTTTCACCAAAATTACAACACTGGACAATAATGCCTTTTTGCGGTATTAATTACAAGAAGACTGCTGCAAATTGGACACCAGAGTTTTTAAAATGCTAGTTTTGGTACATAGATTCGCACACTGGGAGATATAATTAATTTTTACAGGAGTGAAAACGTGAGGCCTACTGTTTCTGGTCTAACAAACACCAGATTGACTAAATTGGCCTTTTTTTCGCTAAAATTACAATACTGGACAATAATGCCTTTTTGCGGTATTAATTACAAGAAGACTGCTGCAAATTGGACACCAGAATTTTTAAAATGTTTGTTTTGGTACATAGATTCCCACACGGGGAGATATAATTCCTTTTTACAGGAGTGAAAACGTGAGGCCTACTGTTTCTGGTCTAACAAACACCAGATTGATTAAATTGGCCTTTTTTCACCAAAATTACAACACTGGACAATAATGCCTTTTTGCGGTATTAATTACAAGAAGACTGCTGCTAATTGGACACCAGAATTTTTAAAATGCTAGTTTGTGTACATAAATTCCCACACTGGAATATATAATTCCTTTTTCCGGTATTAATTACAAGAAAACTGCTGCAAATTGGACACCAGAATTTTTAAAATGCTAGTTTTGGTACATAGCTTCCCACACGGGGAGATATAATTCCTTTTTGCAGGAGTGAAAACGTGAGGCCTACTGTTTCTGGTCTAACAAACACCAGATTGATTAAATTGGCCTTTTTTTCACCAAAATTACAACACTGGACAATAATGCCTTTTTGCGGTATTAATTACAAGAAGACTACTGCAAATTGGACACCAGAATTTTTAAAATGCTAGTTTTGGTACATAGATTCCCACACGGGAAGATATAATTCCTTTTTACAGGAGTGAAAACGTGAGGCCTACTGTTTCTGGTCTAACAAACACCAGATTGATTAAATTGGCCTTTTTTTCACCAAAATTACAACACCGGACAATAATGCCTTTTTGCGGTATTAATTACAAGAAGACTGCTGCAAATTGGACACCAGAGTTTTTAAAATGCTAGTTTTGGTACATAGATTCACACACGGGAGATATAATTCCTTTTTACAGGAGTGAAAACGTGAGGCCTACTGTTTCTGGTCTAAATAACACCAAATTGATTAAATTGGCCTTTTTTCACCAAAATTACAACACTGGACAATAATGCCTTTTTGCGGTATTAATTACAAGAAGACTGCTGCAAATTGGACACCAGAATTTTTAAAATGCTTGTTTTGGTACATAGCTTCCCACACGGGGAGATATAATTCCTTTTTGCAGGAGTGAAAACGTGAGGCCTACTGTTTCTGGTCTAACAAACACCAGATTGATTAAATTGGCCTTTTTTTCACTAAAATTACAATACTGGACAATAATGCCTTTTTGCGGTATTAATTACAAGAAGACTGCTGCAAATTGGACACCAGAATTTTTAAAATGCTAGTTTTGGTACATAGATTCACACACGGGAAGATATAATTCCTTTTTACAGGAGTGAAAACGTGAGGCCTACTGTTTCTGGTCTAACAAACACCAGATTGATTAAATTGGCCTTTTTTTCACCAAAATTACAACACTGGACAATAATGCCTTTTTGAGGTATTAATTACAAGAAGACTGCTGCAAATTGGACACCAGAATTTTTAAAATGCTAGTTTTGGTACATAGATTCACACACGGGGAGATATAATTCCTTTTTACAGGAGTGAAAACGTGAGGCCTACTGTTTCTGGTCTAACAAATACCAGATTGATTAAATTGGCCTTTTTTTCACCAAAATTACAACACTGGACAATAATGCCTTTTTGCGGTATTAATTACAAGAAGACTGCTGCTAATTGGACACCAGAATTTTTAAAATGCTAGTTTTGGTACATAGAATCCCACACGGGAGATATAATTCCTTTTTACAGGAGTGAAAACGTGAGGCCTACTGTTTCTGGTCTAACAAACACCAGATTGATTAAATTGGCCTTTTTTTTCACCAAAATTACAACACTGGACAATAATGCCTTTTTGCGGTATTAATTACAAGAAGACTGCTGCTAATTGGACACCAGAATTTTTAAAATGCTAGTTTTGGTACATAGATTCACACACGGGGAGATATAATTCCTTTTTACAGGAGTGAAAACGTGAGGCCTACTGTTTCTGGTCTAACAAACACCAGATTGATTAAATTGGCCTTTTTTTCACCAAAATTGCAACACTGGACAATAATGCCTTTTTGCGGTATTAATTACAAGAAGACTGCTGCAAATTGGACACCAGAGTTTTTAAAATGCTTGTTTTTGTACATAGATTCACACACGGGGAGATATAATTCCTTTTTACAGGAGTGAAAACGTGAGATCTACTGTTTCTGGTCTAACAAACACCAGATTGATTAAATTGGCCTTTTTTCACCAAAATTACAACACTGGACAATAATGCCTTTTGCGGTATTAATTACAAGAAGACTGCTGCAAATTGGACACCAGAATTTTTAAAATGCTAGTTTTGGTACATAGATTCACACACGGGAGATATAATTCCTTTTACAGGAGTGAAAACGTGAGGCCTACTGTTTCTGGTCTAACAAACACCAGATTGATTAAATTGGCCTTTTTTCACCAAAATTACAACACTGGACAATAATGCCTTTTGCGGTATTAATTACAAGAAGACTGCTGCAAATTGGACACCAGAATTTTTAAAATGCTAGTTTTGGTACATAGATTCCCACACGGAAGATATAATTCCTTTTACAGGAGTGAAAACGTGAGGCCTACTGTTTCTGGTCTAACAAACACCAGATTGATTAAATTGGCCTTTTTTTCACCAAAATTACAACACTGGACAATAATGCCTTTTGCGGTATTAATTACAAGAAGACTGCTGCAAATTGGACACCAGAGTTTTTAAAATGCTAGTTTTGGTACATAGATTCACACACTGGGAGATATAATTCCTTTTACAGGAGTGAAAACGTGAGGCCTACTGTTTCTGGTCTAAATAACACCAAATTGATTAAATTGGCCTTTTTTCACCAAAATTACAACACTGGACAATAATGCCTTTTGCGGTATTAATTACAAGAAGACTGCTGCAAATTGGACACCAGAATTTTTAAAATGCTTGTTTTGGTACATAGATTCCCACACGGGGAGATATAATTCCTTTTACAGGAGTGAAAACGTGAGGCCTACTGTTTCTGGTCTAACAAACACCAGATTGATTAAATTGGCCTTTTTTTCACCAAAATTACAACACTGGACAATAATGCCTTTTGCGGTATTAATTACAAGAAGACTGCTGCAAATTGGACACCAGAATTTTTAAAATGCTAGTTTTGGTACATAGATTCCCACACGGGGAGATATAATTCCTTTTACAGGAGTGAAAACGTGAGGCCTACTGTTTCTGGTCTAACAAACACCAGATTGATTAAATTGGCCTTTTTTCACCAAAATTACAACACTGGACAATAATGCCTTTTTGCGGTATTAATTACAAGAAGACTGCTGCTAATTGGACACCAGAATTTTTAAAATGCTAGTTTGTGTACATAAATTCCCACACTGGAATATATAATTCCTTTTCCGGTATTAATTACAAGAAAACTGCTGCAAATTGGACACCAGAATTTTTAAAATGCTAGTTTTGGTACATAGCTTCCCACACGGGAGATATAATTCCTTTTGCAGGAGTGAAAACGTGAGGCCTACTGTTTCTGGTCTAACAAACACCAGATTGATTAAATTGGCCTTTTTTCACCAAAATTACAACACTGGACAATAATGCCTTTTGCGGTATTAATTACAAGAAGACTGCTGCAAATTGGACACCAGAATTTTTAAAATGCTAGTTTTGGTACATAGATTCCCACACGGGAAGATATAATTCCTTTTTACAGGAGTGAAAACGTGAGGCCTACTGTTTCTGGTCTAACAAACACCAGATTGATTAAATTGGCCTTTTTTTCACCAAAATTACAACACTGGACAATAATGCCTTTTTGCGGTATTAATTACAAGAAGACTGCTGCAAATTGGACACCAGAATTTTTAAAATGCTAGTTTTGGTACATAGATTCACACACGGGAGATATAATTCCTTTTTACAGGAGTGAAAACGTGAGATCTACTGTTTCTGGTCTAAATAACACCAAATTGATTAAATTGGCCTTTTTTTCACCAAAATTACAACACTGGACAATAATGCCTTTTTGCGGTATTAATTACAAGAAGACTGCTGCAAATTGGACACCAGAATTTTTAAAATGCTTGTTTTGGTACATAGCTTCCCACACGGGGAGATATAATTCCTTTTGCAGGAGTGAAAACGTGAGGCCTACTGTTTCTGGTCTAACAAACACCAGATTGATTAAATTGGCCTTTTTTTCACCAAAATTACAACACTGGACAATAATGCCTTTTGCGGTATTAATTACAAGAAGACTGCTGCAAATTGGACACCAGAATTTTTAAAATGCTAGTTTTGGTACATAGATTCCCACACGGGAAGATATAATTCCTTTTACAGGAGTGAAAACGTGAGGCCTACTGTTTCTGGTCTAACAAACACCAGATTGATTAAATTGGCCTTTTTTTCACCAAAATTACAACACTGGACAATAATGCCTTTTGCGGTATTAATTACAAGAAGACTGCTGCAAATTGGACACCAGAGTTTTTAAAATGCTAGTTTTGGTACATAGATTCACACACGGGAGATATAATTCCTTTTACAGGAGTGAAAACGTGAGGCCTACTGTTTCTGGTCTAACATAACACCAAATTGATTAAATTGGCCTTTTTTCACCAAAATTACAACACTGGACAATAATGCCTTTTTGCGGTATTAATTACAAGAAGACTGCTGCAAATTGGACACCAGAATTTTTAAAATGCTTGTTTTGGTACATAGCTTCCCACACGGGGAGATATAATTCCTTTTACAGGAGTGAAAACGTGAGGCCTACTGTTTCTGGTCTAACAAACACCAGATTGATTAAATTGGCCTTTTTTTCACCAAAATTACAACACTGGACAACAATGCCTTTTGCGGTATTAATTACAAGAAGACTGCTGCAAATTGGACACCAGAATTTTTAAAATGCTAGTTTTGGTACATAGATTCCCACACGGGAAGATATAATTCCTTTTACAGGAGTGAAAACGTGAGGCCTACTGTTTCTGGTCTAACAAACACCAGATTGATTAAATTGGCCTTTTTTCACCAAAATTACAACACTGGACAATAATGCCTTTTGCGGTATTAATTACAAGAAGACTGCTGCAAATTGGACACCAGAATTTTTAAAATGCTAGTTTTGGTACATAGATTCACACACGGGGAGATATAATTCCTTTTACAGGAGTGAAAACGTGAGGCCTACTGTTTCTGGTCTAACAAACACCAGATTGATTAAATTGGCCTTTTTTTCACCAAAATTACAACACTGGACAATAATGCCTTTTGCGGTATTAATTACAAGAAGACTGCTGCAAATTGGACACCAGAATTTTTAAAATGCTAGTTTTGGTACATAGAATCCCACACGGGGAGATATAATTCCTTTTACAGGAGTGAAAACGTGAGGCCTACTGTTTCTGGTCTAACAAACACCAGATTGATTAAATTGGCCTTTTTTCACCAAAATTACAACACTGGACAATAATGCCTTTTTGCGGTATTAATTACAAGAAGACTGCTGCAAATTGGACACCAGAATTTTTAAAATGCTAGTTTTGGTACATAGATTCCCACACGGGAGATATAATTCCTTTTACAGGAGTGAAAACGTGAGGCCTACTGTTTCTGGTCTAACAAACACCAGATTGATTAAATTGGCCTTTTTTCACCAAAATTACAACACTGGACAATAATGCCTTTTGCGGTATTAATTACAAGAAGACTGCTGCAAATTGGACACCAGAGTTTTTAAAATGCTAGTTTTGGTACATAGATTCACACACGGGGAGATATAATTCCTTTTACAGGAGTGAAAACGTGAGGCCTACTGTTTCTGGTCTAACATAACACCAAATTGATTAAATTGGCCTTTTTTCACCAAAATTACAACACTGGACAATAATGCCTTTTTGCGGTATTAATTACAAGAAGACTGCTGCAAATTGGACACCAGAATTTTTAAAATGCTAGTTTTGGTACATAGATTCACACACGGGAGATATAATTCCTTTTACAGGAGTGAAAACGTGAGGCCTACTGTTTCTGGTCTAACAAACACCAGATTGATTAAATTGGCCTTTTTTTCACCAAAATTACAACACTGGACAATAATGCCTTTTTGCGGTATTAATTACAAGAAGACTGCTGCAAATTGGACACCAGAGTTTTTAAAATGCTAGTTTTGGTACATAGATTCACACACGGGAGATATAATTCCTTTTACAGGAGTGAAAACGTGAGGCCTACTGTTTCTGGTCTAACAAACACCAGATTGATTAAATTGGCCTTTTTTTCACCAAAATTACAACACTGGACAATAATGCCTTTTTGCGGTATTAATTACAAGAAGACTGCTGCAAATTGGACACCAGAATTTTTAAAATGCTAGTTTTGGTACATAGATTCACACACGGGGAGATATAATTCCTTTTACAGGAGTGAAAACGTGAGGCCTACTGTTTCTGGTCTAACAAACACCAGATTGATTAAATTGGCCTTTTTTTCACCAAAATTACAACACTGGACAATAATGCCTTTTGCGGTATTAATTACAAGAAGACTGCTGCAAATTGGACACCAGAATTTTTAAAATGCTAGTTTTGGTACATAGATTCCCACACTGGGAGATATAATTCCTTTTACAGGAGTGAAAACGTGAGGCCTACTGTTTCTGGTCTAACAAACACCAAATTGATTAAATTGGCCTTTTTTCACCAAAATTACAACACTGGACAATAATGCCTTTTTGCGGTATTAATTACAAGAAGACTGCTGCAAATTGGACACCAGAATTTTTAAAATGCTTGTTTTGGTACATAGATTCCCACACGGGAGATATAATTCCTTTTACAGGAGTGAAAACGTGAGGCCTACTGTTTCTGGTCTAACAAACACCAGATTGATTAAATTGGCCTTTTTTCACCAAAATTACAACACTGGACAATAATGCCTTTTGCGGTATTAATTACAAGAAGACTGCTGCAAATTGGACACCAGAATTTTTAAAATGCTAGTTTTGGTACATAGATTCCCACACGGGAGATATAATTCCTTTTACAGGAGTGAAAACGTGAGGCCTACTGTTTCTGGTCTAACAAACACCAGATTGATTAAATTGGCCTTTTTTTCACCAAAATTACAACACTGGACAATAATGCCTTTTTGCGGTATTAATTACAAGAAGACTGCTGCTAATTGGACACCAGAATTTTTAAAATGCTAGTTTGTGTACATAAATTCCCACACTGGAATATATAATTCCTTTTTCCGGTATTAATTACAAGAAAACTGCTGCAAATTGGACACCAGAATTTTTAAAATGCTAGTTTTGGTACATAGCTTCCCACACGGGAGATATAATTCCTTTTACAGGAGTGAAAACGTGAGGCCTACTGTTTCTGGTCTAACAAACACCAGATTGATTAAATTGGCCTTTTTTCACCAAAATTACAACACTGGACAATAATGCCTTTTTGCGGTATTAATTACAAGAAGACTGCTGCAAATTGGACACCAGAATTTTTAAAATGCTAGTTTTGGTACATAGAATCCCACACGGGGAGATATAATTCCTTTTTACAGTAGTGAAAACGTGAGGCCTACTGTTTCTGGTCTAACAAACACCAGATTGATTAAATTGGCCTTTTTTTCACCAAAATTACAACACTGGACAATAATGCCTTTTTGCGGTATTAATTACAAGAAGACTGCTGCAAATTGGACACCAGAGTTTTTAAAATGCTAGTTTTGGTACATAGATTCACACACGGGGAGATATAATTCCTTTTTACAGGAGTGAAAACGTGAGGCCTACTGTTTCTGGTCTAAATAACACCAAATTGATTAAATTGGCCTTTTTTTCACCAAAATTACAACACTGGACAATAATGCCTTTTTGCGGTATTAATTACAAGAAGACTGCTGCAAATTGGACACCAGAATTTTTAAAATGCTTGTTTTGGTACATAGATTCCCACACGGGGAGATATAATTCCTTTTACAGGAGTGAAAACGTGAGGCCTACTGTTTCTGGTCTAACAAACACCAGATTGATTAAATTGGCCTTTTTTCACCAAAATTACAACACTGGACAATAATGCCTTTTGCGGTATTAATTACAAGAAGACTGCTGCAAATTGGACACCAGAATTTTTAAAATGCTAGTTTTGGTACATAGATTCCCACACGGGAAGATATAATTCCTTTTACAGGAGTGAAAACGTGAGGCCTACTGTTTCTGGTCTAACAAACACCAGATTGATTAAATTGGCCTTTTTTTCACCAAAATTACAACACTGGACAATAATGCCTTTTGCGGTATTAATTACAAGAAGACTGCTGCAAATTGGACACCAGAGTTTTTAAAATGCTAGTTTTGGTACATAGATTCACACACGGGAGATATAATTCCTTTTACAGGAGTGAAAACGTGAGGCCTACTGTTTCTGGTCTAAATAACACCAAATTGATTAAATTGGCCTTTTTTTCACCAAAATTACAACACTGGACAATAATGCCTTTTGCGGTATTAATTACAAGAAGACTGCTGCAAATTGGACACCAGAATTTTTAAAATGCTTGTTTTGGTACATAGCTTCCCACACGGGAGATATAATTCCTTTTACAGGAGTGAAAACGTGAGGCCTACTGTTTCTGGTCTAACAAACACCAGATTGATTAAATTGGCCTTTTTTTCACCAAAATTACAACACTGGACAATAATGCCTTTTGCGGTATTAATTACAAGAAGACTGCTGCAAATTGGACACCAGAATTTTTAAAATGCTTGTTTTGGTACATAGATTCACACACGGGAGATATAATTCCTTTTACAGGAGTGAAAACGTGAGGCCTACTGTTTCTGGTCTAACAAACACCAGATTGATTAAATTGGCCTTTTTTCACCAAAATTACAACACTGGACAATAATGCCTTTTTGCGGTATTAATTACAAGAAGACTGCTGCAAATTGGACACCAGAATTTTTAAAATGCTAGTTTTGGTACATAGATTCCCACACGGGAAGATATAATTCCTTTTACAGGAGTGAAAACGTGAGGCCTACTGTTTCTGGTCTAACAAACACCAGATTGATTAAATTGGCCTTTTTTTCACCAAAATTACAACACTGGACAATAATGCCTTTTTCCGGTATTAATTACAAGAAGACTGCTGCAAATTGGACACCAGAGTTTTTAAAATGCTAGTTTTGGTACATAGATTCACACACGGGAGATATAATTCCTTTTACAGGAGTGAAAACGTGAGGCCTACTGTTTCTGGTCTAACAAACACCAGATTGATTAAATTGGCCTTTTTTCACCAAAATTACAACACTGGACAATAATGCCTTTTTGCGGTATTAATTACAAGAAGACTGCTGCAAATTGGACACCAGAGTTTTTAAAATGCTAGTTTTGGTACATAGATTCACACACTGGGAGATATAATTCCTTTTTATAGGAGTGAAAACGTGAGATCTACTGTTTCTGGTCTAAATAACACCAAATTGATTAAATTGGCCTTTTTTTCACCAAAATTACAACACTGGACAATAATGCCTTTTTGCGGTATTAATTACAAGAAGACTGCTGCAAATTGGACACCAGAATTTTTAAAATGCTTGTTTTGGTACATAGTTCCCACACGGGGAGATATAATTCCTTTTTACAGGAGTGAAAACGTGAGGCCTACTGTTTCTGGTCTAACAAACACCAGATTGATTAAATTGGCCTTTTTTCACCAAAATTACAACACTGGACAATAATGCCTTTTTGCGGTATTAATTACAAGAAGACTGCTGCAAATTGTACACCAGAATTTTTAAAATGCTAGTTTTTGTACATAGAATCCCACACGGGGAGATATAATTCCTTTTTACAGGAGTGAAAACGTGAGGCCTACTGTTTCTGGTCTAACAAACACCTGATTGATTAAATTGGCCTTTTTTTCACCAAAATTACAACACTGGACAATAATGCCTTTTTGCGGTAATAATTACAAGAAGACTGCTGCTAATTGGACACCAGAATTTTTAAAATGCTAGTTTTTGTACATAAATTCCCACACTGGAATATATAATTCCTTTTTCCGGTATTAATTACAAGAAAACTGCTGCAAATTGGACTCCAGAATTTTTTAAATGCTAGTTTTGGTACATAGCTTCCCACACGGGGAGATATAATTCCTTTTTACAGGAGTGAAAACGTGAGGCCTACTGTTTCTGGTCTAACAAACACCAGATTGATTAAATTGGCCTTTTTTTCACCAAAATTACAACACTGGACAATAATGCCTTTTGCGGTATTAATTACAAGAAGACTGCTGCAAATTGGACACCAGAATTTTTAAAATGCTAGTTTTGGTACATAGATTCCCACACGGGAAGATATAATTCCTTTTTACAGGAGTGAAAACGTGAGGCCTACTGTTTCTGGTCTAACAAACACCAGATTGATTAAATTGGCCTTTTTTTCACCAAAATTACAACACTGGACAATAATGCCTTTTTGCGGTATTAATTACAAGAAGACTGCTGCAAATTGGACACCAGAGTTTTTAAAATGCTAGTTTTGGTACATAGATTCACACACGGGAGATATAATTCCTTTTACAGGAGTGAAAACGTGAGGCCTACTGTTTCTGGTCTAAATAACACCAAATTGATTAAATTGGCCTTTTTTCACCAAAATTACAACACTGGACAATAATGCCTTTTGCGGTATTAATTACAAGAAGACTGCTGCAAATTGGACACCAGAATTTTTAAAATGCTTGTTTTGGTACATAGATTCCCACACGGGAGATATAATTCCTTTTACAGGAGTGAAAACGTGAGGCCTACTGTTTCTGGTCTAACAAACACCAGATTGATTAAATTGGCCTTTTTTCACCAAAATTACAACACTGGACAATAATGCCTTTTGCGGTATTAATTACAAGAAGACTGCTGCAAATTGGACACCAGAATTTTTAAAATGCTAGTTTTGGTACATAGATTCCCACACGGGAAGATATAATTCCTTTTACAGGAGTGAAAACGTGAGGCCTACTGTTTCTGGTCTAACAAACACCAGATTGATTAAATTGGCCTTTTTTCACCAAAATTACAACACTGGACAATAATGCCTTTTGCGGTATTAATTACAAGAAGACTGCTGCAAATTGGACACCAGAGTTTTTAAAATGCTAGTTTTGGTACATAGATTCACACACGGGAGATATAATTCCTTTTACAGGAGTGAAAACGTGAGGCCTACTGTTTCTGGTCTAAATAACACCAAATTGATTAAATTGGCCTTTTTTCACCAAAATTACAACACTGGACAATAATGCCTTTTTGCGGTATTAATTACAAGAAGACTGCTGCAAATTGGACACCAGAATTTTTAAAATGCTTGTTTTGGTACATAGCTTCCCACACGGGAGATATAATTCCTTTTACAGGAGTGAAAACGTGAGGCCTACTGTTTCTGGTCTAACAAACACCAGATTGATTAAATTGGCCTTTTTTCACCAAAATTACAACACTGGACAATAATGCCTTTTTGCGGTATTAATTACAAGAAGACTGCTGCAAATTGGACACCAGAATTTTTTAAATGCTAGTTTTGGTACATAGATTCACACACGGGGAGATATAATTCCTTTTTACAGGAGTGAAAACGTGAGGCCTACTGTTTCTGGTCTAACAAACACCAGATTGATTAAATTGGCCTTTTTTTCACCAAAATTACAACACTGGACAATAATGCCTTTTTGCGGTATTAATTACAAGAAGACTGCTGCAAATTGGACACCAGAATTTTTAAAATGCTAGTTTTGGTACATAGCTTCCCACACGGGGAGATATAATTCCTTTTTACAGGAGTGAAAACGTGAGGCCTACTGTTTCTGGTCTAACAAACACCAGATTGATTAAATTGGCCTTTTTTTCACTAAAATTACAACACTGGACAATAATGCCTTTTTGCGGTATTAATTACAAGAAGACTGCTGCTAATTGGACACCAGAATTTTTAAAATGCTAGTTTGTGTACATAAATTCCCACACTGGAATATATAATTACTTTTTCCGGTATTAATTACAAGAAAACTGCTGCAAATTGGACACCAGAATTTTTAATAAGCTCGTTTTGGTACATAGATTCCCACACGGGGAGATATAATTCCTTTTTACAGGAGTGAAAACGTGAGGCCTACTGTTTCTGGTCTAACAAACACCAGATTGATTAAATTGGCCTTTTTTTTCACCAAAATTACAACACTGGACAATGTAATGCATTTTTGCGGTATTAATTCCTTTTTACAGGAGTAAAAACGTGAGGCCTACTGTTTCTGGTGTAACTAACACCAGATTGATTAAATTGGCCTTTTTTTCACCAAAATTACAACACTGGACGATATAATGCCTTTTTGCTTTATTAATTACAAGAGGACTGCTGGTATTTCAGAACACCGGAATTTTTAAAATGCTAGTTTTGCTAGATAAATTTCCCACACTGGGAGAAATATTGCCTAAGCCTTTTTACAGTATTAATTACAACTGGAGTGCTTCTTCTGGTCTAACACCAGAATAATTTTATTATTACAGTGAAAGCTTTTTTTAATTTATATTTCTGGCACATAAAAAAATAAAATATTTCTGGCTGACAGTATTGGACTTAGCTGTAGTGGCACTGGCTAGCCTAGCTGGAACAGCACATTCATGGGATTTGCTATCCAAGTGGGTTACTTTCAGTTTCACCACTGATATATTAAATATCTTTGCAGTTAGTATGGGTGACACAAGCACAGCCAAACCCCTGATGTAGTATATCTATGAAAAAATCGACTATTACATGAGATTAATGGATGTTGTGGCAGCTTTTGCTGTAGCACCACAAGTCCCAAAATGGCCGCCGCCTATCAGCCCAGTAACATGTGCCAGAAAACGGTCTGCCCAGCCAGAAAAAAATAGACTTTGACTGAGCAGCTGAATCGCTGTTGTTCTGATTCACAGGTGTAGATTTTACACTTCTTTGGAGCTTTGGTTTAGACTGTGTGGCAGCTTGTGCTGGTGCACCACAAGTCCCAAAATGGCCACCGCCGGTCAGCCCAGTTACATGTGCCAGTAAAAATCGCTCTGGCCAGTCTCAACAAAATAGTGACTTTCAGTGAACAGTTCAGCTGAGTTGTTCTGATGCACAGGTGTAGAAAGGTAGATCATTCAATCACTTCTTTATCCCTGCCTATCTCGCCCTCACAGAAGCTGCGTCCTCTCCCTACACTAGTCAGAGCAGTGTGACGTGCAGCGCTACGTGACTCCAGCTTAAATAGAGGCTGGGTCACATGCTGCACTTGGCCAATCACAGCCATGCCATTAGTAGGCATGGCTGTGATGGGCTCTTAGGGCAAGAAGTAAAACGCTAGCTGATTGGCTGCTATGCAGCCCTTCAGAAAGCGGGAAGAAATCAACGAACACCGGACCCGAACCCCAACTTTTTTGAAAATGTCCGTGTTCGGGTCCGTGTCACGGACACCCCAAAATTCGGTACGGACCCGAACGATTTTCGAACTGTTCGCTCAACACTACTGCTTACATATAAATGATTTTTGGAAACAAGTATTGTTGGCATTCAAAAACAATACTTATTGCCCCAAATCATTAATATCTACTAATTCAAGATAAAATGTGATTTTATATGTCTTGCAAAAAATATAGTTAAAAATTGTTGCTATCACACGATAAACGGTTGGTCTGACATCACAGCACTATGTCACTGGCATCTGATATATATTTATATGCTATACATACATACATGTGGCCGACATAATGTCCTTATGTATGGATAGCAGACAAATATATATCAGATTCACATTGCACATCTAATTTCCCCCCTTACACAATATACCCACACTATATACCCCCCTCAAACCCACACCACCTCTGACCACCCCCCACCCCCAACACACACACACACACAGTCTATAGCAGGCATTCTCAAACTGCGGCCCTCCAGCTATTGTAAAACTACAACTCCCATGATGCCCTTCTATAGGATGATAGCTGCAGGCTGTCATGGAATGATGTGATTTTTATTTTTGAAACAGCTGGAGGGCCACAGTTTGCTGGAGGGCCGCAGTTTGAGGATGCCTAGTCTATAGATTCTATTAAGTGTCCTGTTGGTCAATAGAAGTAATGTTTGACATTCAGTATTTCTTGGTTCTTTTAGTGTTACCCAGGGTACACCACGGGGAGGCGAACCAGCCTTACACCCCGTACTGTACCTTCACTTCACTAGACGGGTACATCTCTCCTCAGATGGCCAATCTCCAATATCTCATACTCCACACACATACAATTTCAACACAATCCCAAATATTTTAAAAAAAATAAGATTAGGCGACTTTGACATTAGAGGCAGGGGAGTACATCTGACTATTCCAGGGAGATGAACCGCTTGTTGAATCTGTACTGCCGCTAGTTCACCTACGCCCCTAGAATGATGCTTCGTCCCCATTGACTATAATGGGGGCGGGGGCGGCTTTCTGTCAGCAGCAAGGCAGCGCACAGCGAGAGCTTTCTAACTGAAAGCTCTGAAAGCTCTGCATGTCGTAGTTTAAGTCCGGGGTACCTCTCGCCGTTCTCTGCCTTGCTGCTGCCATAACTTAGCCATAGCCACTGTCAGGTTTATGATAATTCAATTAAGAATGATCATAGAGATATCATGATAGCCGTCCCTCTAGTCGGTTCCTGAACCACATGGTAAAGGAAATTGTCTTTGGTTATTGCCAAGAACCTGTTTCCTTTATGTACAGCTTTCAGTTTCCCAGTCTATATCTGGGTAGTTGAAGTCCCCATAATAACGACCTCATTATGATTTGCCGCCTCGTCTATCTTGTTTACTAATAGATTTTCTGTGGACTCTGGTATATTAGGTGGTTTATAATACACTCCTATTAGTATTTTATTATTGTTTTTTGCTCCATGTATTTCTACCCACAGTGACTCCACATGTTCATGTCCCTCACAGATGCATTCTCGAATTACGGGATTTAGACAGGACTTCACATAGAGGCAGACCCCTCCCCCTCTCCGGATTTGACGATCCTTTCTAAACAGACTGTACCTTTTATATTAACTGTCCAGTCATAGCTATCATCCAGCCATGTCTCAGTTATTCCCACTGTCATAGCTATCATCCAGCCATGTCTCAGTTATTCCCACTACGTCATAGTCCTCCTCACACATGACTAATTCCAGTTCACCAGTCTTGTTAGTCAGGCTTCTGGCATTAGTATACATACATTTGACAGGTTTATGTGTATTTTTTACCCTACATCTTTCATTCTGAGCTGTTCTAGTCCCCCCTTCCATTCCTCCCCCAGTCACACTACCTCGCCCCCGGTCTCTATCTGCACTATCTTCCCCTCCTATAATGTAATTACCCTCCCCCCCAGTCCCTAGTTTAAACACTCCTCCAACCTTTTAGCCATCCTTCTCTCCAGCACAGCTGCCCCTTCCCCATTGAGGTGCAGCCCGTCCCTACGATAGAGCCTGTAGCCAACAGAGAAGTCGGCCCAGTTCTCCAGGAACCTGAACCCCCTCCTTCCTACACCAGTTCCACTTGTTAACTTCCCTAATCTCCCACTGCCTTTCTTGTGTGGCTCGTGGTACAGGAAGTATTTACAAAAATACTACTTTTGGGGTCCTTGCCCTAATCTTTTGATCTAAATCCCTGAAATAATTTTTAAGGACTCTCCACCTTCCTCTAATTTTGTCATTGGTTCCGATATGGACCATGACCGCTGGGTCTTCTCCAGCCCCTCCCAGTAATCTGTCAACCCGATCCGCGATGTGTCGAACTCTAGCGCCAGGAAGACAGCACTTTGTTCGGCGATCACGATCTTTGTGACAGATCGCCCTATCTGTTCCCCTAATAATGGAGTCTCCCACTACCAGCACCTGTCTGGCCTGCCCTGCTCTCCTGGTCCCCTGCTTACTGGAGCTGACATTCTGACTGGCAGAGGAAGTGTCCGGCTGCAGCAGTGCTGTCCCTGAATGGTCATTCCCCTCATCTGTCAACCGTGCAAACTTGTTGGGGTGTGTCAGATCAGGGCTAGCCTCCCTGGCACTCTTCCCTCTACCCCGGTTTCTTACTATTACCCAGCTAGCTACCTCACTTTCCTCAGCCTCCTCACTGTCACTTTCCCGCTTATCTGCTCCATAGAGCACTTGCTCAGTGAGCAGCAAACTCTTTTCCAAATTGTCAGTGGCTTTCAGTGTTGCAACTCGCCTGTTTAGAGACTAGATGTGCGTTTCCAAATGGGTAATTTGCTCACATTTTGAACAAACATATACACCCTCGAACGGCTGTTCCAGGACAGCATACATCAGACAAGATGTGCACTGGACTGCGCTGTCAATAATGGAAGTCATATTTAATGGGGATTACGCAGGAAAAGAGAAAAAAAAATGCAATATAGAGCAGTGATAAGATTCTTACTTACTGTGGTTTCTTTCTTTGTTTCTTGCTCCTTTTGTTAAACTTCGGTTTTTTTAACTCCACTTATGAAAGCAGCCACTTAGTAATGCAAGCTTCAGGTAGAGGACGTGCCATACTTAATTCCCTCACTGGAGTGTAATAGGAAGATGAGCCCGCTAGTAAACACGCTGCTGATGGCATTTACACCTAACACCGGGGACTCAGTTGAAGCACAAGGTGAAGGCAGAGGAGGAGGAGAAAGAAGTCGCCAATGCAGCTGGGTCACCAGCAACACCTCAGAAGGCAGGTTTAACATGTGCAAAATGTGGAAAAGCTTTGGCATCACTCCACAACTACCTGACCACCAGCAGATCTGGAATGTCTTAGCAGGAAGCAGCATTTCAGAAACATGGTGGAACAGTACACGTATTGACTGATGGGTCTGCCTAGGGGAATAGCTACAGGGGAAGCAGGGGAAGCAACTGCTTTGGGGCCGTGACCTAGAAAGTGCCAATCCAAGTTGAGGAGGAGGACTAACAGTATTATACAATGAAATTATATACAGTGGCAGTATAGACAGTGTAGAAAGCGAATGGAACAGCTGCTGGGCCTGGTCTGAGAGAGCGATTTTTAGTAGCCATGGCGGCATGAAAGGAAGGGGTTTGCGCAAAAATTACTGGGGGAGGGGGGCCCCATTCAATAAATTTGCTGTGGTGCCCAATCATTTCTTTGCCGGACAGTATTAAACTTGGCCAGCCACAGCTGGAACCACTGATTAACGGTATTGCTATTTTGGCAATTGAATTTCACCCCAGAAAAAAATATATCCTTTGACGGACACTATTAAACTTGGCCAACCACTGCTGGGACACCAGATTTAGGGGATTGCTATTTTGGCAATTGAATTTCACCCCAGAACAAAATCTATCCTTTGCCGGACACTATTAAACTTGGCCAGCCACAGCTGAAACCACTGATTCAATAACGTCCTACCAGCAGCACAGATGGGGTTAACCACCCCCCGTGGACTGGCAGGACTGGCGGAATGTTTAATGAGCCCAAGACTAATAACTCAATTTAACAATTAAGTATCTCCTTAAAAGGAGGAAGTCAACCCCCAGCCCACTGTGTTTTTTTCTGTCCTCCTGGAAAGGTGGACTAGGCGGTTTGTTCCCCCCTTTCTTATGGAAAGTGCGGGGAGCCTTCTTTTCGTTTGGGTAACGGCGTTGCCCTTTTTTCCTAGGTACCTTGTCAGTTTGGCCGGCAGCTTGTTTGCTGCCGGCCCCGCGCAGTGCGCCTGGCTGGGGTATTTTGGCGGCGTCCTTGGTCCGGGATCCCGTTCCCTGTGCGCCGCCATCTTCCGGAGGTAACACGGGGACTCTCCTTTTGCATCACCTCCGGGTAATCCGGCCGTGATTTTTTCACGGGCACGATTTTTTTATGCGTCTTGCTGTGGAGGATTTACTGGGGGAAGGGTGGATTGGCTATCCCTCCCCTTCCCCTATTTTTGGAGGCTGTGTGCTCCAGTTCAGTCTCTGGCTGCATATGCTTTTTCAGCCAGCTCCCAGAGTCCTAAAATTGGTGTTGTTCCACTTGTGGTGTTTTTTTCCTCAGCTGCCTCCGGTCTGTTTTCCTACCTTTCCTGCGCAGATAGGTGGTTTACAAATGTTTTATTTGTCTCTTTTTTTCCCACAGTGATGTCTTCTCCGCGGGATTCGGAAGGCAGGAAAGTGGATTTCAAGAGGAAGCATCTATCCTGCTACCATTGCAGCAGTCAACTGTTATTGTAAGCTGATCATACCTGCACTCGTGTGATTGCAGAAGCTAAACAGCTTAAGGCTGGGCTAAGACCAGTTTGGGAGACCGGTTGGGAATCCCTTGGTCTGTTGACCTAACCTACACCAGGTGTTACAGCTGCCGTTAGAGGTTCGGACCTCTAGTGAACCTAATTTGCAGGATATGTATCAATGGCTCTGTTAAAGGAGTCATAGGCCTGCTGGATGGAAAGGCTTCCTATTCGTGCCCAGTCCCCTATGGAGACCTCTGTACCGGTAAGGAGACCTTTTTGGTCTCCTTAGTTTCTTCCTCCTCAGATGAGGAGGAGCTGACGTTGTGTTTTCTCCCCTGGAAAGACACAGAAGTTGCTCAAGTCCATCAGGTCGGGGGACCATGATGTTGACTGTGGGGAGCCTCCCGTTCCCGCTACTCGGGCACATCGTGTCTTCAAAGCGGATGAGACCCTCCTCTCTGTCATGATATAGAGTGGAAAAAACCTGGAAAAGGTCTGGTTTTAACAAAGAAGTTAAATCCATGTTCCCGATGGCTTAACCCTTGGTGGATTCGTGGGGATCCATTCCCAAGGTGGACATGGCTATTGCCAAGTTGTCCAAGCGCACTCTGGTTCCTGCAGACGATGGGTCTAGCTGCAGGACCCCCTTGCAGAGTGCAAACTAATACGGGGTGTTACGGCAGCTGCGGCTTCTGCTTCCACAGCCATAGCGGCTTTTGAAGTCTCTACGTTCCTCTGATCTCGCCTGGATCAAATTCAAGTTGATGTGAAGCAAGTCCTGGGAGCGAGGCCAAACACAGATCCTTGCTCTTGAAGCTAAGCAGCAGGTCTGTGGCTCATGGGAGACCAAGTGCGCCTTTGGCACCCTGTAACAATACTATCAAATAATGTCAGGGGCCTATATATAGCATGGCCTGGGGTTCGGCGGCCCATATTCCATTTTGGCTTGAGCCTTGGGTCGCTGACAATTCCTTAAAATACAGCTTATATGGCCTTCCATTCGAGCCCAACCGTTTGTTCGGTTCGGAGCTAGATAAGATCATGGAGGGCCTTTCAGACTAGAAGGTGAAGAGCCTTCCCCAGCAGTCTTTTTGAGGGCAGGGCAGACAAGACCGCGGTGGCAGGTCTGGCCAGCAAACAAGCTCTTGTAGTGACTGGAGAGCACAGCGAAAGGCTGAGGTGCTCTCGTGGAGGAGCCAAAGATGGATAATCCACCTCCTGACTACGGGCCTCTTCGAGGCTCTTGGTTAATTCCCGTTACTCCTGCCGTCCTGCCAATAAGCTTCCCCATTCCTAAGCTTCATGTACCCGTCGGGAGTCGTCTCTCCCACTTCTAAGAAGAATGGATCCAAGAGATCTCGGATCCCTGGGTCCTGAATATCATTTCCAACGGTTATTTAGTCAACAACACCTCTTTTCCTCTGGACAGGTTTGTCAAGATCAACCTTCTACAAGCTGCCAAGGAGGCGATCCTAGAGGCCTACATTCAGGACTACATTTGCAAAGGGGCTCTGGAGGAGGTTCCGGCAGGAGAAAGGGGCCTAGGGATCTATTCACCAGTTTTTCTGGTTCCCAAGGCTTCAGGGGATCTCCGGATGATTATCGATCTGAGATATTTCAATCGATTTATAAGGAAGGTGAAGTTTCGTGTAGAAACCATCAGGTCAGTAGTTCACGTTGTCAATCCTGGAGACGTGATGGCAACCCTGGACCTCAAGAATGCATATCTGCACATCCCGATCCATCCTGGTTCCAGGAAGTATATCAGGATCACGGTCCAGGTGTCCGGTGTCGTCAGGCATCTTCTGTTTGTTGCCCTTCCCTTTGGCATTTCTTCTGCCCCTCACACTTTTACCAAGGTGGTTCTGTGGTGGCGGCTTTGAGGCTTCAAGGACTGACCATCATTCCTTATCTGGACGACTGGCTTTGAAAGCCTCTGCTCTAGCGGTCCTAACCCAACTTCTTCAGGTAACAATCTCCTTTCTGTTCCACCTAGGTTGGATCAGCTGGTAGAAGTCGAACGTGAGCCCGTCGACTTCAGTAAGATATCTAGGCTTCATAATCGACTCCACTGGGATGTCGCTCCAGTTGACTCCAGAAAGAAGATTCCGGGTTCAGAACACGGCAAGTTCCTTTCCGTTCCCGGCGAGTTCCAATCCGGACTCTCATGAAGATGTTGGGGCTCATGTCAGCGTCTGCGGAAGCAGTCCCTTGAGCTCTATGGCACCTCCGCCCTCTACAGTCGGAGGTCCTCTCCTAATGGAATGGCAGCCCTGCTGGGCTAAACTCCCTGTGCTCCCTGACTTGGCAAACTCGGTATTCCCTCAGATGGTGGTGCCATCTTTTAGACGGGAAGTCTATGACCCAGCCAATCTGGGTCATATTGACTACGGATGCGTCCTAAGTAGGCTGGGACGCTCACCTAGACAACTCTCCAGTTCACGGGACCTGGTTTCCTCAGGAGTGGCTTCTTTCATCCAATCTCTGCGAGATTCAAGCTATCCGGCTAGCCCTCCTTCACTTAGCCCCTCAGATCCGGGGCAAAACGGTGAAAGTCCAGTCAGACAATGTGACTGCGGTACTTTACAGCAACCAGCAGGGAGGCACGAGATCACTTCCCCTCCTGTCAGAGATCGGGGTGATTCTGGATTAGGCAGAGTTGTACCTTCCCACTTATCTGCTATCCACATCCAAGGCTCCCTCAAGATGATAGCGGCTGAGCCGCGGTCTTCCGTCGGTGGAGTGGTCCTTACATCCGGAGAATCAAGCAGATAGTCCTCAAGTGGGTATGCCAGAGGTGGATCTCTTGGCAACAAGGTTCAATGCCAAGGTGGAGAGGTTCTGCTCCCTTTACAGGGAGGACAACCCCTGGCGTTAGACGCTCTGTCAATATCCTGGAGGTTCAGGCTGGCTTACATCTTCCCTCCCTTTTCCATGATACCGAGGGTATTGATGAAAATCCGTCAGGATCAGGCCTCGGTGATAGCCATCATACTGTTTTGGCCGAAGAGATCCTGGTTTACCTAGCTCACCCAGTTGAGTCGAGGACAATATTGGAGGCTCCCCACAGCAGACCCTGGTGTCGTGGGACACTCACCTCTGCTCAGATCTGCACAGATTCAACCTGACAGCCTGGAGGTTGATCAGTCCCTTCCCAGAATAGAAGGGCTTTCAGAGTCGGTCCTGAGAACGCTGTCTCATTCTAAAGCGGACTCTACCAAGAGAGCCTACTCTTGTATTATGAGGATATTCTCATCCTGTTGTACCTCAACTGAGGTGGCGTCTGCAGATCCGCCCCTCTCCGCTATCCTTCAGTTCCTGCAAGACGACCTTGATAGAGGCCTTTCCCTTCTACTCTGAAGGTTCAAGTTTCAGCCATTTCAGCTTGCCTTAACAGGCTTTTTTCTCAGGACCCGCTGATCAAACGGTTCCTTAGAGGAGCTGAAAGATTAAAGCCTACAGTACTGAGACCCCTTTTTTTCAATGGGTTTTTCAGTAGTTCTCAGGGGTTAGCATCTCCCCCTTTGAACCGTGAGAGGAGGTGGACATCAAGTTCGTCACTTGGAAGTTTGTGTTTCTCCTTACAGTGACTTTGGCCAAGAGGGTCTCTGAGCTTCAAGCTCTCTCAGCATGAGCCCTATACCATTTTCTTACATGACCGGGACTTTCTTAGATTCCTCCTGTATTGTAGGCCTAAGGTTCCTTCCTTCCAGAACATCAACCAGGTGATATTCCTCCCGGTTCTGTCGACATCTACCACCTCCTCCTAGGAACCTGCTAGACATCCTCTGGACGTCTCGAGATGTCTCCGGATCTATGTGGATAGATCAAGGAGTTCAGGAAAGATGAGAATCTGCTAATCCTGTTGCCGGTAAGTTTAAAGGCTGTAAGGCATCCAAACCTTCCATCAGTCGGTGGATTGAGGAGGCTATTAAGGAATCCCTTGTTTCCACAATCTCTGGACCCTCCGGGATTCGTGAAGGCCCACTCTACTAGAGTTGTGGCTACTTCTTTTGCCGAGAGGAGTCTTCTGCCTCTCAACATGATTTGCAAAGCTGCCTCCTGGAGCTCTGAATCGACATTCATCTCCCATTATAGACTAGATGCCAGTCTAGCTGAGTTTTCGGCCTTTGGGCAGACTTTTCTTAGTTCTGCCAGGCAGGAAGGCCCTCCCTAGGGGTTTCTTCTTGCTATCTCCCCATCTGTGCTGCTGGTAGGACGTAAGGGAATCATTAATTTCTAACGATAATTTGTTTTCCCTTAGTCCTAACAGCAGCACACAAATTTCCCACCCTAGTAAGTCTAGTTTTCTTCTTACTATAAACACAGTGGGCTGGGGGTTGACTTCCTCCTTTTAATGAGATACTTAATTGTTAAATTGAGTTATTAGTCTTGGGTTCATTAAACATTCCGCCGGTCCTGCCAGTCCACAGGGGGTGGTTAACCCCATCTGTGCTGCTGTTAGGACTAAGGGAAAACAAATTATCGTTAGAAATTAACGATTTACGGTATTGCTATTTTGGCAATTGAATTTCACCCCAGAAAAAAATTTATCTTTTGCCGGACAATATTAAACTTGGCCAGCCACTACTAGGACACCAGATTTAGGGGATTGATATTTTAGCAATAAAATTTCACCCCAGAACAAAATCTGTCCTTTGCTGGACTCTATTCAACTTGGCCAGCCACAGCTGAAACCACTGATTTACGGTATTGCTATTTTGGCAATTAAATTTCACCCCAGAAAAATATCTATCCTATGCCAGACAGTATTAAACTTAGCCAGCCACAGCTGGAACACCAGATTTAGGGGATTGCTATTTTAGCAATTGAATTTCACCACAGAAAAAAATCTATCCTTTGCCAGACAGCAGACAGTATTACACTTGGCTAGCCACAGCTGGAACACCAGATTTAGGGGATTGCTATTTTGGCAATTGAATTTCACCCCTCAATAAAATATAGAAATTTCTATCCTGAGTTTCTAGGGGTGACAATAAGCACAGCCAAGCCCCTGATGTAGGATATAGCAAAAAAAAAAAAACTATTCATGTATTGATGGACTTGGTGGCAGCTTGTGCTGGTGCACCACAAGACACAAAATGGCCGCCGATCACCCCAGAAAAAAGTGACAGAAAAACGTTCTGTGCAGCCTTAAAACCAGTGAGCAAGTAACAGAGCAGAAGTTGAATGATTCACAGCTGTAGATCGATCACTTAGCTGTTTTTGCTGACTTTTCCCTGCCTAATCTTGCACTCACAGCAGCTGTATCCTATCCCTACACGCTCGCGCACACAGCAGCTGTATCCTATCCCTACACTAATCAGAGCAGAGTGACGTGCGGCGCTACGTGACTCCAGCTTAAATAGAGGCTGGGTCACATGCTGCACTTGGCCAATCACAGCCATGCTATTAGTAGGCATGGCTGTGATGGCTTCTTAGGGCAAGAAGTAAAATGCTAGCTGATTTTTTTAAAATGTTCGGGTCTGGGTCCCGAACACCCCAAAATTCGGTACTAACCCGAGCTATACAATTCGGGTTCGCTCAACTCTAATCGCAAGTTATTATATTGAAGGCAAAATAACATTGCGCTTATCCCCAAAAACTACCAAATACCTATTCATTAAAATGAAGACAGAGAAATTGCCTTCCAACTCCTGCAGAAGAAGTTGACTGAACCCCCTGTCCTAGGCTATCCTGCCCTTGTAACATAAAATATGTGGGAAGAACCACACAAACCCTCCATGGAAGCATGAATGAGCACCACTCTAACATTAAGAGAAGAGTAGTAACGCATAGCTTTTCACCTCACTTGGCAACATTTCTCGAAGGTGACCTCATGTCCCTTAAAATGACACCTCTTGAATGGGTCCCACAGTCCTACCAACAACTATGTAGGAAGGAAATGTTTTGGATATTTCAGCTTAATACCTCAACACCCTTTGGCCTTAATGAATCTTTAGAATATACTCAGTGTCATGCTTACTAGGTGCCGCCCTGTGTGCCAGCTCTCAGGGGGGTGCCAGAAGCAATGAGCACTTCCATCATTACCGCCATAGGCGCTGGCGTGCATGATGACATCATCGCTAGTGTTGAGTGTGAATATTTGAATAGCGAATATTTTTTACAAATATTAATATTTATCACGAATATTTAGAATATAGTGCTATATATTCGTAAAAACGAATATTCTTTTTTTTCCCAATAAGAACCCAAGAATAAGATACCATTAACGAAGATATAGAATATAGCGCTATGTTCTCTATCTTCGTTAATTCTAGCAAGTCAACCAATAGGAAAGTCATAGCCGGTTCTAAGTGTCATTCGCAGTACGAGAATATTACATTATGTAATATTCGCGTACTGCGAATTAAACTTTGAACGGAATATAACTTTCCTATTGGTTGGCTTTCTAGAATTAACAAAGATAGAGAATATACCGTTATATTCGTATTCATTGTCTTCGCTAATTCTAGCAATACAAGTAAACTTGCCTATACACAGCTCTTTGTTGGATGTGCAATGCGAGAATATTAATTAATATTACTCGCATTGCACATCTAACTTAGAGCGGGGTATATGCAACTTACTTTACTATTGTTTGGCTGGGTAGAATTAACGAATATGAAGAATACGCATATAGCGCTATATTCTCTATATTCGCAAATTCTAGCAAGCCAACCCAATAGCAAAGTTGACTATACCCAACTCTATGTTAGATGCGTAATGCTAAAATATTACTTTGCCTATTTTTGGCACTAAATAGAATAATGAGTCAGTATTCTATTTATTGAAAAAAAATAGGTAAAAGTAATATTTTCGCATTGCGCATCCAACTTAGAGCTGGGTACAGTCAACTTTCCTATTGGCTTTCTAGAATTAGCGAATATAAAGAATATATTGCTATATTTGTATTCGTCATATTCGTTAATTCTTCCCAGCCAAGTAAACTTGCCTATACACAGCTCTAAGTTGGATGCGCAATGCGAGAATTGTAAGTAATATTAGTCGCATTGCGCATCCAACTTAGAGCGGGGTGCAACTAACTATTCAATCCGCAAACATTCGGCTTTCAAATATGCGCGTTGAACGAGTCGCATAAAAGCTTTAAGCATTTAGCCTAGCAATGGTTATGGACCATAACCATTGCTAAGCCAAATGCTTCAAGCTGTTATGCGATTCGATTAACGCGCATATTTAAAAAGCCGAATGTTCGCATAAGCTAAACTACAGTCTCATTTCTGAGTCATGTTCCATTAAATGGGCCACTTTTTGTCTGTGGGCCAATGTGAGAATTTACAGCTATGACGCCTTAAATACCCACAGTACTCACTTAGACTATTTCAAAATAGTTTATCTTATGCAAAAAAAAGAGGAACTGGAATATTCGCAGAAATCTATTGGGCTTTAAGCTATTTTCCTATTGCATTATGTTGGGCGAATTGTCGAATATGTAGAATATAGCGATATATTCGCAATACGAATATTTTTTTTTTTCAACAGTACATGTAAGGTACCTCATAATCCTTCCCTACTCCTAGTTTGAATAGCCAATGAGAAGGCTTTGTCACAGCTAGCAACATCCTTAGCAACCAATCGGAAAGTAGCCTACCCCTTCACTATATAAATGAAGGCACTCCCCGGCAGCCATTTTGTGGTGTTGGTTTTGAGAGAGAAAGGAGCTGTAGAGATTATTATACAAAAAACTCATTTTTCATAGATTTTAATTTATAATACAGCTATTTAGTGTTAGGTAAGGAATAGAAAATAGTGCAGTTAGGGTCCAAATACTTATATATAGTTTAGAATAGGATTAGTTTGTAGGAAAATATAGTTAGTGACAGTGTTAGGGCTTAGTGCAGCAGATAGGATTTAGTGTAATGTTTAGTGTAGGGTATTAGGGACTTGAAATATACATATAAATAGTGAATCATAGTTTAGGGCTACTAATCTTAAAGTTTATATTTGTCAGGGTAGGGTGTAGGTTAGGTTAGTTAGCAATTTAGTGAAGGGTTTATCTGTTTTTTGGGCCGCCATCATGGGGGTACGGCCAATACCCCAGTAAGGGGCCCGGACCCCGGGGGGGGCCCGGCCGCTTGTCCCGAGCTTTTTTTTTTTTTTTTGTCACCAGGCAGTCCGTCTGGCGCTGTACCTTTAAGAAAAAAAAAATCTTTCTTCAGCAGACACCATGTTCTGCACGTCTGCTAAGCCCATCCCCTGACATCCAGCCTCCTGTCTCTCTGATGCCTCGTCCTTGGCCCCGCCTCCTCACAGAGCCCGGGAAGAGAGTGCTGGGGAGTGGGGAGCACTGAGAGGCTTACAGAAGGACGGCCGGGTCCCAGGAAAATGACCCGATCATTGTCTCCTGCAGTCCTCCTTCTCCTAACAAGTGAGTTCTTCTGTGACACTCAGTGCCTCCTGCTGTCCTCCCCTCCCCCCTGCAGAATTGGTCTTCAAACTATTAAGACCCCTTTCACACGGGCGAGTTTTCCGCGTGGGTGCAATGCGTGAGGAAGACGCATTGCACCCGCACTGAATCCGGACCCATTCATTTCTAT
Organism: Bufotes viridis; assembly: GCA_033119425.1. NCBI lineage: Eukaryota > Metazoa > Chordata > Amphibia > Anura > Bufonidae > Bufotes > Bufotes viridis. The sequence goes on from CM065590.1 coordinate 582,598,607, forward strand.
GGGGCTGTGCACATGAGCGGTGATTTTCACGCATCACTTCTGCGTTGCGTGAAAATCGCAGCATGCTCTATATTGTGCGTTTTTCACGCCACGCAGGCCCCATAGAAGTGAATGGGGCTGCGGGAAAATCGCAAGCATCCGCAAGCAAGTGCGGATGCGTTGCGATTTTCCCGCATGGTTGCTTAGCAACGGGACCCGTTCTCTATTATTTTCCCTTATAACATGGTTATAAGGGGAAATAATAGCATTCTTAATAAAGAATGCATTGTTAAATGAAGAGGAAGGGGTTAAAAATAATAAAAGTTAACTTACCTTAGCCACTTGATCGCGTAGTCGCGATCTCTCCTCTCTTTCCCTGCATCTTCCAAGATCTACAGGACCTGTGATGACGTCACATCACATGGTCCAATCACATGGTCCATCTTACCATGGTGATGGACCATGTGATTGGACCATGTGATGTGACGTTATTTTTAACCCCTTCCTCTTCATTTAACAATGCATTCTTTATTAAGAATGCTATTATTTCCCCTTATAACCATGTTATAAGGGAAAATAATAAATTCTCCAGAAGACCCGAAACCGGACTTCAGTGATGAAGTCCGGCTTCGGGTCTGGGTACCAAACATGGCGTTTTTTCTCACGCGCGTGCAAAACGCGTTACAAACGTTTGCACCCGCACGGGAAAAATGCGCATATTCCCGCAACGCACCCGCCTCTTATAGTGTGAAAGAGGCCTAAGGTGCTTTTTTTTTTTTTTTCTCCAGTTGTTTAAAGTTTAACCCCTTCAGGCTCAGACATGTCACAGTGACTGAGCTTCTTCAATTTGCCAAATAGTGAGTCTCAGCCAGCACCACCATAATGTCCCATTTACTTATAATTAGGACACGCTGTATGATTTAGGCCTCTTTCACACTTTCGCTTTCCGTCCTAGAGTTCCGTCCTTGGGGCTCTAGGACAGAAAGATACTGATCAGGATTTATCTTAATGCATTCTGAATGGAGAGAAATCCATTCAGGATGCATCAGGATGTCTTCCGTTCAGTATGTGAACGTTTTTTGGACGTTGACAAAACCGTAGCATGCTGCGGATTTGTCTCTGTCCAAAAAGCCGGAAGACATGCCGTAACGCCGGATCCGGAATTAATGCCCATTGAAAAGCATTAATCCAGATCCGGCATTAAGCTAAACGTCGTTTCGGCACATCGCTAAAGTCCCGGCTGCCATGATAAAGTGTAGTGGGGAGGTAGGGGAGCAGTATACTTACCGTCCATGCGGCTCCCGAGTCCCGGGGCGCTCCACAATGACCTCAGAGCGCCCCATGAGCATGGATCACGTAATCCATGCGCACGGGGCGCTCTGACGTAATTCTGGAGTGCCCCGGGAGCCGCACGGACTGTAAGTATACTGCTCCCCCGCTCCCCACTACTACTATGGCAATCGGGACTTTAGTAGCGTCCTGGCTTAGTAGCGAGCCTGTCCTTAGTAGGTGGTGTAAGTAGCTACTGTCACTCAGCGCTTCTGTCACCACCAAGTGTCACTGATGACCCACCTTTAGGGTCTAGTCACACGACTAAGGCCTCTTGCGCACGAATGTGTGTTGCCCGTGCCTGTATTGTGGCCCGCAAACAGCACTTCCGTAATACACTGGCAGCAGCCCATGTGCACTCTGCATCAGGGATGTGAACCCATTCACTTCAATGGGTCCGCAATCACGGAGATGCGGAATGGTAGCACAAATCGGAACTCCACATAACCACTACGGAGCGCTTCCATGGAGTTTCTGTCCGTGCCTCTGTTCCGCAAAAATATAGAACATGTTCTATTTTTTTGCGGAACAGATGGATCATGGACCCATTCAAGTTAAATGTATCTGGATCCATCCTGGCTGCTGCACAGACGCTTTCCATGCATTGGAGATCACAAATTGTGGAACAGAACCAAAACATTCATGTGCAAGAGGCCTAATTCTGAGTCCGTTCCGCAATTTTGCAGAATGTATTTGCGGATCCATTAATTTCAATTGGGCTGCAAAAGATGCGGACCGCAACAGTTGTCAGTGTTTCCTGCACAGAGAGAGAAAAAAGGCCCATATAGAAAGGATCAATAGGAGCTGTCACTGGGCTTTCCCAATGTCCCGCTGCCGCATGGCCCAGCTTATGATAAGCCGTGCAGGCAGTGCTGGGCCCCACTCACTATGCGGCGCTGAGACAATGGATGGAGCGGACGGCGGCAGACACCCGACTGCAATGATGGGGAATGGCAATGACACTAAACCTTGTCATTGCAGTCGGGTGTCTGGAACACAGCACACAGTAAGGCCTTATTCACACAGCCCTCATTAACACATCTGTGTTTGGTCAGTGATTTCCATCAGTGATTGTGAGCCGAAACCAGATTTGGATCCTCCACTGACCGAACACTGATGCCTCATTCACACAGTCAGTGTTTGATTAGTGATTTCCATCAGTAATTTTGAGCCAAAACCAGGAGTGCCTCTAACCACAGAACAGGAGCAGATCTTTCCCTTATACCTTTTGTCTGTGTAGCATTCACTTTTGGATTTCGTTCGCAATCACTGATGGAAATCACTGACGGACGTGTAAATTAGGCGATATTATTATATATTATAATTATGTATGTATTTAAATTTGGCGACTAAAATTTTTATTTGGCAAAATTTTTTTAGTTTAGGAGCCAACGGCTCCTAGGTCATTTTTTTTGTCTGAAGCCCTGGGCGTGCAGCGCATATCGGAGGAGACTTATTCTCATGCCCTGGGCCGCGCGTCTCCATCTGCCAGGCTGAAGCACTGCGCTAGCCAATCACAGCGCTCAGTTCACAGCCTGGGAGGTCCCAGGCTATGAGCTGATCGCTGCAAATGGCCAGCGCTCCAGCCTGGCTGGATGGAGACAGAGATGCGTGCCCATGTCAAGACTCAAAACCCGGCTGATGGAAAGGCACTGGGGGCTGATGATGAGGCACTGGGGGCTGATGGAGAGGCACTGGGGGGCTGATAGAGAGGAACTGGGGCTGATAGAGAGGAACTGGGGGCTCATAGAGAGGAACTGGGGGCTCATAGAGAGGAACTGGGGGCTGATAGAGAGGAACTGGGGGCTGATAGAGAGGAACTGGGGGCTGATGGAGAGGCACTGGGAGCTGATGGAGAGGCACTGGGGGCTGATGGAGAGGCACTGGGGGGCTGATGGAGAGGCACTGGGGGGCTGATGGAGAGGCACTGGGGGCTGATTGAGTGTCACGACTGTATGTGAGCAACAAGAGCATACACAGTGAATTAGCTACTGACCGGACCCAAACTAGGGAGCATAAAGGGTGACCCCTGTCAGACCCTAAAAGCTCTCCCTATGCTGCTAAGCACATGTCCAGATCCAGATGGTGGATCGAGACATGCCCGCGTACCTAAGGCTGATGACCACTGAAACCCCTACAATAGTGGAAGGGGAACGGCCACCGGTGCCCTGCTCAGTATATGGACGGAACCGGGGTCGCCTCGGATCCAGTCAGCAAACAAACAGAAACACACAATGTCTGCACACTTAACTGAAGGAGCTGGAGCAGCAGTGAAAACAGATCCAAAGTCAGCAGACAATATCCGAAGTACTTGCTTCAGCAGAACACAGGTCCAGTGAAAAGCTATCACACAAGGGAAGATACTCAAGCGAGAGCTACAGCTCAAATGAAAAGTATAATCCGCACCCAACAAAGGAGGAGGGGTGATTTAAAGGCAGAGAAATCAAACACAGGAGGGACAGCTGGGAGGAAGGAAACAGAAAGTAAAGACCTCATCACAGGGGCGGAGAAACAGAGCAGAGAGAACTCCTCCAAGCTCTAGTAGTGACATCATCACAGGGGTGGAGAAACAGAGCTGTGAGAACATCTCAAAGCTCTGGTAGTGACAGTACCCCCCCTCCCCTCTACGGGTGGACTCCGGACACCCAGGACCCACCTTCTCAGGATGAGCCCTATGAAAAGCCCTAATGAGGCGAGTGGCTTTAATGTCCGACACCGGAACCTACATCCTCTCCTCAGGACCATAACCCTTCCAATGAACGAGGTACTGAAGAGAACCGCGGACAATGCGAGAGTCCACAATTCTGGAAACCTCAAACTCCAGATTGCCATCAACCAAAATCGGAGGAGGAGGCAAAGAGGAGGGTACCGTGGGCTGGACATATAGTTTTAAGAGAGATCTGTGAAATACATTATGTATCTTCCAAACCCGTGGAAGATCAAGACGGAAAGCAACAGGATTGACGACTGACAAGATTTTATAAGGCCCAATAAACTTGGGACCCAATTTCCAGGAGGGAACCTCCAGTTTAATATTTCTTGTAGACAACCACACCAGATCACCCACATTCAGGTCCGGACCAGGCACACGTCTCTTATCAGCCACACGCTTATATTTCTCACTCATCTTTCTTAGATTACTCTGAATCTTCTGCCAATTGGTAGACAAAGACGAGGAAAATCTCTCCTCCTCAGGCAAACCAGAAGGAGCCCCTCCCGAGAATGTCCCAAACTGCGGATGGAACCCATATGCACCAAAGAATAGTGACTTAACAGAAGATTCCTGACGACGGTTGTTCAGAGCAAACTCAGCAAGAGGGAGAAACGAACACCAATCCCCCTGGTTCTCTGCCACAAAACAGCGCAAATATGTCTCCAGATTCTGATTGACGTGTTCAGTCTGACTATTCGACTGCGGGTGAAAAGCAGAAGAGAAGGACAGCCGAACCCCCAGGCGAGAACAGAAAGCCGAAGAATCTGGACACAAACTGCGTGCCTCTATCAGAAACAATATCAGAGGGAATGCCATGCAATTTAGCAATATGGTCGACAAAGGCTTGCGCCAACGTTTTAGCATTGGGTAAACCAGGGAAGGGTACGAAATGATCCATCTTGCTAAAATGGTCCACCACAACCAGGATCACTGACTTCCCTGAGGAACGAGGAAGATCCGTGATAAAGTCCATGGACAGGTGTGTCCAAGGACGGGAAGGTATGGGTAACAGGAGAAGGGGACCTAAAGGCCATGAACGAGGGACCTTAGCACGAGCGCACGTCTCACAAGCAGCCACAAAACCCTCCACCGACTTACGAAGAGCTGGCCACCAAAATCTCCGAGCAATGAGATCTACCGTGGCTCTACTCCCGGGGTGACCAGCAAGAACAGTATGATGCTCCTTGAAGAGTTTGTGACATAACTCAGGAGGCACAAACAACTTCCCAGAAGGACAACGGGCAGGTGCCTCAGTCTGGGCAGCCTGGACCTCCAAATCAGAATACAGAGCAGAAACAACTACCCCCTCCGCCAAAAAGGGACTCGGGTCCTCGAGTTTCCTCCTCCCGGAAAACATCTAGAGAGAGCATCAGCCTTCACATTTTTGATCCCAGGGCGGAATGTAACGACAAAATTGAATCTGGAGAAGAACAGAGACCATCTGGCCTGTCTCGGATTCATACGCTTGGCCGACTCCAAGTACGCCAGATTCTTATGGTCGGTAAAAACGGTGATAGGGTGCCTGGCCCCCTCCAACCAATGGCGCCATTCCTCGAAAGCCAACTTGATGGCCAACAACTCCCTATCTCCCACTTCATAGTTTTTCTCTGCCGGGGAGAGTTTTTTTAGAGAAAAAGGCACAGGGTCGCCATTTGGCAGGAGAAGGGCCCTGGGACAAAACCGCACCCACACCCACCTCGGAAGCATCCACCTCAACAATAAAACATAGAAACATAGAAACATAGAATGTGTCGGCAGATAAGAACCATTTGGCCCATCTAGTCTGCCCAATATACTGAATACTATGAATAGCCCCTGACCCTATCTTCTATGAAGGATGGCCTTATGCCTATCCCATGCATGCTTAAACTCCTTCACTGTATTTGCAGCTACCACTTCTGCAGGAAGGTTAATCCATGCGTCCACTACTCTCTCAGTAAAGTAATTCTTCCTGATGTTACTTTTAAACCTTTGCCCCTCTAATTTAAAACTATGTCCTCTTGTAGCAGTTTTTCTTCTTTTAAATATTCTCTCCTCTTTTACCGTGATGATTCCCTTTATGTATTTAAAAGTTTCTATCATATCCCCTCTGTCTCTTCTTACTTCCAAGCTATACATGTTAAGGTCCTTTAACCTTTCCTGGTAAGGTAAAAGGTAAGGAAACATCGGGATGCACCAAGATGGGAGCAGACGCAAAACTCTCTTTAATCTTAGAAAAAGCTGCAAGCGCCTCCTCCGACCAAGAGGAAAAATCCGCCCCCTTTTTTGTCATGTCAGTGAGGGGTTTGACAACAGAGGAATAATTCAAAAGGAACTTTCTGTAATAGTTCGCAAAACCCAGAAAGCACATCAATGCCTTCTGATTCTCAGGAAGCTCCCACTCAAGCACAGCACGGACCTTCTCCGGATCCATGCGAAAACCAGAAGCAGAGAGGAGAAAACCCAGAAATTGAATCTCCGATACCATAAAAACACATTTCTCCAGCTTGGCGTACAATTTATTTTCCCTCAGAATCCGCAGAACCTGAAAAAGATGATCCTGATGGGTCTGAACATCAGGGGAAAAAATCAAAATATCATCAAGATACACCAATACAAATTTCCCCATTAAATGGTAGAAAATACTGTTAACAAAATGCTGAAAGACGGCCGGAGCATTCATTAAGCCAAAAGGCATAACGAGATTCTCGAAATGCCCCTCAGGGGTATTAAAGGCCGTTTTCCATTCGTCCCCCTCTCTGACCCTGACCAGGTTGTACGCGCCTCTCAAATCCAATTTGGAAAAAACCTTGGCCCCAACAATTTGGTTGAAGAGGTCCGGGATCAGAGGAAGGGGATAGGGATTGCGAATCGTGATACGGTTCAGCTCCCTAAAATCTAGGCAAGGTCTCAGAAAGCCATCTTTTTCTTTAACAAAAAAAAAACTGCGGCAACAGGTGATTTTGAGGGACGAATATGCCCCTTATTGAGACTCTCAGAGATATAGGTTCGCATTGCGATTCTTTCCGGTTGTGAGAGATTGTACAGGCGTGCTTTTGGCAGCTTGGCGCCGGGTATGAGGTTAATGGGACAGTCAAACTCCCGGTGAGGAGGTAGCTCCTGAACACCGCTCTCGGAAAACACGTCCGAGAAATCAGAGAGAAATGATGGCACAGTTTTGGTAGACACCTCTGCAAAAGTCGCTGTGAGACAATTCTCTCTACAAAACTCACTCCACTCATTAATTTGCCTTCCTTGCCAATCAATAGTGGGGTTATGTCTAGTGAGCCAGGGTAACCCCAAAACTAGAGGAAAAGGCAATCCGTTAAGGACAAAACAAGATATATCCTCCACATGAGTGTCACCTAGAGCCAACCGGATATTGTGAACAATGCCCTTCAGGGATCTCTGTGAGAGTGGAGCAGAGTCAATAGCAAAAACAGGTATATCCTTTTCTAATGTGCAAACCTGAAAACCATGCATGGCTACAAATTGAGTGTCAATAAGATTGACGGCCGCTCCACTATCGACAAAAATTTCACAAGAAATTACAATAGTTGTAATAGTTGAAGGGGCACGGCCACCGGTGCCCTGCTCAGTATATGGATGGAACCGGGGTCGCCTCGGATTCAGTCAGCAAACAAACAGAAACACAATGTCTGCACACTTAACTGAAGGAGCTGGAGCAGCAGTGAAAACAGATCCAAAGTCAGCAGACAATATCCGAAGTACTTGCTTCAGCAGAACACAGGTCCAGTGAAAAGATATCACACAAGTGAAGATACTCAAGCGAGAGCTACAGCTCAAATGAAAAGTATAATCCGCACCCAACAAAGGAGGAGGGGTGATTTAAAGGCAGAGAAATCAAACACAGGAGGGACAGCTGGGAGGAAGGAAACAGAAAGTAAAGACCTCATCACAGGGGCGGAGAAACAGAGCAGAGAGAACTCCTCCAAGCTATAGTAGTGACATCATCACAGGGGTGGAGAAACAGAGCTGTGAGAACGTCTCAAAGCTCTGGTAGTGACATGGAGAGGCACTGGGAGCTGATAGAGAGGCACTGGGGGCTGATGGAGAGGCACTGGGGACTGATGGAGAGGCACTGGGGGCTGATAGAGAGGCACTGGAGGGCTGATGGAGAGGCACTGGGGGGCTGATGGAGAGGCACTGGGGGGCTGATGGAGAGGCACTGGGGGCTGATGGAGAGGCACTGGGGCACTGATGGAGAGGCATTAGAGGGCTGATGGAGAGGCACTGGGGGGCTGATGGAGAGGCACTGGGGGGCTGATAGAGGCACTGGGGACTGATGGAGAGGCACTGGGGGGCTGATGGAGAGGCACTGGGGGGCTGATGGAGAGGCACTGGGGAGCTGATAGAGAGGCACTGGGGGCAGATGAGAAGCATGGGGCTCTTATCTGAGGTCTGATTGGGGGTCATTCATATTGGGGTCTGATCTGAGGTCTTATTGGGGTCTTATTTTGGGCTGTTAGCTGAGGTCTGATTAACATTAGGGGTCTGACCAGAGGTCTAATGAAAAATATTATTTTCTTAATGTCCGCCTGTAAAACCTAGGTGCGTTTATGGTCCGGTGCGTCTTATGGGGAGAAAAATATGGTACTTGTTTGCCCCTCCCCCTGATCTCCCCTGCTATTTTGCTGTGCCCCCGGACTGCCGCTCCGTCCCTATTGACTATAATGGGGGATGTGTTATGGCGCAGCGCGGCAGGCCACAGAAAGAGGACACCGGACTAAAACTACAACATGCACTGCCGTGCACTGCCGTGTGGCGCCGTAGTCCCGTCCCAGGGGGGGGGGGGGGGGTTGGGGGGTCCCAGGTATTGAGCTGTGTAAGGGGCCCCAAAATTTCTGATGGCAGCCCTGTGTCTGTCAGTTGTATTACAAATAGAGTCCTAGTCTTAGTGTCTGTCCAGTTTTCTTCTTTTTTTTAACACACCACAAACACTAAGTAAAACAAATAAAATACATTTTTAAATTAACGAAAAACGAAACTAAAAAACCAAAAACTAAGTTTAGGTTTACGTGTTTCGTGTATAGTGTAGGTTTTTTCGCCCTTTGTCAAAGCGTCTTATTGTCTCCGTGTTTCAGTTGGTGTTTGTGTGTTAGTTGCTAAAAAAAAAAAAAAGCTTTGGGTTGTAATTGATTTGTTTATAGTGTCATTTTATTAGTCCTTTGTCAAAGCGTCTTATTGTCTCTGCGTTTAAGTTGCTGTTTGTGTTAGTTGTTAAAAAAAAAAAGTTTCAGGTTTTAAGTGTTTTGTGTATTGTGTAGTTTTTTTCGTCCTTTGTCAAAGCGCCATATTGTCTCCGCGTTTCAGTTGCAGTCTCTGTGCTGTTTAAAAATAAAATAAAAAAAGTTTCACGTTTTAAGTGTTTTGTGTACAGTGTCGTTTTTTCGTCCTTTGTCAAAGCTCCTTAATGTTTCCGTGTTTCAGTTGCAGTTTGTATAAAAAAATTTTTTTTATCTTTATTTAGTTTATTATTTTAGTTAGGGTATTACTTAGGGTGTGAGTTATTTTAAGTTCCGTATTATAATTTCATTTAGTTTTCTATATTTTTTTTCCTGATATATCTGTTTATTTTTCACCCATTGGCCCCACCCCAATAAACTTTTCCCCCAATCACTTTTTACTTCTATAAAAAAAAAATGTATTTATTTAATTTTTTTTTTAATAAAATGAGTCGTGATCGGGCCAATAAGGGAGTTGGTTCTCTTGAAATCCCTTCCAACTGGTGTGGGTGGTGTCAGCCACACAACCCCCGCACCTCGTCAGACCCAGGCGTCAGCGAGGGGGCAGCGGAGCCCAGTCAGGGGCTCCATGTCTGCTGTTCCCCTCAATCCACCATTGTTTGGCACTGGGTCTGACATAGATGAAGAGGAGGGTGACGCCGAATGGGTGCCACCAACTTTTTCAGGTGACAGCAGCACTGATTAAGGTAGGCACCCAAGGCAAATGGTGCGTCAGGTCACCAGGGAGCCCATTGTCAATTTGTCAGGGGCTCTACTGGTAGTAGGAGCAGGCAGCAGCAGCCAGCTCCACCTGTGCGCACGGAGCCCCAACAGGCGCAAGCCAGCACCACCCCATCGGACAGGAGGTCGGTGCGGAATTCGCCTGTTTGGGCTTTCTTCACCCTGGCAGCAGATGATGTTACAGTTGCCATTTGTAACCTTTGCCATGCCACATGTGACTGAACCACTGGCGGGAATGGGAAAAGATAAAGGGTGGTCGCAGCAGCAGCGCCACCAGCAGTGAGCAGGGGAAAGCAGCTCTTTCCCCTGTACAGCAGCCACCCCAACCACCTGCAACAATTGATCCCCACTCCGCCTCTTCCTCTAGTAGAGGTAATGGTACCGGCAGCCATACTTCTGCCACCACTGCACCCTCCTCTATCTCCTCCTCCTCTGCCGTCCGGCACCAGCCATCTGTTGCAGACGCTTTTGAAAACATGCCCTACGCCCCAGGGGACTGACGCGAGGGTTTTTGCCCAACATCTGCTGCCTTACAAGCTGGTAGACAGCAATCCATTTAGCAGGTCCAACCCAGATGGCGTGTCCCCAGCTGCCATTACTTTGCCAGGACTGGTGTCCCTGCCCTACACCAGCACATTGTGCAGAATGTATATTGTTGCTGGATCATGCTGTCAGTGACAGGGTGCATCTCACAATGGATGCTGCCCCAGGGTGTCCAGGGGAGAACTGCTGCTCTCCTGCAAGCCACTCTCTCCACAGCTGCTGAGCCCCCCAGCAAGTGTCCCCGTTGCTACACAAGTGTGGGGCATGTCTGCTTCTAGGGCGTGCTCCAGCTTGTGAGCTTAGGGGACCGGAGACACACTGGACCTGATGTTCTGTCCACACTACAGGCTCAGGTCCAGAAGTCGCTGACACCCTGAAGGCTCCAGGCAGGTATGGTTGTCTGTGACAATGGCAGCAACCTACTCGCCACCCTTCATGCTAGCAGTGTCACACACGTACCCTGCATGGCACATGTCCTCAACCTTGTGGTACAGAAATTTCTACGCACATTCCCAGGGTTGAGTGACATTGTACAAAGGGTCGTAGGATTGCCAGCCACTTCCGACGCTCCTCACCCGCCCCCCCGTCCCTGTGCAAACTACAGAGGGACAACAGCCTGCCCCACCACAGGCTGATTGTGGACAGTGTAACGCGGTGGAACTCCACCCTCCACATGCTGGAGAGGTTGTGGGAGCAGCGACGGGTGGTGAGGGAATACCTGCTAGATCAGGGCACTCAAGGACTATCACACCCACTCCCCTACATCACCAATGCTGAGTGGGGGCAAATACAGCAGGTCTGCCATGTGTTGGCTCCATTCGAGCAGGCGACGAAGATGGTCAGCGGGAAGCATGTCGGCCTCAATAACGTGCTCTCCCTAGTGTTCCTGCTGGACAGGGCACTAGATCACCTGCTCGAGGCTGGGGAGAGTGCCTTGGTGGAGCATGAAGAGTCATCCATGCTCCACCAGGACCAGGCCCAGGACAAGGAGGAGGATAAGGAATTAGTGGACGTCCAGGAGTCTGGTCCGGTCAGGAGAGAGAGCTGATGCTGGGGGCACCGTTAGTCCGGGGGTGGGACATCTCCGACTGGGAGCAGCAGCATCAGCAGCAGGAGGACGAAGTGGTCATGGTCCAGGGCAGTCATGAAGAGTCACAGCTCTTCCCCATGGCTGCCCATATGCTGCGATGCCTCAGGAGGGACCCCCGGATCAAGAAATGTAAGGAGGGATATGACATTCAGTTGGCCACTCTTATAGACCCTCGCTGCAGGGGGAAACTGGAGCAGTTAATCCCAGCCAGCCGGAGGCAGGACCGTATTGAAAAATTGCGGGCCTGTCTGATCCACCAGCTGGAAGAGGCAAACACTCGGCCTCAACCTCCTGTTCTCCCCGCCTATCTAACCCAGCAGACGGCTGGCACTAGCAGCACCAGCCGAGCTGGTGACCTTCTGGGTGAGATGAGGCTCTTCGACCAGTCTGCGCAACCCAGTACCAGCAGCAGCATCAGTCACCACCAGCGGCTGGTGGTGACAGCATGGTGGCAGACTAGATGGGGCTGGTAGGTGCTTCCGACAGCATGAGCACCGACGACCCCATGGAGTACTGGGTTGCCAGGCTGGAAACCTGCTATGAGCTCGCTCACTATGTGCTGGAGTTACTATCTTGCCCCCTTCCAGCGTACTGTCTGAGCGGGCATTCAGCACGGCAGGTGGGGTAGTCACGGACGAGCAAACCCCTCTGTCCACAGACTCCGTGGACAGACTCACATTTATTAAAATGAATGAGTCCTGGATCAGCAGTGACTTCTTGGCCCCCTCTGTTGGTTCAGGGCGCTGAAGGGTCCCTTGTCCATCCCTCTCCTTTGCTCTCCCTCCCAAACTCCGTTGCTTTTTAATTCTTCATTGACAATTCCCTCTGTTTTTAATTATTAATTAATTAATTAATTTATTTATTTATTGATATTTATTTGATCATTATGGATTGTTAATTTTTTATCATGTATTTATTAATTTATTTTTTTAATTAATTTGGTTTTTGTAAATTTGTTAATCATGTAATATCTATTTTTCACGTTATTTTTTTAAATTGTTTAAAATTGTGTTTTTTTGATTGCTTGATTTATTATTTGTTCAATCATGATTTATTATTAAATTGAAATGTTTAAAAGAATGTTTTATTATATTTATTTCTGGTTTTTCATCATGTTGTGTACTTAGTGTATTGTAAATGCTCATTAGGCTGCATGACCGGCGATAGCTGAACCAGGCAGCCGGCGATGACCCCAACAGTAGACGGAGACCATGACAGAGTCATGACCCTGTGGGAGAGGAACTGAACTCAGCAGTAGTGATGTCGCGAACATAAAATTTTCAGTTCGCGAACAGCGAACGCGAACTTCCGCAAATGTTCGCGAACGGGCGAACCGGGCGAACCGCCATAGACTTCAATTGGCAGGCGAATTTTAAAACCCACAGGGACTCTTTCTGGCCACAATAGTGATGAGAAAGTTGTTTCAAGGGGTCTAACACCTGGACTGTGGCATGCCGGAGGGGGATCTATGGCAAAACTCCCATGGAAAATTAGGTAGTGGACGCAGAGTCGGGGTTTTAATCCATAAAGGGCATAAATCAACTAACATTCCTAAATTGTTTGGAATAACGTGCTTTAAAACATCCAGTGTGTGTATACGATCAGGTATGATGTTGTATCGATCAGGTAGTGTAAGGGTTACGCCCGCTTCACTGACATTGACAGACCAAACTCCCCTTTTAATGCACCGCAAACAGTTCATTTGCACAACCACAAACTCCCCAGTTGCACAAGGTTGGATACCAAGCTAGCCACGTCCCGGTGATGTCATTGAAGGTTTCTTCCTCCACCCAGCCACGTACAACACCAAGGGTCCCCAAAAGATGAATTGAATTGATTTTTCGAACGGTGAGATGGTTAAAAAAACGCTGGCTCCCTCCACTCTGTTTTAAACCACGGTCACTGCGTCTGCGCCGTGCAATTTACTGTCACACCCGATATGAGTGGTATTTTCTGTAGTACTATTCTCATCAGTTTAATCCCTCTAACGTCCCCGACTCCCCAATCTGGGGGCCATTTATTAAATAGATTTTTTGAACGGGGAGATGGTTAAAAAAACGCTGGCTCCCTCCACTCTGTTTTAATCCACGGCCACTGCGTCTGCGCCGTGCAATTTACTGTCACACCCGATATGAGTGGTATTTTCTGTAGTACTATTCTCATCAGTTTAATCCCTCTAACGTCCCCAATCTGGGGGCCATTTATTGAATAGATTTTTCGAACGGGGAGATGGTTAAAAAAACGCTGGCTCCCTCTACTCTGTTTTAAACCACGGTGACTGCGTCTGCGCCGTGCAATTTACTGTCACACCCGATATGAGTGGTATTTTCTGTAGTACTATTCTCATCAGTTTAATCCCTCTAACATCCCCGACTCCCCAATCTGGGGGCCATTTATTAAATAGATTTTTTGAACGGGGAGATGGTTAAAAAAACGCTGGCTCCCTCCACTCTGTTTTAAAACCACGGTCACTGCGTCTGCGCCGTGCAATTTACTGTCACACCCGATATGAGTGGTATTTTCTGTAGTACTATTCTCATCAGTTTAATCCTCTAACGTCCCCGACTCCCAATCTGGGGCCATTTATTAAATAGATTTTTCGAACGGGAGATGGTTAAAAACGCTGGCTCCCTCCACTCTGTTTTAAACCACGGTGACTGCGTCTGCGCCGTGCAATTTACTGTCACACCCGATATGAGTGGTATTTTCTGTAGTACTATTCTCATCAGTTTAATCCTCTAACGTCCCCAATCTGGGGGCCATTTATTGAATAGATTTTTCGAACGGGAGATGGTTAAAAACGCTGGCTCCCTCCACTCTGTTTTAAACCACGGTGACTGCGTCTGCGCCGTGCAATTTACTGTCACACCCGATATGAGTGGTATTTTCTGTAGTACTATTCTCATCAGTTTAATCCTCTAACGTCCCGACTCCCAATCTGGGGGCCATTTATTAAATAGATTTTTCGAACGGGAGATGGTTAAAAAACGCTGGCTCCTCCACTCTGTTTTAAACCACGGTCACTGCGTCTGCGCCGTGCAATTTACTGTCACACCCGATATGAGTGGTATTTTCTGTAGTACTATTCTCATCAGTTTAATCCTCTAACGTCCCCAATCTGGGGCCATTTATTGAATAGATTTTTCGAACGGGAGATGGTTAAAAAACGCTGGCTCCTCCACTCTGTTTTAAACCACGGTCACTGCGCCTGCGCCGTGCAATTTACTGTCACACCCGATATGAGTGGTATTTTCTGTAGTACTATTCTCATCAGTTTAATCCCTCTAACGTCCCCGACTCCCAATCTGGGGGCCATTTATTAAATAGATTTTTTGAACGGGAGATGGTTAAAAACGCTGGCTCCTCCACTCTGTTTTAAACCACGGTCACTGCGTCTGCGCCGTGCAATTTACTGTCACACCCGATATGAGTGGTATTTTCTGTAGTACTATTCTCATCAGTTTAATCCCTCTAACGTCCCCAATCTGGGGCCATTTATTGAATAGATTTTTCGAACGGGAGATGGTTAAAAACGCTGGCTCCCTCCACTCTGTTTTAATCCACGGTCACTGCGCTCTGCGCCGTGCAATTTACTGTCACACCCGATATGAGTGGTATTTTCTGTAGTACTATTCTCATCAGTTTAATCCTCTAACGTCCCGACTCCCAATCTGGGGGCCATTTATTGAATAGATTTTTCGAACGGGGAGATGGTTAAAAACGCTGGCTCCCTCCACTCTGTTTTAAACCACGGTGACTGCGTCTGCGCCGTGCAATTTACTGTCACACCCGATATGAGTGGTATTTTCTGTAGTACTATTCTCATCAGTTTAATCCTCTAACGTCCCGACTCCAATCTGGGGGCCATTTATTGAATAGATTTTTGAACGGGGAGATGGTTAAAAACGCTGGCTCCCTCCACTGATATGAGTGGTATTTTCTGTAGTATTATTCTCATCAGTTTAATCCCTGTTACGTCCCATATCAGGGATTGCCTTTGTGAAAAAAAATTTAGGCCGGGTACCTTCGACTGCCTTCACAGTGACAGACCAAACTCTCATACACTAAACTGAATTGATTTCAGGAACCGGGAGATGGAAAAAGCAGCTTGGTCGGTCCTCTTACTCCCAAATTGGGGCACTGCGCGTGCACAGAGCAATGTGCTGTGACACCCTATATGAGTGGTGTCTTAACTAGTACTATTGCTATCAGTTTAATCCCTGTTACGGACCCTATCCGGTCGAATTGATTAACCATTGTCGAATCCCCCATTGACATCCCCCTTATAAGCTGTGTAAAGCATATTTTTTAGTTTGGTTTTGAACTGCTGCATCCTTTCCGACTTTCGGTAATTTGGTAACATTTCTGCCACTTTCTGCTTATACCGGGGTCTAGTAGCGTGGCCACCCGATCGCTTTTGGTCTGACCATAATGAAGCAACGGCCTTATCATCTGGGGTGTGGCAACATTGCCAACACACTTATAGAGGTGATGATGATTGCTTCATTGTGATACGCAAGCCCCTTCACCACAACAAGGTAACGATCACGAAGGGGAATTGACACTTGTATGTGCCTTTTTTTGGTTTGTTTTTGCAGCCACAGTGCTGCACCATAGGACAGAAAAATTAGGCATGTACACATGCCTGAAAAATAATGGCACTGTTGCAGCCGCTATTGTAGCAGCGGCCGGAAAATTTATGTTTTCCAGGCAGAAAAGTGACTAAAACATTGCGGCTTGAACCCTAGTTGGTGGTGGAGAATTCACGAAAGTCATCCGGTATGCAGACATTAAATACAGCAGCGTGGGGACCATTTTGAGGCCATGGCATGTAATCAGGCCTTTGTTAGTCAAACGTATCCCCACTGTCAGTCCCTTCGGGATCCATGCCTCATTCATCTTTATGAAGGTGAGGTAATCAACACTTTTTTGACCGAGGCGACTTCTCTTGTCAGTGACAATGCCTCCTGCTGCACTGAAGGTCCTTTCTGACAGGACACTTGAAGCAGGGCAGGCCAGAAGTTCTATCGCAAACTGGGATAGCTCAGGCCACAGGTCAAGCCTGCACACCCAGTAGTGAAGGGGTTCATTGCTCCTCAGAGTGTCGATATCTGCTGTTAAGGCGAGGTAGTCTGCTACCTGTCGGTCGAGTCGTTCTCTAAGGCTGGATCCCGAAGGGCTGTGGCGATGAGTAGGACTGAAAAGCTCCGCATGTCCTCCATCAACAACACATCTGTAAATCGTCCAGTCCTTGCCGCCGTGGTAGGAGGAGGATTACACTCACCTCTTCCCCTGTTAGATTCCCGCTGTGCTGTGACATCCCCCTTATAAGCTGTGTAAAGCATATTTTTTAGTTTGGTTTTGAACTGCTGCATCCTTTCCGACTTTCGGTAATTTGGCAACATTTCTGCCACTTTCTGCTTATACCGGGGTCTAGTAGCGTGGCCACCCAGTACAGATCGTTCTCCTTTATCCTTTTTATACGTGGGTCCCTCAACAGACATGACAGCATGAAAGACCCCATTTGAACAAGGTTGGATGCAGAGCTACTCATTTCCCGTTCCTCGTCCTCACTGATGTCATTGACGGTCTGTTCTTCCCCCAGCCACGTACAACACCATGGGTCCCAGATAGGTGACAACAACGAGCACCCTGGGGTGCCTGCTGTGGTTGGTCTTCCTCCTCCTCAAAGCCGCCACATTCCTCCTCTGACTCCTCTTCCTCATACTCCTCTTCCAGCGTTGCTGCAGGTCCGGCAAGCGATGATGACAAGGCTGTTTCTGGTGGTGATGGTGACCACAACTCTTCCTCTTCCTCTTCACGCTCATCTACAGCCTGATCCAGAACTCTTCGCAGGGCACGCTCCAGGAAGAAAACAAATGGGATGAGGTCGCTGATGGTGCCTTCGGTGCGACTGACTAGGTTTGTCACCTCCTCAAAAGGACGCATAAGCCTACAGGCATTGCGCATGAGTGTCCAGTAACGTGGCAAAAGATTCCCAGCTCCGCAGAGGCTGTCCTAGCACCCCGGTCATACAAATACTCGTTGACGGCTTTTTCTTGTTGGAGCAGGCGGTCGAACATTAGGAGTGTTGAATTCCAACGTGTCGGGCTGTCGCATATCAAGCGCCTCACTGGCATGTTGTTTCGCCGCTGAATATCGGAAAAGTGCGCCATGGCCGTGTAGGAACGCCTGAAATGGCCACACACCTTCCTGGCCTGCTTGAGGACGTCCTGTAAGCCTGGGTACTTAGACACAAAACGTTGTACGATGAGATTCAACACATGTGCCATGCACGGCACATGTGACAACTTGCCCAAATTTAATGCCGCCAACAGATTGCTTCCATTGTCACACACCACTTTGCCGATCTCCAGTTGGTGCGGGGTCAGCCACTGATCCACCTGTGCGCTCAGGGCGGACAGGAGTGCTGGTCCTGTGTGGCTCTCTGCTTTCAGGCAAGTCAACCCCAAGATAGCGTGACACTGTCGTATCCGGGATGTGGAATAGCCCCTGGGGAGCTGGGGGAATCAGTTGATGTGCAGCCAGACGCCGCAGCAGAAGAGGACTCAGCCGAGGAGGATATTGAAGAGGATGGAGTAGGAGTAGAGGAGGTGGCAGTAGGTCTGCCTGCAAGTCGTGGTGGTGTCACCAACTCCGCTGCGGAGCCACGCATTCCATGCTTGTCAGCCGTCAGCAGGTTGACCCAATGCGCAGTATACGTGATATACCTGCCCTGACCGTGCTTTGCAGACCAGGTATCAGTGGTCAGATGGACCCTTGCCCCAACACTGTATGCCAGAGATGCCATGACTTCCTTTTCAATGACATGGTAGAGGTTTGGGATTGCCTTTTTGAAAAAAATTTCGTCCGGGTACCTTCCACTGTGGTGTCCCAATAGCGACAAATTTTTTGAAGGCCTCAGACTCTACCAGCTGGTATGGTAAAAGCTGGCGGGCTAAGAGTTCCGTCTAGCCAGCTGTCAGTCGCCGGGCAAGGGGTGACTTTGTGACATTGGCTTCTTATGCTCAAACATGTCCTTGACAGACACCTGACTGTGGGCAGATGAGCAGGAACTGCTGAAGGTGAGAGATGGAGTGGCGGGTGGTTGAGAGGGGGCAGGGAGGACAGCAGTGGTTGACGTGGCTGAAGATGCTGGACCAGGAGGAGCATGGTGGCTTTGAGTTTGTGTGCTGCTTGTACTCATGTGTTGATCCCATAGGCGTTTGTGATGTGAGATCATGTGCCTTCGCAAAGCAGTTGTACCAAGGTGGGTGTTGGACTTCCCACGACTCAGTTTCTTTTGGCACAGGTTGCAAATGGCATTGCTGTTATCAGAGGCAGACACACAAAAAATGCCACACTGCTGAGCTTTGCAATGACGGCATTCTAGTGGTGGCAACAGCATGCGTTGACTGGCGTGCTGTCTGGCTGACCCCAGGTGCCGATACATGCTGTCTGACTGTGCCACTAACTCCTTGCGACGACCTCCCCCTGCTTCCCACTCGTCTCCTCATTCTCTCTGTCTCCCCTTCAGAACTTTCCCCTCTTCTTCTCTTCGAGCAGGCACCCACGTGGCATCCGTGGACACATCGTCATCATCAACCGCTTCACTTGTATCTGACACCTCAGCAAAGGAAGCAGCAGCGGGTACAACATCATCATCATCATCATCACACTGTACGTCCATGTGTGTAATCCTGCCTGACTGAGACATATCCCCGTAATCTACATCATCTGGCAATAATGGTTGCGCATCACTAATTGCATCCAACTGATGTGTAAATAACTCCTCTGACGGATCAAGTGAAGCGGCTGTGGTGGCTGTGGTGGTAGTGGTGGTGGTGGCGACGGGCGGGTGCGTGGTAACTTGAGAGCAGGTGACCGAAGCTGAGCTGGAGGAGGATGGTGCGCCAAGGTTCTTAGCGGAAGCTGTTGAAGATTGGGTGTCCTGTCTAAGCCAGTCAACTACGTCCTCTGAATTTTTCGGGTTCAGGGCACGTGGCCTCTGAAAACTGGGCATTATTCCAGGGACAGTGGAAATCACAGCACCACGACCACGACGGCCCCTGCGGGGTGGCCTGCCTCTGCCTGTCATTTTTTTTAGATAAGTGGTACTACGCGTGCTAGGTACTGTGCCACCCGGTATGAGTGGTTGGCACTGGCAGTGGGCACACTACAGTCTGTGGAAGCGGGCCTGACACACACTGGCAGCAGGCAAGCAACTGAATTTAGACTACTGTCTAAAAATTAAATGCCTTATTTATCGGCAAGCTACTGTGCCACCCGGTATCAGTGGTTGGCACTGGCAGTGGGCACACTACAGTCAGTGGAAGAGGGCCTGACACACACTGGCAGCAGGCAAGCAAATTGAATTTAGACTACTGTCTAAAAATTAAATGCCTTATTTATCGGCAAGCTACTGTGCCACCCGGTATCAGTGGTTGGCACTGGCAGTGGGCACACTACAGTCAGTGGAAGCGGGCCTGACACACACTGGCAGCAGGCAAGCAACTGAATTTAGACTACTGTCTAAAAATTAAATGCCTTATTTATCGGCAAGCTACTGTGCCACCCGGTATCAGTGGTTGGCACTGGCAGTGGGCACACTACAGTCAGTGGAAGCGGGCCTGACACACACTGGCAGCAGGCAAGCAACTGAATTTAGACTACTGTCTAAAAATTAAATGCCTTATTTATCGGCAAGCTACTGTGCCACCCGGTATCAGTGGTTGGCACTGGCAGTGGGCACACTACAGTCAGTGGAAGCGGGCCTGACACACACTGGCAGCAGGCAAGCAACTGAATTTAGACAACTGTCTAAAAATTAAATGCCTTATTTATCGGCAAGCTACTGTGCCACCCGGTATCAGTGGTTGGCACTGGCAGTGGGCACACTACAGTCAGTGGAAGAGGGCCTGACACACACTGGCAGCAGGCAAGCAACTGAATTTAGACTACTGTCTAAAAATTAAATGTCTTATTTATCGGCAAGCTACTGTGCCACCCGGTATCAGTGGTTGGCACTGGCAGTGGGCACACTACAGTCAGTGGAAGAGGGCCTGACACACACTGGCAGCAGGCAAGCAAATTAATTTAGACTACTGTCTAAAAATTAAATGCCTTATTTATCGGCAAGCTACTGTGCCACCCGGTATCAGTGGTTGGCACTGGCAGTGGGCACACTACAGTCAGTGGAAGTCAGCCTGACACACACTGGCAGGCAACTAACCTTAGATTAAAGTGTAAAAATTAAGTGCCTTTTTTAAGCAAAGTCCTGTGCCACACGGGATGACAGGGGTGGGCACTGGCAGTGGGCACACTACAGTCAGTTGAAGTCGGCCTGACACACACTAGCAGCAGGCAAGCAGCTGAAATTACACTAAAGTGTAAAAATTAAATGCCTTTTTATGCAAAGTCCTGTGCCAGCCGGTATGAGTGGTGGGCACTGGCAGTGGGCACACTACAGTCAGTGGAAGAGGGCCTGACACACACTGGCAGCAGGCAAGCAAATTAATTTAGACTACTGTCTAAAAATTAAATGCCTTATTTATCGGCAAGCTACTGTGCCACCCGGTATCAGTGGTTGAGCACTGGCAGTGGGCACACTACAGTCAGTGGAAGTCAGCCTGACACACACTGGCAGGCAACTAACCTTAGATTAAAGTGTAAAAATTAAGTGCCTTTTTTTATGCAAAGTCCTGTGCCACACGGGATGACAGGGGTGGGCACTGGCAGTGGGCACACTACAGTCAGTTGAAGTCGGCCTGACACACACTAGCAGCAGGCAAGCAGATGAAATTACACTAAAGTGTAAAAATTAAATGCCTTTTTATGCAAAGTCCTGTGCCAGCCGGTATGAGTGGTGGGCACTGGCAGTGGGCACACTACAGTCAGTGGAAGTCAGCCTGACACACACTGGCAGGCAACTAACCTTAGATTAAAGTGTAAAAATTAAGTGCCTTTTTTAAGCAAAGTCCTGTGCCACACGGGATGACAGGGGTGGGCACTGGCAGTGGGCACACTACAGTCAGTTGAAGTCGGCCTGACACACACTAGCAGCAGGCAAGCAGCTGAAATTACACTAAAGTGTAAAAATTAAATGCCTTTTTATGCAAAGTCCTGTGCCAGCCGGTATGAGTGGTGGGCACTGGCAGTGGGCACACTACAGTCAGTGGAAGTCAGCCTGACACACACTGGCAGGCAACTAACCTTAGATTAAAGTGTAAAAATTAAGTGCCTTTTTTTAAGCAAAGTCCTGTGCCACACGGGATGACAGGGGTGGAGCACTGGCAGTGGGCACACTACAGTCAGTTGAAGTCGGCCTGACACACACTAGCAGCAGGCAAGCAGCTGAAATTACACTAAAGTGTAAAAATTAAATGCCTTTTTTATGCAAAGTCCTGTGCCAGCCGGTATGAGTGGTGGACACTGGCAGTGGGCACACTACAGTCAGTTGAAGACGGCCTGACACACACTAGCAGCAGGCAAGCAGCTGAAATTACACTAAAGTGTAAAAATTAAATGCCTTTTTATGCAAAGTCCTGTGCCAGCCGGTATGAGTGGTGGGCACTGGCAGTGGGCACACTACAGTCAGTGGAAGTCAGCCTGACACACACTGGCAGGCAACTAACCTTAGATTAAAGTGTAAAAATTAAGTGCCTTTTTTTAAGCAAAGTCCTGTGCCACACGGGATGACAGGGGTGGGCACTGGCAGTGGGCACACTACAGTCAGTTGAAGTCGGCCTGACACACACTAGCAGCAGGCAAGCAGCTGAAATTACACTAAAGTGTAAAAATTAAATGCCTTTTTATGCAAAGTCCTGTGCCAGCCGGTATGAGTGGTGGACACTGGCAGTGGGCACACTACAGTCAGTGGAAGTCAGCCTGACACACACTGGCAGGCAACTAACCTTAGATTAAAGAGTAAAAATTAAGTGCCTTTTTTTAAGCAAAGTCCTGTGCCACACGGGATGACAGGGGTGGGCACTGGCAGTGGGCACACTACAGTCTGTGGGCCTGCAGCTCCTCACACACAGGCAGGCCAGGCAACTGCAATATGTATATAAAGGAAAAAAAAAGCAGACTAATGTTGCAGCCCTAAAAGGGCTTTTTGGGGTGCTGTCAGGACGCTGTCCTTACAGCAGAGATCAGATGAGTCTTTCAGGACTGGAGTGGACACTGAATTCACTAGCCTAGCTATCGATTTCCCAGTTAAATCAGCAGCAGCTACACTGTGCCTCCTCTCACTAAGACTGCAGCTTCAGAATGAATCTAAAATGGATGCTGTTCAGGAGGTGGGAGGGCCTGGGAGGGAGGGTATGCTGCTGATTGGCTGGAATGTGTCTGCTGACTGTGAGGTACAGGGTCAAAGTTTGCTCAATGATGATGTATAGGGGGCGGACCGAACATCGCATATGTTCGCCCGGCAGAGGCGAACGCGAACAAGCTATGTTCGCCGGGAACTGTTCGCCGGCGGATAGTTCGGGCCATCTCTACTCAGCAGCAGAGCCGGGTACACTAATACACCCGGCTCATGGCAACCAACTTCTTCACTGCTTTATGGGCTCTGACGATCAGCGCACGACGTGGTCGTGCCCATGTCCTTAGCCCTGAGTGTGTACAGCGCCGATCATGTATGGGCGGTGCAAGCGGAGGTACACATGTGTCCTCACAGACAAACGGAGGACAACAGAACCGCTCCTCAACCCTGCCAGTCCTACCGGCCTCTGGCTAGGAGGAATGAGCACACGGTGGGGCAGGGTGCGTTAATGCAGTGCTCTGCTACAGAGTTGATGTGCCTTATATAGACAATTACAGCTGAATGGTGTTGGCATAGTCGATAGCTTATCGGTTACTCATAGATAGAGTGTGTGCAAAAGTTAAAATAGCTTTCAAGAAAACTATTAAAAGTTAAAATATTGACACAAATATAAATGTTACCCCATTACTATTTTACACTATTAAACCTCTACTGTAACCTGTGTTTTATTATTTTTTCTGTTGTGGTCATGGTCTCGTGGGGGTTCCACTCATGAATTCCCATTCTTGCTGCAAAGTTAAGTCTGCTGCAGTCTGAGGTGTATTCTTTTATTTTTGGCATTGCCCCGGTTTGTTAGTAGGGCCATTCCGGTGAACATATTACAGCTGCACATTTAGCTGCTGCTGCTACTGCTGCCTGTCATGATCATGTTAAGTTACATTTGGTGCCTTTTAACATAACGTCTGCTGCTGCCTGTGCTGCTGAATTGGGCCAAACTAAATGTGGCCCTGATAATAGACCACTTCTGAAATCCTGCTGTTGATGCTGCTGCCTGTCAAAAACATGTTGAGTTACATTTGGGCCTTTTATCATAACGTCTGCTGCTGCTGCCTGTACTGCTGAATTGGGCCAAGCTACATGTGGCCTTGATCATAGACCACTTCTGAAATCCTGCGGTTGATGCTGCTGCCTGTCATGATCAGGAAGAGTTATCTATGGGCTTTTTTTAAACAACATTTCCTGCTTTGTTGAGTTGATAAATTTTTAGGCCTTGCAATACATACTAGGATGTTAGGGCGGTAGTGTTTTACACCTTAAACAATTGCGTTACTGCATACCCTGTCGCCCCACTTTCAAAACTCAGTATGCGATTTGAATACTATAATAGGTATGAGGCTCTGATTGGATAGTTACTGCATGGGCGAATATGGTTAGTGTCCGTATTCATTATATTTTAATTTGTTAAACAACCATGTTAAAAGACATATCTTCTGCTCGTGTACCAAATTGGTTAGCCAGTTTTAGAAGGGTCAAATCATTGTCAAGCACCGAGCATAGACAAAACACCTAAATAGATGGCCGAGAGTCCTAATATTCGTGTAATTTGTACGGATACAGTACAAATACTATTGGTTTGGAAGAATTAGCGAATATGATGAATGCGAATATAGCGCTATATACTCTATATTCGTTAATTCGAACAAGCCAATAGGAAAGTTGCCTATAGACAGCTCTAAGTTGGATACGCAATGCGAAAATATTACTTTACCTATTTTTTTTGCAATAAATCGAATACTGAGTCATTATTCTATTTATTGCAAAAAATAGATAAAGTAATATTCTCGCATTGTGCATCCAACTTAGAGCTGTCTATAGGCAACTTTCCTAATGATTGCTAGAATTAGCGAAGATAACGAATAGAGTGCTATATTCTCTATATTTTAGTTGCCTTTATACCCCGTTCAAAGTTCAATTCGCAATACGCGAATAATTAAATCGCATATTATTTGAGATAAATAGAATAATGATGAATATTCGATTTCGACGACTATATGACGAATATTCAATCGAATATTCGCGAAATGTTGGGAAATCGAATATGGCACCTCATGCTCATCACTAGTCAGCACATTGCTGACACTCTGCTTGAAACGACTGACATCTGTGCTGGCACAGATGGCAGGTGTTTAACCCCTCCCATGCTGCGGTCCATAGGGACCGCTGAATGGAAGGGGTTAACAGGGAGGGTGCTCCCTCCCTCTCCCATGGGGGGCTGCTGAACTTTTGCAGCCATCCGACAGGATGGGTACCCCCTCCCTCCCCATCACCCGCTCCTTTGTTGTGGCAGCTGGTGATGGTTACCATGGCAACAGGACAACTTTGCAGGCATCCTGCTTGCCATGGTAATGGTAAGTCTGATCAGACTTCTGCTAAAGGCAGAAGTCTGATCAGACTGTGTAAAAGTTAAAATACAGTATATAGTGTATATTTTCAAGAATCAAGTGGCTCTGGGTCAAAAAAATATAAGATAAAAGTGAAAAAAAAAACTAAAAATAAAAAATACACATTTATCACTGAATAAAGATATAAAAATATCACATGACCTAACCCCTCAGGTGAGCACTATAAAAAATTGTGTACAAAAAGCCATTTTTTGTAACCTTACATCACAAAAAGTGTAATACCAAGCGATCAAAAAGGCGTATGCCTGCCAAAATGAGCCCCTACACAGGACAATCGCACAAAAAAATTTAAAAATATGTCTCTCAGACTATGGAGACACTAAAACATGAATTTTTTTTTCTAAAATGCTGTTATTGTGTAAAAGTAAAATAAATATTTGTCACCTCACATCACAAAAAGTGTAATAGCAAGCGATCAAAAAGTTATATGCCTCCCAAAATAGTGCCAATCAAACCATCATCTCATTCCAAAAAAAATTATACCCCACATAGGACAATCTCCGCCAAAAAATAAAAAAATATGGCTCTCAGGCTATGAAGACATTAAAACATGATTTATTTTTTGTTTTTTGTTTCAAAAATGATATTATTGTGTAAAACTTAAATAAATAAATAAAAAGTATACATATTAGGCATCGCCGCATCCGTAACAACCTTCTCTATAAAAATAACACATGACCTAACCCCTCAGGTGAACACAGCAAAAAAATAATATAAATACGGTGTCATAAGCCATTCTTGTCACCTTACATCACAAAAAGTGTAATAGCAAGCAACCAAAATGTCATATGCACCCCAAGATAGTGCCAATCAAACCGACATCTCATTCTGCAAAAAATGAGCCCCTACATAAGACAGTCGCCCTTAAAATAAAAAATAAAAATTTGGCTTTCAGAATGTGGAGACACTAAAAAATAATTTTTTTCAAAAATGCTTTATAATGTAAAACTGAAACAAACCCCCCAAAAAGTTGTCATATTTGGTATTGTTGTGGCCTGCTCTATAGAAATAGCACACGATCTAACCTGTCAGATCAATGATGTAAATAACAAAAAAAAAAAAACGGTCTCAAAACAGCTATTTTTAGACTAACAAAGCAAGGGTTTACAGCCAAACAAAACTCAAAATGTATTGCCCTGATTCTGTAGTTTACAGAAACACCCCATATGTGGTCGTAAACTGCTGTATGGCCAAACGGCAGGGTGCAGAAGGAAGGGAACGCCATATGGTTTTTGGAAGACTGTTTTTTTTACACCATGTCCCATTTGAAGCCCCCCTGATGTACCTCTAGAGTAGAAACTCCAAAAAACTTAACCGATCTAGGAAACTACACCCCTTTAAGCTATTTAAAACAGATTTTACAAACTTTGCTAACCCTTTAGGTGTTCCACAAGAGTTATTGGCAAATGAAGATTAAATTTCAGAATTTCTAGTTTTTGTTACTTTGCTTAAAAAAAGTGCAATATAGAGCAACCCAAAAAAATATTTACACTAACATAGTACCAATAAAACTGCCACCTTATCCCGTAGTTTCTAAAATGGGTAACTTTTTGCAGTTTCTACTGTAGGGGTGCATCAGGGGGGCTTCAAATGGGACATGGTGTAAATAAACCAGTCCAGCAAAATCTGCCTTCCAAAAACCACATGGCGCTCATTTCCTTCTGCGCCCTGCCATGTGCCTCTACAGCAGTTTGCGACCACATATTGGGCATTTTTATAAACTACTGAATCAGGGCAATAATTATTTAATTTTGTTTGGCTGTTAACCCTTGCCTTGTTACTGGAAAAAATGGATTAAAATGGAAAATTTGCCAAACAAAAATCGAAATTCTGAAATTGTATCTCCATTTGCCATTAACTCTTGTGGAACACTCAAAGGGTGAACGACGTTTGTAAAATCATTTTTGAATACCTTGAGGGGTGTAGTTTTGGGTGGTTTCTATTATGTAAGCCTCACAAAGTGACTTCAGACCTGTGCTGATCCTTAAATATTGGGTTTTGGAAAATTTCTGAAAAATTTCACGATTTTCGTCTAAACTTTTCATGCCTTGTAAATTCCCCCAAAAAATGAAATGGCATTCCCAAAATGATCCAAACATGAAGTAGACATATGGGGAATGTAAAGTTATATCTCACGCAGGGATGACCTTTTGAACAGCTCACTCTCAGACCGCAGCACAGTGCTATCTGAGCGTGAGCTACAGTGAGAAAGTCACCCTCCCTCCCACTCCTGCAGCTGACAGAAGCTGATTTTTACCTTCATTTCTTCAATCCCTGACGGCTGCGGAGTGGAAGGGGGCATGGCCTAACCAGATTGGGGCGTGGTTTAGTGGGACCTGGCAGGGTTTTTAAGTCCATCTTTTGAGGGTGGCCTGAATGGCCACCCTTCCAGCCATTGAACTGTAACCTCCACATCACTCCACTCCCTTCCCAGTGTCATCCACAGTGACCTGCCCCTTTAAAGCTGACTTGCAGCAGTGAAGAAAAATTGCTGGGCTGTTATGGAAACCTGGTGTAAAACTGTGTGTATGTGGAGACAGGACCTGCGAGTATTAATTGGCTGATAAGGGACATGTGGACCGTGTGTATGGCAGTTGGAATATGAAGTTGGGATATGAAAAGAAAGACCTGCAGGCTTCTATTGGCTAATGTACTGTAAGTCATGTGATGTGCCATATTGCATTTTTTGTGAATATCTCAGGAACGGTACGTCGTAGAGAGCTGAGACCTGGTCTTAAACCTACCCGGACACCTAATATACCCGTATGCCAAATTTCGTGATTGTAAATACGACGATGCGGATTCCTTTAGCAGACATACACACATACACTCAGCTTTATATCTTAGATGTTGATTGATAACTATTTTATGTGGGATTACTATCTGTCTTAAAGTGGTTGTCTAACTTCAGCAAGTGACATTTTTCATGTAGAGAAAGTTAATACAAACTGCTTACTAATGTATTGTGATTGTCCATATTGCCTCTTATTGATGGCTGGATAAATTTTTCCATCACATGATACACTGCTCGTTTCTATGGTTTTGACCACCCTACAATCCATCAGAGCTGGCCGTGCTTGCACGCTATAAAAAAAACAAAAAAACACCAGCCTATATGAGCTCCCATGGTCATGGCCACCAGAAAGGTGCTTTTTCCTATAGTGTGAAATCACAGCCACCGTTGAGGGACTGCAGGGTGGTCGTAACCATGGAAATTAGCTAGTCTAAGATGTGATATGTGATAATAACAGTACATTAGTAGGTGGCTTGTATTAACTTTCTCTACATGATATTTGCCACTTGCTGAAGTGAGACAAACCATTTAAAAGTAGAGAAATTCAAATTTTGAAAATTTTCTGTACATTTTTAAAAAATATTTAGAATTAAATGATAAGAAATATTGACGGGAATTTTCCGCTAACATGAAATACAGTGTGTCTCCAGAAAACAATCTCTAATTCGGGTACGTAAATAAAACCATTCCAAAGTTATTACCACATAAAGTAACACATATCAGATTTGCAAAAATAGGCCTGGGCAGGAAGGTGAAAACTGACCTTGGGTAGAAGGGGTTAGAGGGTTTTGCTACCATATTGTGATTTTGTGTTGAATGTGTTTAGTCAGAGAAATTAGAGTCCTTAACCAAATTCAAGAAAAGAGTGCACACATCTGTAGTAGGGAGATTCTGGTTTATTGAGGATCCACCGCTAGCTTAGGGGTTTATTAAGACCGGAGTCATTGCTTCGACATATATATGCATATGTAATACAAGGTTTATTGTAAAACAATCTAAAAAGATCTGACAATGAGGCGATCATCAGCATCGGCCGCACGGACCTGTATATCTTTTAGAAAAGCCATTTCATCAGTAGAAGACACACGATGGCCGGAGTCAGGACAATTTTCTGGACACTTATTCCTCCACCGGAGCAGATTAAAGTATATTTGGTTGTTGTACCTTCAATAGTGTAGGAGTGGCTCCCGAGATCACAGAAGCACTTTGTTGCACATCCCTTCATGGCTCTTGAATCTGTGATTGTCCCTTTAAGAGATTGTATTATTATGGTTTATTTATTTAGAATTTTTGATGATTAAAAAAAATCACCCATCCATACATCTATCTACTGTATTTCTTGCCCTATAAGTCGCACCTTGATTTTAGAGGAGAAGAAATTGTTAATTAGACCCCAGATAAGACCCTCAATGCTAATCAGACCTCAGAGCAGACAAATGAAAAAACAAAAACAAAAAAACTCTTCCATTCCAGATGCCACAGTTTTTTGGGAGATCCAGTGCACTTTCTGTGACCTAATACAGGATATTGTGAGGTCACAGAGTGCGCCTATGTCATCATGCTGAGCACAAGTTACATTTCTATAAAATGCTAAACTTATGCTACTTATTTTCACACTGGCCAATAGGTCTAAAGTATGTCAAGACTTCCAGGTCTTTGACAGCAGCCACATGGGCTATAGACACAGTAGACCGGAGCTGACCTCAGACTTTTATGGGAGATTTTTCTAGGCCTGCTCTATCACCCGTGCAGGGGAAATTGTGCAGGTAGGAAGAATAGACTGTATCCATAAACTCTTGTGAATTAGGGACTTGTGCTATCTAAACAGGAGAGATATTTGTCATTGTAATCCTTACTGTGATGATAATGAGCTGGCTGCTGAACAGGAAGCCTCAACCTATAATTAGCTTTAGTGGCCAGTGCGCAAACTGCCCAATTTTAGATTATTTTTTTTTTAAATATGAATGGTGGTGAAAAAAAAAAAAACACCATCAATTCTAAAAAAAAAATATGTATTAAGGTTAGTGTTGAGTGAATAGACTTTCATCCAAATTTCAGGAAAAATTTGAATCGTCACAAGCGAATGTTGTGGTAACGAATCAACTTTTCCTAAAATGGTGGCTGGAAAAGAAATAAAAATCGATAATGACGCCCAGCGTGATCACATGGTGATGTCATCACACTAACCGCAGGTCCTTTGGCGGGTTTTCTTCAATCAAGATGGGAGCGGACGGGCCTCTCCGCAAGCGGGTGAGGTGAGTATAATTATTATTTTTTTTTAATCTGACTAATCCCTAAAAAGCTACATGTGGGTCAGAGATGCCATGATCAGCATTGGACATGGCATCTGAGGGGTTAAATGAAAGGGTGCGGCCCCATCACCGTTCCCCAGCATTGCACCCGCTCCATACAGTGGAAAGTGATTCGTGATTAAGCAATTCGTAACAAATTGAATTTCTTATCGAAGTTTGGCGAAGCAGCCAAATCGAATATTTTAAAAAATGTTGCTCATCTCTAATTAAGGTGACACATTTTCAGAGACTTTAATATTGATGGTCTACTGATTGACCTGTCGTCATCAATATCCAATCCGTTGGCGGTCTGACTCCTGAATTCTGCCAGTTTTCTCTTTGAAGGGACCCCGGTGCTCGGTGCATCATGCCATCCGAGTATACCAGGCTTAGTGTCATGCTTTATATAGTGGCTGTGCTTCGTATTGCGGCTGAACCCTATTCTTTTGAATGAGAATGAACTGAAGACAATGTGGACATGATATCTCAGGGCGAGGAAAAGGGTGAGCGCCGTGGCCCCTTCCCACAGCTGGTAAGTGATGGAGCTAGTAGACCCCACGGTCCCCACCAATCTGATGATGAAAAATTGATTTATTTGGATTTTAGATCTATACAAATAAGAAAATGATAGACAAAATAATGACCAAGTTACCTGTTTTTTCTATTGCCGCAGAAATACATATTTTGTCATCTCCTGCGCAGCTTACACTTGTTGAAGAGACACATGTCGCAGCACTAGCAGAAAAGCAGGATGGACACGTCAGCCCAGTGTTCCCAGTGTTGAAGGGTAATACTGTCATGGAAGAGAGTGATAAATGCTAATATACATGGATTATACAAAGAATAATATTATCTAGAATATTCTAATCATATGGAGTATTAACACCTCGGAAAGATTGTATTTGAGTCTCCAACTGGGTTTATTATGGCATATGTCACCCATAACCCTCCATAAGATATTTACCACATGCTAAACAGTTTTTTAAATTCTGTTTGCTTCTGCATTAGGATGGCATAGCCATCTCCAATATTATATATAGAGATGAGCGAATCGAAGTTGACAAAATGAAATTCGATACTGAAATTCAGGAAAATTTTGATTCTCCCCAAAGTCCAATTTTCTTGTGGTTCGTGGTAGCAAATCACATTTTTTCAAAAATGGCTGCTGCACATGTAAAAGTAAGAAGCCCGGGAATGAGGGAGCACCCATAATGCCATGCAGACAGCCAATCATCAGATACCCAGCCCCATTGATGTCAGAGCCCTATAAAAGTCTAAGAATGCTCTGTCTCCGCCATTTTACTGTGAACGTAGTGCAGGGAGAGACGTTACAGGAGCTAGGGACAGTGCGAAGAAAGACTTTATTCCCAAAAAATAACTACTGAACAGTTTAGTGAAATTATACATAGTGTAGGGAAATAATAGGGAGGCATCATCCATACTGTAGGGAGAGAGCAGGGACTAATAGGGGAGTGTAAAGCCTGGGTAATAGGAGCGATTCTATTACACCTTGCTGCACTAATTGGGGTTACTAAAAGTGATCTAATACTACAGATTTTAGGTTGTTTTAAAGAGTAATTGCAGTAATCTCAGCATCTTTTATTGGGTTGAAAGTGCGGTCTGATACAACCAGTCTTGGGGTGTGTTTATTTCCTATATAAAAGTATATAGCGTTTAATAGATCAGGTTCTGTAGACATCTATGTGGAATCAGCTGACGAGGGTGTAAAAGGAGTGCGCTTCTACATGACACTAACATCGACCTGTAAGGCTGAGTTCATACTTAGTATATTTGGTCAGTTTTGGCCCTGTGACTGTCCAAATAAGTGAAGTGTGCAGTGATTCTAAGAGCGACGCCTGTCATCTGCGTGTCATACGTACTCACAGTATTGTTTCACTACCACAGCAGACTCCCTATGTGTTACTGCAATGCACAATGTTCTACGCTACACCGGTTCTCAGCAGCCAGGAAAAAGCTGTTGTTTTAACGCAATTCACCACGAATAAATTCGTATCGAATCAAATCTTCTTGGGAAATTCGGCGAACCACCCGAATCGAATTTTTGAGAAATTCGCTCATCTCTAGTTATGTACAATGAAAAAAGAAATTTCAAAGCACCAGTGTTGTGCAAAAGATGGGGTAATATCAGTGGTGTAAATATAGGGATGGAAAAGGTTGCAGTTGTGATCCATCGGGCTCATAAACCCAAGGGCTCTTCACTACAATATTTGTTTGATCTCCTTTCAGATTTCCTTTGATGTGTGACATGCAAAGTGTGATAAATCTGAGACCATAAAATGGAGGTGACAGAGGGAAGAAGATTTATGATTTTGGACTTTCCCCAATTTCATTAAACTTTTTAAGTAGGTTAGTATATAGACAAGAAACGGAAGCTGTGGAAAAGGATGCAGATGGGCAGCTTTAATTATTACCATGTTCACATGAAAGAGACTGCTGAGCCGTACAGGAGATTGTATCTACCACTACTACTACTTACAGTGGCGGTGGTGTCTAGGGGTATCCACTAACTAACTAACGTGAGACCCATATCAGGACATACAGCACAAAGTTGGATATTCACGCACATGTGTATCCATAAAACTGCACAAAAAGTAAAATGTGCTGTGAGAGCCCCCTCTTTCTGTCGAATATTTCAAATATTGTGGTTTCTATTTGGGTAGTGGGCGACTGCAATCCCAGTAACATATCCGTTTTAAGTCTGTCTTTGCTTTGTGTGCCTGCACCAAATTCATGATATGTTGCACCTTAATATATTTGGATTGAGCTCAATGTAGTTTACACCTATATTAGAGATGAGCGAATCTGTTGAGGTTTGGTTCAGTTCAGATTATTCTTTAAAAAGTTCATTTGGGACCCAAATTAGTTCGGGCCAAACTAGATTGGCTCCAATTGCCCTGGAAATTGTTATATAACACCCACTAGCCTTGCTTTTTCAACTCCCTCCCTTCCCCCTTATTGGAGGCAGATGATGTTTAAAAACACACAATGTTATCGGATAAAAATAAAGAAACTGTGAAATCTTTGGGGACCAAGCATCCAAAAATTATTCCTTGATGGGATCTGATTGCCTGTCCATATGACACACACAGGTATTAATTGCCAGAAGAAAAAGTGTCTCATTTTGAATAAGCCTATAAAAATTCTTCCTTTTCATTGGGAGCAGCAGCAGAGCAGTGAGGATGTGGAAAGGATACAGATATAGTGGCATGTGGCCGCAATAGTAGTGGCAGCAGAAACAAGCAATTTGTCCTCTTTCTATGGGTGTAGGAGTGGTGGTAGTAGTATTAATAATAATAATAGTAGTAGTAGTGGTAGTGGCAGATGCGTAGCATTAATAGTGGTGGCTGTAGGGGATTAACAGCAAGGAGCAGCAACTGCCATATGGTACTGCACATGTTTGCACAGAGGCATCAGTATGATGAAAGCAGCAGGAGTCGTATGGAAAATGATGGTAGGCCGGCAGCAGCACGGAATGTGTTTGTAGGAAGGGAGTAGCAGTGTCATGGTGGCGGCAGTGGCATGATAGGAGTGACTCCTTGTGTGTTCCCAACAGGTACAGGGAGGACAGCAAGAAATGTTAGCTGTTCTTCTTCTGGCGTCGTCCTCTGCCCCATGAGCATCAGCATCTAAGGTACATATGAAGGGGTTAACATAGTTCATGCCGCAGTTGTTCCAGCCAACAAACTTTGTGGCCTCTTTGAAGGGATTCAGCACCCGACAAGCATCTCAGATGAGCTTGTCCAGGAGAACGTCCAGGAGAACGTTCCTTGCTGAGTAAGAATGCTGAAATGTGAGGACAGCCTCCTTGATACTATCTCCAAAAAAAAAGTCTCCTACTTACACACAGGATCAGAAGGAAGGCAGTTGTCAGTAGAGCAGCATTTATAGGCCCTCCTAAATTTAGCTTCATTTGCGTAGATATTTCCCTGGAAGTCACATTCAGATTGAGGTACACATTCCCTGCTGAAAAGTTTAACAGTTCCTCCAAGTGCATCTGTACATAATAAAAAAAGATTAAAAGATTGAAAGAGACTGTAGTGGGACGATAAGGAAGATATGCAAACTGTATTATGATCATCTGATCAGATTGTAAGGTTGCCCAGTTCATTAAAATCAAAGGCCAATATCACATCTGCATCTATTGTTATAGGGGATTCGTTTCTGTGACGTTATAAATGTAGCCATGCACATCCGCATATTTTACTATTATATCGTGCAGGATGTTTTGTATCTTTTTTCAGTGATTTAAAAAATATATATTTCATGCCCCAATGTTGTATTGAATTGCTTCATAAGAAATTGAAGTCCTTAAAGGAGTTGTCTCATCGCAGACAATGGGGGCATATCGCTAGGATATGCCCCCATTGTGTTATGTGTACAGGTCCCACCGCTGGTACACACACCTATATCGGGAACGGAACCCCGCAAAGTGGTGGCTGTAGTACTCCGGTCTGGTCACCACCTAGGGCTCTCCCCATAGAAGTGAATAGGAGCGCACCACACATGACCGGCCACTGCTGCCATTCACTTCTATGGGCCCGACGGAAAAAGCTGAGCTAGCCCTCGGCTATTTTCGGAATGGAGGGTGGCTGCACATGCACAGTGCACCCTCCGCCACTTTCGGGGCTCCGTTCTCAATATAGGTGCGGGTACCAGGGTTGGGACCTGCACCTATAAGACAATGGAGGCATATCCAAGCAATGTGCTCCCATTGTCTGAGATGAGACAACCCCTTAACTACATTTACAACAAATACATAATGTGGAGTTGAAACATCTGGACCTCTTTTAATCTCTTGTACGGCATTCTTGTACTATGCGATCAGCTTCTTGGAGTAGGCTATACAGGCTGTGCTTTGGTAGTCAGAGACGCTTCCTCTTGTTTTTGGATGGGCCAGCTGAGTCTACGATATAGCTATTCTCACAAGAATAGGAGTTTTTCTTTAAAGGGGTTGTCTCACTTCAGCAGATGTCCTTTATCATGTAGACAGAGTGAATACAGGGCACTTCCTAATGTATTGGTATTGTCCATGTTGCCTCCTTCTCTGGCTGGACTCATTTTTACAGCACATTATATACCGCTCATTCCGAGGGATTACAGAGAAGAGAGAAGTTCTTGAACATTCAATTCGGCTGCTTCGCTGAATTTTACAAAAATATTTGCTTTGCAACTAATTACTTTGTCACGAAGCGCATTTCTTTATAAGTATTGGGTGCAATGACAGGGAACAGCGATTGTGCTGCTCCCCGTCATTGTACCCCTCAGATGCCGCGTTCATCACTGATCGTGGCATCTGACATTAATATTAAGGTCTAATAAAGAAAAAAATAAAATTAAATCATACTTAGCACATCGACCAGCGTGGTGATGCCATACATTGCTGCGCACAAGATTTTACGCAGGATCTTCAACCAAGATGGTGGCGGCGGCTTTTCACATTCAAACTGATAAGATAAGTATGATTTTTTTTTTAACCCCATTTCAGGGAAAATCGATTCATTACCATGAAGCACGAGGAAATTCGTTTATGCGCAAATCAAATTTTCCCTGAAATTTGCACCGAAGTCCACTTCGGACACTTCGATTCGCTCAACACTCGTCCCAGCTACTAGAGACACCGGAGCTTTTACCTTCAGTGTGCAAGCACGACCACCCCTGCTGGATGACAGGGTGGTCGTAACCCCTGGATACAAGCAGTGTATAATGTGATGGAAAAATGAATCCAACCAGCACAGGAGGCAATATGGACGATAAGTAAGAGCCTTGTATTAACTTTCTCTACATGGTAAACGCTATTTGCTGAAGTGAGAGGACCCCTTTACGTGATATATTGCCTATACTATAGATATGGACAAAATAGATAGGGGTGGTTTAATGAATAGATGTCTTCCACATGCTGTCAAAATTATTCTGCAACAGGAATTTCCTGTAAAAGAACAGAAAATAAATGTAATCAAAAAAGGACAAATGATTGAATTTAATCATAACTCACCAGCGATGGTCTCTTCATATACCGATGCACACTGATGGCCAGATGGGCAAGTTATGCTCCTACCTGAGCATGTAGTGGAAGAGATAGAAGAACACACTGTGCACGAGAGAGCGTAACCTGAAAATATATAAATACATTTTTATTGAAATCTTCACTGGGGGGTGGGATGGGTCCAAAAACTGCATGGTATTAATTGAATAGCTCATCAGGAGGGGCGGCATGGTGGCTCTGTGGTTGGCACGACTGCTGTGCAGCGGTGAAGTCTTGGGCAAGAACCTACTCCACCTAACACAGAGATAGACTCTGCTCTTGAGTTCTGTTCAGTTTGTCTTCCCTAATATTACCTAAAAGAGTCCTCCCTCTATCCCCCTCTAGGCTTGACAATGCCCCCCTAAGTCTCCCTTCTTACTACTCTTATTAGGCCCTGCCTACAAGCATTGTATCAGTGATGTAGGTCCTTTTCTGGAGGAGACAAGTAAAAAGTTTAACAGAATGAAAACAAAAAGAAAAAAAATCTTTTTCCCCCTTTAGAAAAAAAGTGAAATCAAAAGCAATCAAAACATTGTTTGCACCCCAAAATAAAGATAACACATCCTTTATGTTACACAGTGAAGGGACGTAATGGACTTGGCGTTTTTTTTCTCATTTCCACTAGAAACAGTTAATAAAGGTAAAACAATATGTCTTACAGATAAAGTATGAATGAATCCCTGGATTCTGTAGAAAGTGGAGACATTTTAATCGAACAACATGTTTTAGGCCCCTTTCACACGAGCGAGTTTTCCGTGCGGGTGCAATGCGTGCTGTGAACGCATAGCATCCACACTGAATCCTGACCCATTCATTTCAATGGGTCTGTGTACATGAGCGTGTTTTTTCACGCATCACTTGTGCGTTGCGTGAAAATCGCAGCATGTTCTATATTCTGCGTATATTCTGCCCTAGCCCCATAGAAGTGAATGGGGCTGCGTGAAAAACGCATTGCATCCGGAAGCAAGTGCGGGTGTGATGTGTTTTTCACTGATGGTTGCTAAGAGATGTTGTTTGTAAACCTTCGGTTTTTTATCACGCGCGTGAAAAACGCATCAAAACGCATTGCACCCGCGCGGAAAAAACAGAACAACTGAACGCAATTGCAGACAAAACTGAATGGCTTTGCCTGTGAAAATCGCACAGTTTTCACTGAACGCATCCGCAACGTATCCAGACCTAATCCTGACACGCTCATGTGAAAGAGGCCTTAGGCAAAGTATGAAATACTGTAAGGTTCTGACATTATATACTTTACCTTGATTTAGGCTGGGTTCACACGAGCGTGTCCGGATGCGTTGCGGATGCGTTCAGTGAAAACTGTGCGATTTCACAGGCAAAGCCATTCAGTTTTGCCTGCAATTGCGTTCAGTTGTTCTGTTTTTTCCGCGCGGGTGCAATGCGTTTTGATGCGTTTTTCACGCGTGTGATAAAAAACCGAAGGTTTACAAACAACATCTCCTAACAACCATCAGTGAAAAACGCAACGCACCCGCACTTGCTTGCAGATGCAATGCATTTTTAACGCAGCCCCATTCATTTCTATGGGGCTGCGGATGCGTTTATAACGCATGAGATAGAGCATGCTGCGATTTACACGCGTTGCAGAAGTGATGCGTGAAAAAAAACTCGCACTTGCTTGCCGATGCTTGCGATTTTCCTGCAGCCCCATTTACTTCTATGAGGCCTGCGTTGCGTGAAAAACGCAGAAACTAGAGCATGCTGCGATTTTCACGCAACGCAGAAGTGATGCATGAAAATCACCGCTCATGTGCACAGCCCCATAGAAATGAATGGGTCAGGATTCAGTGCGCGTGCAATGCGTTCACATCACGCATTGCACCCGCGCGGAAATCACGCTCGTGTGAATGCAGCCTTAAGTAGGATTATATCCCCTTTATTAACCCTTTAAGGGCACACACAACTTTTGTTTTTGTATTTTTCTTTTTTCCTCCCCACCTTCCAAGAGTCATACATTTTTATACTTTACATTCACATAGCCATGTAGAGGCTTTTTTTTAAATTTTTTTTGCAAGACAAGTTGCATTGTAAAAGACACCATCTAATTTACATTCTGAAGAAAATTTATAGCCAGCACCGCTAAATAGTCAGCTGACATATAGGGTGCCACTCGGGTGAATGACAGGTGGTGCGCAGCGGCAGAAACGGAAATATGGACATACGGAAACGGAATGCACAAAGGAGTACCTTCTGTTTTCTTTTGCAGGACCCGGTGAAATGAATGGTTCTGCATACGGAATGGACACAGAAAGAAAATACATTTGTGTGCATGAGCCCTAAAATTAAGACCATTCAGGGGTTAATCCAGTTTAAAAAAAAGTATATTCACCTTTTCAATTTGGGGCCGTCACAGCCATCTTGATTGAAGACACCGCGCAAAATCTCTGAAATTATCAGGCTGGCTGGCCGCTGTGGTGTCACCCTGTGTTAGATTTCACTCGGTATCTTCAATCAAGATGGCCATGACGGCATCTCCACAAGCATATGGATGAGGCGAGTATTTTTTTTTTTTTTTGCCGCCACTTCAGGAAAAATAGATTTGTCACCACGAAGCGCAATGAAATTCTTCTTTGCAGTGAATTGTTCCTGAAATTCAAATTGAAGTCAATTTGTTTGGCTTCATTTCGCTCAACACTACCATTCGCCATACAGACATGTCCCAAACAAGTGCACTGCCTGTACGGTTGGGATGAGACAGTAAATGGCACCAGCCTACGGACGTTTCACATCTCCTAACCCTTTCTCAAGATGGGTGCCCTGTGCTGTATTATCTCAATAGTACACTGGTTACATAGTTACATACACAGGGTCCATTCGCAAGTCCGTAGGTGTTTTTCCGTCTGCAAACTGCGGGCCGCAAAACACAGACACCGCACATCGCCGGCACTGAATAGAGAATTCCTATTCTTGTTCGCAGCTGTGGACAAGAATAGGACATGCTCTATTTTTTTGCGGAGCCGCAGACTGGAAATTTGGATGTGGACAGCAAACTGTGTGCTGTCCGCATCTTTTCCAGCTCCATTAAAAACTAATGAGTCCGCACGCGTTCCGCACAATTGCGGGATGGATCCGGACCCATTCTACGGACGTCTGAATGGACTCTTACATAGTTAGGGTGGGTTCACACTAGTGTTAGGGATTCCGTTATGGCCTTCCGTTATAACGTGGTTATAACCGAACATAACGGAATCCATAAGACGGAAGGACGGATCCGTTCTGGAGCCCATATACTTCTATTATGACGGAATGCAAAACGGAAGCCTTTAAAAGGCATTCCGTTTGCTTTCCGTCATAATACAAGTCTATGGGAAAGCATAATGGATCCGTCTGGTTCCTGTTATGCAAGACGGAAAACAAAGTCCTGTGGAGGACTAGTGTGAACCCACCCTTACTTACATAGTGCAGGAGGTGGGAGACAAAAAAACTCTAGCAAAATTAACGTCACTGTTGGACAATGTCTCCCGACTCCCACCCCATGCATAAAGCTGTTGTGGAGCTGGAGAGCTCCTTCAGTGACAGACTGCTGCATCCTAGGTGCACAGAGGAACGTTATCCTAGGTCAGTGATAGGCAAATTGCGGCTCTCCAGCTGTTGCAAAACTACTGGTATAAAAGTGAAGGATCCCAGCGAGTGCTATTCAAATCTTCAGGCTTTATTATCGCTAATGAAGGCTGGACGGGCCGAAACGCGTCCATTTACTACATTTGATATGCGATAATAAAGCCTGAAGATTTGAATAGCACTCGCTGGGATCCTTCACTTTTATACCAGTATTCATCTATCCACGTGCGGGTGCGCTATCTCGTCGAGTGCCGGCTACCATTGACGTTGCAAAACTACAACTCCCACCATGCCCTGCTGTAGGCTGATAGCTGTAGACAGTCTTTGCATGCTGGGAGTTGTAGTTCTGCAACAGCTGGAGAGCCGCACTTTGCCCATCACTGTCCTAGGTCCTTCCTCCCAGCAGCGGTTAGGATTTATAACCACCACTGTTCCCAAAAACCCAGTAGACAACTGGGTTATGTTTTTCTTGTATTCTATTTTGCTCCTGTTGTGAATGTGATTGCTGCTGTTATGCCAAAATCTCCCCCCTGAGGGACAATAAAGGGATTTTCTTCTTCTTATTATTATTATTATTATTATTCTTACCGTATTTGTATTGTGAGTGCCATGGCATGCTTCTTTTTTTTACCACTTAATTTACTATAGCTTGTACTTGAAAATGTGAAAAATAAAATACTCTGTGGGGTGAAACTGAAAAACATTTTATAGATTTCCATCTAGAGAGCTGTGTGAGGACTTATTTAGTTCTGTACAAACTGAAGTTTTTACTGGTACTGTGCGAGTTAGATTTACAAATGGTAGGCAAGTTAGGCAACTATCAGGATTGGATGCAGCCTAAGGGTTTTATTAACCCTTTAAGGACCTATGACCTACATGTACGTCATAGGTCTGGTCCCTAAACATGGCGCCCGTTCGCACATGCAGCGGGTGCCATAGCCGCAGGGTTTTTGCTATTTAGCAGAGACCCACGGCACATGTATGCGATCAGCCATAAGGCTGATCGCATACATCTTACCCTTCAGATGCCGTGGTCAAATGTGACCAGGACATCTGATCAGCCCGGAACCAGAAGTCATTCATTTCCAGTCCGGTAACAGCGCTCCCCGGCTGAGATCGGGGAACCTGTTGCATCGCCATAATTGACCGAAGCCTCAATCAGGCTTCATAGTCAATTAGATGTACATACCAATAAAGGTCACTAGGTGGCAGCCTTGTATTAGTATAGTGCAAATTAAGTCTTCAATGATGGCTATTTAGCCATCACTGAATACTATAGGCAATCAAATGATTGTCAGTTATTGTCACCAAAGGTGACTTAAAAAAAGTAAAAAAAAAAAGTAAAAAAAGTTTTTAAAATGTATAAATAAATAAATGTATAAAACTAAAACTTCAAATCTCCCCCTTTTCTTAAAATAAAAATAAAAATACTTAACCAATAAAAAAAATAGACATCATGGGCATCGCCACGTGCGAAAATCCTCAAACTATTAAAATATAACAATAATAATGGCATACGGCAAATGGTGTAGCGGGAAAAAAAATAAAAACAGTCAATTTGCCATTTTTTGTCACTTCAACCAACCAATAGTTTTTTAATAAGAAGTGATCAAAAAGTTGCACACACTTGCTATCACTGAAAAAAACATAACATCCTGCAAAAAATTAGCTCTCACACAGTCCCGTACACATAATTACAAAAAAGTTATAGGGGTCGGAACATGGTTATGGAAAAAAAAAATGTCCTTAAAAGTTTAATTTTTTTTTCAGTATTAAAGCGCAAGAAAAATTATACAAGTGAGGTATCGTTGGAACTGCACTGATCTGGAGAATGAAGATAACAGATTAATTTTACCCCATAATGTACAATGTAAAAAAATAAAAAATAAAAACCTTTATCCGAATTGCGTTTTTTCCCAATTCTACCCCATTTGGAATTTTTTTCTCGCTTCCTACTACATGGTATGCAAGCGTAAATGGTGCCAGTAGAAAGTACAACTTGTCCCACAAAAAATAAGCCCTCATAAGGCTATGTGAATGGAAAAATAAAAAAGTAAGGCTATGGGAAAATCCCAGGGTCCTTAGGGGGTTAAAAAGAAAAAATAACAATATTGTCCCAACAGGAGGACTTAAATTCAGCCGTTTAAAGTTTAATCACATAAAGCACTTATCTTCAACCAAAACAATAGTAAGTTCTCATACCGCCATGTGTCTTATAACAATCCGTTTGCAAACAGGCAGAAATGCTAGAGTCACCTTGTGCAGGGTTTCGTTCGCTCTAACTTGCGCATGTTTAAGCGATAACCTAATTTAAGATTTTTATCTCCCTTATGATACAATAATAAAGCTATTTAGGAAGAACATAAAATATATTTGTTGGATAGAACTTTAGAACACAAAAAACTTAAATTGTAAATATGCAAAACGTTGCAGTAAGTGGGAAAAAAACAGTTTTCTACTAAAAAGTCCTGAATAAGATTTGTGGGGTGAGTCTATGAATTTGTTCTGAGAAATAGTATTGCCTCCATCAGATCCTCCTTCATAGATTACCTCAAATCTGATCAAATTATTTTAAGGCTAGAGAACAGCCTCTCCACGCTAACTTGGGTTGGTGGCAAAGCAGTGACCACATGGGCAACATCTCTAACAACCTCAGGGTATAAAGGAATTGACTCCTGCACAATCAGTTTTGATGATCGGTTGAACTCTTCTACTTTTTTGAGAACAAGTGAAAAATTTTGCTGAAATATGGTCAATCTGTTTGCTATGGGAGCGGAATCTTTTCCCTGCGGCAACACTTTGCCTGCTCCATGTCTTCCAAATACTTTTCAAAATTAAACTTCTCATCTGATGAGGCTGAAGATAGGGTAGCAGTAGCGCTGTCAAGACCCAATTCCTCTTGCTCTTGGCAGTCCTGTAGCCCACTCGTCCTAATTGCTACCTCAGTCCGAGATGTATTTAGAAAATGTCTTCTTTTAACTGTCCTTTATGGTGAAAGCTAATCTTTGTGACTAGTGAGAAAACCTCTTTAATCCTGTTTTCTCTAGCAGATCTGAGATGAGTGCAGCCATTCCTTCCCAGTGCCCTTTTCCTCTGATCTGTAGCGGAGGAGCTTCACTACTGGGCATCTACAAAATGGGCAGCCCACATTCATCTCAACTAAAAGCCTAGATCCTTAGATCAGGATTAAAACAGATATTTATGGGACATTTCATCATTTTCCCAAATTCTTATGAAAATATATTCAGCACATACTGCATTTAACTAAATGTACCAATTTATTACATATTTTTAGAGCCGGTCCATTTTATCACGACTCCGACTCCAAAATGGACACCGACTCCACAACCCTGGTTCAGTTGGTTGTATTAAATTGAAACTGAACAAACCGGATCAATCATGAAAATAATTGTAAGTCAATGGGTGTCAGATCCTTTTTTTTTTTTTAGTAATGGTTCAACACTATGGAGGTACATTGATTTTCATGGTGGATCCAGTTTGTTCAGTTTCACAGGCCGGACACAAAACCACAGCTTTCTAAGATTTTGTGTCTGTCACAAACTACAACAAAATGGAACTGATGCATACA
The DNA here is from genome assembly GCA_033119425.1 of Bufotes viridis. NCBI lineage: Eukaryota > Metazoa > Chordata > Amphibia > Anura > Bufonidae > Bufotes > Bufotes viridis. Next base: position 582,642,251 of record CM065590.1, read on the forward strand.
GATCAGTTTTGTCCCCATTGGCAATGAATGGGGGCAAAACTGATCCCTTTTGGGTCAGTTTTGAGATCCTCTGCCCAATCTAAATATCGGATTGCCAAAATGCTGATGTGAAAGTTGCCTGAGGCGTTTGTGTGAATGTAGTTTTTTTATATTTGCCTAAATCAGGCTACTGCATTCTATATATAACTGACCTGTAAAATACAGTCTGTATATCAAAATGGTGCCATTAAAAAAAATACAACTCATCGAACAAAAAAGCCCTCCTACAGCTACATATAGGAAAAATAATGTTATGGATCTAGCCATGCAATGATTAAAAAAAAGAAAAAGGTTGGGCTTTCTTGACCCTTTAGCGGTTACAGGTGAAATAGTTGATTGGACCCACTTTCTTCTTTCTGTATCATTGGAATTTATAGGTTTTCAAAAAGTTAAGCTTTAAGGCCGGGCCAGCCCTGTGATCATTTTTTACAACTATAAAACAAAGAAAAAAGACTGTTTTTCCGAAGACTTACTTTTTGCAGCAAGAGCTGAAAAGGGGCTAAGAAAACCTAGAGGAGAGATCATGATGAACTTGTCCGGCTTTTGTCGTCCTCTGTGATGATGAACTTGGTTGGGGGTATTTAAGCATACAGGTTTCAAAAAGGTGGGGTGTAGGAGGATATGCTTGATTTTCAAATGCAAATACATTTTTTTTTTGTTTTTTTTTGGATGTGTTCTTCAGGTAAACTCATAAAAAATGAAACATTCCATCACACATTATCACACCTGTTGTCACATTTTTGTGCTTTAAGAACAGAAAAGAATAGAAACTTTTCAAGGAAGGAATTCTCTCCATCCCCTTTTTGCCAGTAAATCTAGATCTCTGGGGCTTGGTATGTGGTTGGCTTACATACCATAGAGGCAGGACCATATTTACTGTTTATCTCTGAGAGACTAGTCAATCTGGGTCATGTGTCATCAATTACATCCATCTTTCAGCATACTTCAAGCATATTCAACAAGTTCATTATATGTATAAAAAAAAAAGCCTCCCACCACTTTCCAACATCATCATTCATTGTCCCTTTCAGGCCCATGGTCTTTCTATCGCATCTTCAACCATTTACTACACTACATACTTGGCCAACAAGCATCCAACTAGGGGGGAGTTCATGTCACTGTTATTTTTCGTTCATCTGATCCGTCAGAAGAACAGAAAAATAAATATAAAAATGCATTATTTAAAAAACAAATCCTGTGCATCAGTTTGAGCCATTATTTCATTATTTCAGATGGGAAAAAAGTCCTGCATGCTTACTTCTATAGAGTGCTCATACAATACCAATATACATTACTCAAATAATACCTCCACCCAGTTACACAGCGCCCAACTGCTGAACTACTTTTCCTGTTCCCGAAATACAATCACTGAATTTCCAGCAGTCACCACTAGGTAAAAAGATTATTCACAGCTTCCATTGTTATCAATGGTAACTGTCTAAATTCCTATGTACTGAGCTCCCCCTAGTGAAGGCTAAAGGCAGTCCGTTTTATAATATGCTCTGTGAAGGGAAGCTAGAGATTTATTCATGTATTTCTGTCAGTTATTGCTCATTTAGACAGCCATATGCTGTCCGCAAAAATGCGGATCCGCTTTTTTGCGGACAGTTCAGCATGTCCGCAAAAAAACGGAATGCATTCAATTTTTTAGCTGATCCATAGACTTTAATAGGGCCATGTCCTGATTTTCACTGACAAGTATAGGACATGTTTTCTTTTTTTTCCTAAGCCGTACAATGAAAGAAAGGGGTGCTATATAAGTGAATGGGACGGCATCTAATCCGCAAAAAAACGGATCCGCATTTTTGACATAGGATTGCTACCTAACATCAGGTGGCAGTAGAGGGTCAGATTTCTTTTCTTTTTGGAAGGAGAGCTAATTTGTAAACTTATTGTTTGCAAACGTACAAAATCTCACACACGCATAAACACTCCAACTATTTGCATGCAAACATTTTAAAATATCCAATCACTGTATACAGTACCTGTGTCTGAGGCACAGCTTCAAATAGTGTATCTCTATCCCATAGACTGCAATAGTATTCAATTATGGTCAGAAGATTTCGTGTTCAAGTTCCCTAAGCAGACTAAACATTATGGTGAAAAAATCAAACAAAACACGACAATAATAAAAATTCTAATCATGTCCTTTCCCAATTTCACATAAAAAATAAACAATAAAAAATAGCTATAAGAGGTGATCTATTGACATATAAAAATATTTGTCCTGTGCGGTGTATGTCGTAATGGAATGGAAAAGTAAATGCAATTTGCAATTTTTTTAATTTTTTTTTATCTTCTAAAAAGGAATAAAAGCAACAGTGGGGAAAAAGGGATCTGGGCTCCTTCCTGCAAGAGTGACGCCCCATCTATTGCTGGAACAAAGGCAGATCTGGAAATCAGTTTGAGGGCTTAGTAAGACCGCAGTGTGCACCTGTCTTGTCATTTGTTATTGCTATATTGTTATATTATTTATCACATCCACACTGTTGCCATCCTGTGTAGGATGTCTATTGTGGTACTTGTGGTCCGCTGCGGGCATCCTCCATTGTATGCATTTTTGCTGGGGACGCCATTAGCAACGGGCCACAAGTGCAGGATCTGCTCCCCTGTATATAGATGCACAACTGCATTTGGGTTTGAGCATTTCCTGCCTGTTTAACACCACGCCATTTTTTCAGTCGTTTTGTATATAGAGATGTTTGGCGGTGTATAAACTCCTAGGTAAATGTAGCCTGTTTTCCATCCACAGGCTACATTTAGGTGCACCTGTGAGGCCTGGGCCATATCAGCCAGTCTTGGTGGGGGCTCACAACCTTCTCCCTCCTCCCACTGCAGGCATGGTTACATCCTGGAGGTAACTGAGGAGTCTGCTGCGAGTCGGCCTTTACACTGCTCTAATTCGCCCACTGGCCCCTGGTATTGCCCATATGGCACATGTAGGTGAGTGTTAGGTCCCGAGCTACTTGAGAAACCTTGGCGTGGTGCTCAGGCTCAGACATGTCCTCCATAGTAGAATATGTTGGCTAATCTCTCAATTTTAACATCAGTATGAGGGTTTAGTAAGACCGCAGTGTGCACCTGTCTTTTCAGTTGTTATTGTTATATTGAGAAATTCACCCTCCCTCCCATCCCTGCAGCTGACAGAAGTTGATTTTTACCTTCATATTTTTTAATCCCCGTCGGCTGCTGAGGGAGGGCATGGCCTAACCAGATCGTGGCATAGCTTAGCGGGACCTGGGGGCAGGGTTTTAAGTTCGTATTTTGAGGGTGGCCTGAATGGCCACACTACCTGTCCCCGGAACTGTGACCTCCACAGCACTCTGCTCCCTTAACAGTGTCATCCACAGCACCCTGCCCCTTTTATAGGAAATCTGTCACCAGGATAATCGCTATTGAAGTAAAGCCATGGCCTAATAGCTATTAGTACCTTATTTCCAGATGTCCCAGCAATAGATGTTTTCTATCTTCTGAAAATCCAGTTTACTTGGTATGCAAATGAGCCAGTAAGGTGCCCAGAGGTGCGTCACTCTGGCAGGAAGAAGCCCAGGCATGCCCTCATGCTGGGAGCAGGGAAAAAGGGGTCTGGGCTCCTTCCTGCAAGAGTGACGCCGTCCTGGACACCTTACTGACTCATTTGCATAGAATAACTGAATTTTCAGAGGATAAAAACATCTATTGCTGGAACAAAGGCACATCTGGAAATAAGGTTCTAAGTGCTATTAGGCCTTGGCATTACTTCAATAGTAATATTAGCTTCCGTAAATAAAAAAACTGTCTTTCCCACCAAGCCATGAAAATATTAGCTATGGAAGGTAAAAATTTCGCCCCCATAGAGACTCCTGCCAGCTGCAAATAATACTCCCCATTAAACATGAAAAAATTAAACTTGAGTAGAAATTGCGTAACCATTGCTCTACTGTCTTTCCCTATAGAGCCACAACTATAGGACAAAAAATCAGCCCCAGTCTTTTCCAGGAACGATCAGCAACTCCACCTATGTGGCTCACCCACATGTTTAAAGAGAGGGGAACATTCACTTCTGTGCATGTCATGAGTAAGGACCGGGATTGTTGAGTCCGAAACGCGTAGCTATCATGGATCTTGTATGTGATTTGTGTGTGGATTGCAATTTTTTTTTTACTGTTATAAATAAAGCTGCAAGTTTTTATGGGAAGCTGGACCACAAGTTTTTTCTTTGGAGTACGTTTGTATACAGTCAAGTCCGGACTGGGCCTGTGCTTCCATGAAAACAAGAAAGGTGAGAGCCGTCTTATGTAAATTTGGAGCTTTCTATGTCCTGTATTGCTACTAAGGAAATCCTGAAAATATGATTGCTAGGTGGGCACCGAGGACTGGAGAGGAACACTGCTCTAGACCGATCAGATACCTACAACAACCTCATCATCCTCAAAAATCACCCATAGATCATGAACCATAAATTCAACGCAAATAAAAAGAAGGGATCAATGGGAAAAACATCATAAAAATATGTAGAAATCTTTATTCGTCAAAGTTCATAATATTGGTCAGACATTAGAAAGAAGAGAGACACGATGGAAACTTGATAGAGAAAATGTACATGAGGCGCCTCTCCAGGAACTGTCCATCAAAATAAATATAGCCCTAAAAAAGCACTGTCCATAACCCAAAAAATGACGAATCCCTGTAAGGGACTGTCTCTCAATATAAAATCTACAATCATATTGACGGACAGTACAAAAGACCATCAATAGAAAGTGCTGCCAAGGTTACACATACATGACAAGCAGGTGTGCCATAAAAGAAGCAGAAATCTGCACCATTAAGTTATTAATTACACCAAGATACATGCATCGGGTGTATGGAAATAAATAATCACTTGGCACACATGCTTCTCACGCCAAACACACAGCATAGATATAATACATTACTTTATACTGCATATCCATCCCTAAGTAGTGACCATAATAAGTCAAAACATACCCAGAGACGTGATGCACAGAAACTGGAATGTCGCCCCATGTGCTGACACTGTTTCGCCTCACCAGGCTTCATCAGAAGGTGATTATACTAATAAAAAAGGGGGTACATACAGGAGGAGGAGGCAGGTAGTAACTTACGGCAATATTTAAGTAAGATCACCTGAGAAATACCAGAGGTGGCGCGACTCCGTGATGGCTGACACAGTCTTCCATCTTTTGCGATTATGCGGTTAAATTTATAATAAAGATGTATTTTATTATGAGGTTGTTAATTCTAATTATGGATACCTAGGTACGATCATGGAAGTTTGAAATTGGGATGTCGCTCATACATTGTCAGGTCTGGTACAAATATTATCTTCCGTGAAAGATCTGATCACATGATTCTTTTTACATTTGATCACATGATTATGCATAAGACGCAACCCGGCGAATGCGCTGTCGGACTCCTTCTAGACGCGCTCCTTTCCATGTAATTGCGCATGCTGCGCGTGCACTATGGTGATGTGCGGGCGCACTGAAAGATGGTGTTGGGCATTATCACAGAGTCGCGATTTCTACATATTTATAATGTTAGTCCCATTGATCCCTTCATTTTTGCGTTGAGTTTTCAACACGTACCTGTTGCTACAAGAGCTGAGAAGAATATGAGAATTCCAAGGATGGACTTCATGCTGGTCTGCTCTGGAACGGTCGTAGCTGGTGATGTGCAGACTTGGATAGTGGACAATAATTTATATAGTTTTACAATGGGCGGGGAATATCATCATTTCAAGGAAAGAGCAGTCAGATCAGGAAAACAAAACCAGATCAAAGTTGGTCAACCCAGTCAGAACAATAAATTGCAGTAAGAATTCAGTTTATTGGCAAAGTCTCATTTCAAACAACCAGCTATGGTAAGTGATTGTTAGTACTTTTGAGTGGGCCGAGGTCTAAAGTCTGCAGAGTCTTAAAGAGCTTTGACCGCGAATGTAACTGGTGTCATATTAACCTCTTAATGCATAATCCCCAAGGGTGTAGCTATAGGGGGTGCAGAGGTGTCAGTCGCTACTGGTCTAAGGAGCCTGAGGGGCCCAAAGACCCTTGTGCCACATAAGAAGACACCGGTAATATAGAAAATGCATGTTGGTCAAGTTACATCTCTGGCTGGAGGGAAGGGGTTAGGTCAAGAACTTGGCATGAGGGGGGAGCAGTTAAAATTTTTGCCTCAGGCAGCATGAAGGCCCTGTGCTCCCCTGCCACTGGCCACAAAGCACTAAGGGAAGGGGGGGGCCCAAGCTGAACTTTTGCACTAGGGCCCATGACCTTTTAGCTGCGCCCCTGATAATTACTAATGTTGAACGTGAATATTCAAATAGCGTATTTTAATAGCGAATATCGGCACTTTGAGAATTCACGAATATTTAGAATATAGTGCTATATATTAGTAATTTCGTAACCTCCCTTCTTGTTTGTGGGCCAATGAGAAGGCTGCAATGTCTTTGTCTGAGCTTAGCAACATCCCTAGCAACCAATAGGAAAGTTACCTTCCCCTTACTATATAAGAACCTCCCCAGCAGCCATTTTCTGAAAGAGACAGCAGTGTTATTGCTGTGCTCTGTGCTTTCCACATTACATTAGATAGTTAGTTAATTAGCTCATATATATAATACAGATAGTTAGTGGGAGATAGTCAGTGTAGGTTAGATAGTGATATAGTGTAGCTGTTCCAGTGCAGGGTGGTAGGTAGAGTTATAGGTTCTGCTGTCCATACATACATACAGACCTGCTAAAATGTGAAGTGTCACATATTACGCCAAAATATTCGCATCATTAGTGCCGATCAGCACAATCGCAAATATATTGGAGCACTCTAACTGAATATAAAGCCATTTTTAATGTTCTGCCGTACCAACCATTTTCTCCAGTCTCAGGAAACTTCTAGCAGCTTTGAAAATGTAGCAAAAGTGACCCACGCCTGTATTTCACGCGCATTACGTGAATATTACATTGCCGATTTTTTGCATTCAAGAAAATAATCTTGAATTCGCAAATTTGTGAATATATGACGAGCATTCGTCCAAATATTCGTTAAATATCGCAAATTGAAATATATCCCCTGCCGCTCTTCACTAATAATACATACAAGTACAGTATTTGCATTAAAGGAATTGTCCCACTTCGGCAAGTGGCTTTTATCATGTAGAGAACGTTAATACAAGACATTTACTAACATATTGTGATTGTCCATATTGCTTCTTTTGGTGGCTGGACTCATTTTTCTGTCACATTATACACTGATAGTTTACATGGTTACGATCACTAGCGTAACTATAGGGGTCGCAGCGTTTGCAGTTGCGACCGGGCCCCTAAGCCAGTGGTACTGTACCTTTCTCTTTATAAGATGCAGTATATCTTATAAAGGGAATACTAGTGAGCGCTTACATAATAGAAGCGCTCACTGGTCTGCAGGAGGAGGGGGAGAGAAGCGCTGTTAGTGCTGTAGAGTACTTACCCCTCCTCCTAATCGCTCTTCTCAAGGCATGCAGTGTCAGGACGTAGAGCGCACTCTGACCTGATGCTGCAGAAGGTCAGGTGACTGCAGCGTAGGGGCCTGAGAAGAGAAGACAGCCAGGTCAGAGAGAGTGGCGACAGGAGAGGTAAGTTACTTTATTATTTTACAGTCTGATCTGAGGTCTAATATGAAGGTCTAATGGGGGGTCTGGAGGTCTGACTGGGGGTTCTGGAGTGGTCTGAACGGGGGTCTGGAGAGGTCTCACTGGGGGTTTGGAGAGGTCTCACTGGGGGTCTGGAGAGGTCTTACTGGGGATGTGGAGTGGTCTCTGGGGCTCTGGAGGTCTGGTCTGAGGTCTGATATGGGTGTCTGGAGGTCTGATATGGGGGTCTTATCTGAGGTCTGATATTGGGTCGGGGTCTTACATGGAGGTCTAATGGGGTTCTGATCTGAGTTCTAAAACTGGGTTCTTATATGGAGTCTGACCTAGAGGTCTAAAGGAGGTTTGGTCTGAGATGGGGGGGATCTCATTTAGGGTTTTATACGGGGGTCTGATCTGACAGGAAAGGCGTATTTTTTTTGTACTAGTGCACAATATAAAGGGGTGTTTTGTACTGATGCACTATCTGTGTGGTACCAGTATGTTTAGGGGAACTATTTCTGCAGGAAAGTATTGGGGAGCACAGTGGACACTGTATATGGGGGGTGGCAGAATGGGTTGTTGAGAAGGTGGGAGGATGATGGAAAAGTAGGAAAGTGCAGCAATGCAATGTTTCGGCCACATACTAGCCTTTTACCAGCCTAATAAATTGTGACAATCAAGAACATATATAGTGCTTCTCGTTCCTCCCACCATTATTAAAGACCATATCTCAATATCTCAATATATTTCTGTACCACCCACTGATCAAAGATCTCCAATAGAAATAGTCCTTTCATTGATAAATACCATCCCAATAATCTGCATAGATGTACTAAGTGATTACCTTAAAAAACAGCAGGTGTTTCCCACATGGTGAGTGGCGATCAGTGGACTCCACATAGCGTGCACTTCGGTTCCATCTCAGCATCTATTCAATCCTCCTGCGCATGTCTGCACGTGATTACTATCACTTCCGTTATGTTAGCATGACGTCAGCTGGTCATGTGATAGCAATCATTCACGACATAACCTGTCCGCGATACACAGTCACAAGAAGCGACTCCATCTCCATGGCAATCAATATGATCGCGTTGCATCCCTCAACACTGAATCACTCTGTAGCGCAAGCCAAGATCTCGTTATTAATACAGCTCAACATATGGCATAAAACAGTCACACGATCTTTGCGGATCCTTCCAATAAGGGAAGAGAGAACATCTCTATGACCATAGTGATAAATCCTGTCTAATAACGCAACGCTGAACCATACACATTGTTATGTCAAGAATTGCAAAAGTATCAGATAGGTTCAATGGCTCACCCTCCAGATAGTATGGAGTAGGTGCTCACTCTCAATAGGCTACACCCTTGCCTCAAAATGTCTCATAGAAGTATATAGAAGATGATGAGAGGGCACTTCTGTATTTGGAGTATACTATTAGTTTATTATAATTAAATGTAGATAAAATCAAATAGTACATTCATTTAATTGAAAATAGAGTAAATGTGAATATACAAATCAGTTTAAAAATATATGAAAAAAATTTATGAAATAAATTCCTGTCTAAAAAAACATTAAAGTTCATTATAAACAATTCATCTTGGTTGTTTTTCTATACATTCCAATTGTTAATTGGTTATTGGATGGAAAATCACATTTCTTGGTTTTTGTGCAGTTTGAAAGGTGGTTTGACCATAGGATATTAGTAGGTGGTAAACACCTTATTGTTTCTGTATGTTATAATTGTGATCCTATATGGTCAAATCCCTTGTGGTTGAATCACTTGCGATTAAATCAATAGATTGCAGTGGAATCGACAGTTTGCAGTTTCAAGAATTCCTGGAGTACCCCAGTAATGTGTATTTGGTGGATATCCTCCAGTATTAAGTTAGATTGCCATTGAGTTCAAATATTGGTTTGTGGATTTGGAGATTACAAGTAATAATGATGAATCATAACAGTTACTATTGCGGGTTATATTGAATCAGGTGCCAAACTGGCTACATTACCAATCCTGCTGCTATGCGTGGCTGTGCTTTCAGTTCTTGCCCGAGCACTGTAAGCTCCGGTAAATGTTCCCTGCGCTGTGCCGAGGTGCGACCGCTCCCTCTGTGAGATGTTCGCGATGTGCGGATTTTTCTTAGTTATCTCTGCAGGCCGCTCCGGTGGATGCTGTCGGCACTAGTGCGCGCGATTCTCCCGTAGGGTCTCGGTATTGTGCACGTACTCTCTAGTTGGTGTCGAGGCTGGTGCTGGTTCTCCAATGATAACTGGCGTGCCACGTGGAGTGCGATGTCTCCAGTCTTCACTTATTTATTAAGTTACTGAGCGCTCAGTGTTTGTTGTTCTGTGTTCTCATATACTGGAGGCTGGCATGTTGATCACCCATACGCGTTTCGGGACTTACGGTCCCTTCTTCAGTGGATGCCAGCTTTGCCCAAAATGGTCTTTTTTATAGAAGAATAGTATTTGATGTGCAGGTGACGTGTGTGATGACGTCACCATTAGGGCAGAGTTTCTGAAATTCTTCGTTTAACTCTTCCTGTGCTGTTAGGAATTTCCTTGTAAGTTCACACATCGTTATAATTATTAATTACAATATATTTAAAATATATTTATAATCTTCCATTATCGGATGAACAGGTATTCATATAGATGGATAGTTATGACAGTTAGTTAGATAGCATAATCATAAATAATATAACATCATTGATTTTATAAAATGTGAAAAATATTAAAAATATTTATAAAAAATATAAAAAATATAAAAAAATATAAAAAAATAATCTTTTATAATTGAGATGAGGTAGCCTGTAGAGTGTTTCTATTTATTATCTATTGTTTGGCTTTATTGTTATAGTAAATGTTCATAGGGAAATTAGGAATATATATATCATGTTGTAAGTGGGATTATGTTTTTTGTACCCTTCATGTGAATCCCCATGTGAACCATTAATTTCCATATTGTGATGGTATGTGAATTGTTTGTTCATCATATGGTGAATATTATTGGGTTTGTAAGTTGTGCATTGTGATTGTGCCTTTATTCAGGTGTGGTATTGCTATAGGTGAATTCATGTTTGTATTTGAGGGGTCTGTTGGAGACTTATGTGACCCTATCCTTTTTTGTCTCAGTGGTGAACTTTGTGTTCTGTGTTGTATTAGGGAGACTGGCCAACAGGGAAGGGGGGGTCGACGCGCTGGTAGACAGCCTGGCAGTCGACTCCCCGTCCCCCATTGGCCTGTCCCCCAATCAGTATTCACAAGAAGCCAAAAATTTCCATTTCTGCATTGAGTCCATGTGGAATCATGGAGTCAAAATTGAAAATCATCCTAGATTCTGCCCTGGACATGTTGGAGATGTGATCTCCTCCCCGCCATGGTTTTTTTATCTTCATTAGTGCTGTGTATTGTATTGAGCTCGGTTATGGTGTTGCTTGAAATGTTGAGATAATGAGTGCGTTTCTACTACTTTTTTTATGTTATTGATGTGTTCTGCAACTCGTACTTTTAATGGTCTCTTTGTATGCCCTATGTATTGTTTATGGCAGGGACATTGTATGACGTAGATAACATTTGTCGAGTTACATGATAGGCTATCTTTGATTTTGTGAAGGAAGGAGTTACTAGTTGATTGAATTTCAGTGATTTTCCTAGGGAAGTTTGTATTCCTGCAATTTATACAGGTGCCGCATCGATGGAAGCCTTTTGAAAATAACCAATTTCTTCCATTTTTTGTCATTTTATGTTTCTTTATTGATGGAGCCACTAAAAGGCCAAGATTTGGTGCTTTAGTGTAAGTGATTGTTGGTTCAGTTGTCAAGAGGGGGCCAATCATCTTGTCTTTTAACAGATGGTGCCAATGCCTCTTTATTATTCTCTCTACACTCTTGTATTGTGAGTTAAATGGTAGGATTAGGCGTATTTTTGGCTCCTTATTGGTTAATTCAGGTTTGGTTTTGAAAAAGTCTTCCCTTTTCATATTCCTCACCTTATCCAGGGCTGTATCTATAATTTTAGATGGGTAATTTTTATTCTTGAATTGTTTCTTCATCTCTGAGGCTTCTTTTTCGAAATCTTCTGTTTGTGTGCAGTTCCTCTTTAGGCGTCTGAACTGTCCTGTAGGTACATTGATAAGCCAGCGGGGGAGGTGACAGCTTGAATATAGAATAAAGCTGTTTTTGGCTATTGGTTTATGGTACGTGTTGCAGATTATTTTTTGTTCCTTAACTGTAATCGTCAGATCTAAAAATTCAATGCTCTCTTTACTTATATTGCTAGTAAATTTTAAGTTTTTTGTATTAGTGTTTAGTTTTTTTATGAAATCTAATAGGTCTTTTTCTGTACCTTTCCAGATAAGGATGATATCATCTATATATCTGCGCCAGAGTACCAGGCTCGTCCCCAGCAGCGGAATGATGGTTTCATCTTCCCACTCCGCCATGAATAGGTTTGCGTAGCTGGGGGCGAACCTGGTACCCATGGCGGTCCCTCGTTCCTGGAGGTAGACTGTTGTTTCGTACTGGAAAAAATTATGCGTTAGGATAAATATGAGGTGGTGAGCGGGGAAGGCGAAGTTATGCTGTAGTGCAGACAGGCGAGCAGCGGCAGGATGTGAACGCCAAAAGTGCGCAAAGACGGCCTGCACTTTATGCAGCAGCTCTGACATGCCTGTATAGTTTGTAAGATATTTTTGCACCACCAAATTCAGCACATGCGCCAGGCAAGGGATGTGCGTCAAACCGGCTAGTCCCAGAGCTGCTATGAGATTTCGCCCCTTATCGCACACCACCAGACCGGCCATGAGGCCCACCGGCAGAACCCACTCATCAGTCTGTTCTTCTTTGCCCCTCCACAGCTCCTGCGCGTTGTGCGGTTTGTCCCCCAAACACATGAGTTTTAAAACTGCCTGCTGACGTTTACCCCTGGCTGTGTTGAAGTTGGTGGTGAAGGTCTTTCGCTGACCGGATGAGGTGGTGGTAGAAGAGGAGGAGGAGGAAGCGGAGTGGGAGGAGGTGGTAAAGAATAATGCCCTGCGATCCTCGGTGGTGGAAGGACATGCACCAAACCGCTATCCACCTCGGGCCCAGCTGCCACTATATTTACCCAGTGTGCAGTTAGGGCGATATAGCGTCCCTGCCCATGCTTACTGGTCCATGTATGGTGGTGGTGTTGGTGGCAAATCCTCTGTTTGCTGTGACTCCAGAGGTGGAGGAAGAGACAGAGACAGCAGTAAAAGAGGAAGCAGGAGGAGCCTGAGACCTTTCGTGGTTTTTAAGGTGTTTACTCCAATGCAGTTTGTGCTTTGCATGTAGATGCCTGGTCATGCAGGTTGTGCTCAGGTTTAGAAAGTTTATGCCTCGCTTCAGGCTCTGATAGCACAACGTTCAAACCACTCGTGTCTTGTCGCCAGGACATTGTCTGAAGAACTGCCATGCCAATGAGCTCCTTGGAGCTGGCTTTGATGTGCTCGGTCCCTGGGTGCGGTGGGCAGTAGGAGGCGTACTGTCGGTCTGCACACTGCAGAAAGACACAGCAGTTTGCACCGGTGTCTAGTCATCATCAGAGATGGGCTGCGGTGGTCTTCCCATGTCCTCATCCTGCAACATAAGTGGCTGTGCATCATCAGTTCATTTAATGTCTTCCACTTCTGGGGCAGGGCTAGGTGGATGGGCCAGGGAAACCCTGACAGCAGAGTCATCAAAAATCATAAGAATCTGCTGCATGACTTGGGGCACAGATTGCTCGCCTGATTTGCAAGGGGTTGAGGTGAAACACTGATGGGCATGGGCTGCAGGTGCCAACTCTGAGCTTTCAGAAGGGGACGGGGTGGGAGACAACGAGAAGGAACTGGAGGCACTGTCAGCCACCCAATCTGCTATCGCCTGTATTTGTTCTGGCCTTACCATTCGTAGAGCGGCATTCGGGCCTACCAAATAATGCTGCAGGTTCTGTCGCCTATACACACCTTAAGAAGGTGGTTCACTTGGACCTGTAGTTGGCGCTGAACGGCCATGTCCTCTTCCAGCAACAGGAGCTCCACCAACACCCCCACAACCATGTCCACATCCCTTATTTGATGTTCTCCTCATTATTTGCGTTCACCCACCAACTAACAGATGGTTTATCTCAGGTCTCAATTTAACTGCCAATAGTCAACAATTAGGTTCAATTATAGGGGTGAGCGTACACGAACTGTATAGTTCGGGTTCATACCGAATTTTGGGGTGTTCGGGACACAGACCCGGACGCGAACATTTTCAAAAAAGTTCGGGTTCATTATTCGGCGATTTCTTCCTGCTTTCTGAAGGGCTGCACAGCAGCCAATCAGCTAGCATTTTACTTCTTGCCCTAAGAAGCCATCACAGCCATGCCTACTATTGGCATGGCTGTGATTGGCCAAGTGCAGCATGTGACCCAGCCTCTATTTAAGCTGGAGTCACGTAGCGCCGCACGTCACACTGCTCTGATTAGTGTAGGGAGAGGATGCAGCTTCAGTGAGGGCGAGATTAGGCAGGGAAAACTCAGCAAAAACAGCTAATGAAGTGATCGATCTACAGCTGTGAATCATTCAACTTCTGCTAGTTAATTGCTCACTGGTTTTTAGGCTGCACAGAGCGTTTTTCTGTCACTTTTTTCTGGGGTGATCGGCGGCCATTTTGTGTCTTGTGGTGCACCAGCACAAGCTTCCACCAAGTCCATCAATCCATCAATACTATTTTTTTTTTTGCTATATCCTACATCAGGGGCTTGGATGTGTTTATTGTCACCCCTAGAAACTCAGGATAGAAATTTCTATATTTTATTGAGGGGTGAAATTCAATTGCCAAAATAGCGATCCCCTAAATCTGGTGTTCCAGATGTGGCTAGCCAGGTCTTATACTGTCTGCTGTCTGGCAAAGGATAGATTTTTTTCTGTGGTGAAATTCAATTGCCAAAATAGCAATCCCCTTAATCTGGTGTCCCAGCAGTGGCTGGCAAAGCTTAATAGTGTACGGCAAAGGATATATTTTGTTCTGGGGTGAAATTCAATTGCCAAAATAGCAATACCGTAAATCTGGTGTACCAGCTGTGACTGGACAAGTTTCACAGTGGCCGTCATAGGATATATTATTTTCAAAGTGTAAATCTGTCCGTAAAAGGATACCTTTCATCCAGGGCCTAAATACTAGGCCTACAATTGATATTCCCCTAAATCAGTGGTCACTGCTGTGCCTGGATTAGTGTAATACGGTACATAAATAGATAGCCAGATAGTGTTAGGTGAATGTAAAAAAAAGGTCTGAATTTGAATTCAATACATTGGGCCAAATCATTTTTTTCTTATTGTGGTGAACGGTAACAATAAGGAAAACATCTAATAAGGGACGCGGACATGGTCGTGGTGTTGTTAGTGGACCTTCTGGTGCTGGGAGAGGATGTGGCCTTTCTGCCACAGGCACACGTCCTAGTGAACCAACTACCTCAGGTTCCTGTACCTGCCAGAATTTACAGCAATATTTGATGGGGTCCAATGCCATTCTAAAGATGGTAAGGCCTGAGCAAGTACAGGCGCTAGTCAATTGGGTGGCCGACAGTGGATCCAGCACGTTCACAACATTATCTCCCACCCAGTCTTCTGCAGAAAGTGCACAGGTGGCGCTTGACAACCAAGCCCATCAGTCAGTCACATCACCCCCATGCATATCAGGGAAACTGTCTGAGCCTCAAGTTATGCAGCAGTCTCTTATGCTGTTTGAAGACTCTGCTGGCAGGGTTTCCCAAGGGACTCTACCTAGCCCTTCCCCAGTGGTGGAAGACATAGAATGCACTGATGCACAACCACTTATGTTTCCTGATGATGAGGACATGGGAACACCACCTCATCGGAGTTCGCACGTCTCTGATGTTGACGAAACACAGGTGCCAACTGCTGCGTCTTTCTGCAGTGTGCAGACCAAACAGGAGGTCAGGGAGGAAGACTGTGTGGAAGACGATGCAGGGGACGATGAGGTCTTAGACCCCACATGGAATGAAGGTCGTGCCACTGACTTTCATAGTTCAGAGGAAGAGGCAGTGGTGAGACCGAGTCAACAGCGTAGCAAAAGAGGGAGCAGGGGGAAAAAGCAGACCAGCCGTCGCCAAGAGAGTTTGCCTGCTACTGGCCACTGCCACCAGGGACCGAGCACCCCAAAGGCAGCTTCAAGGAGTTCCCTGGCATGGAACGTTCCTTCCGCCACCAAGGATCGCAGGCCATCATTCTTTGCCTCCTGTAGCCTCCTCCTCCTACTCGGCTTCCTCCTCATCTTCTCCCACCTGCTTATCCAGTCAGCCACGCACCTTCACCACCAACTTCAGCACAGCCCGGGGTAAACGTCAGCAGGCCGTTCAGAAACTCATATGTTAGGGGGACAGGCCCCATACCGCGCAGGAGTTGTGGCGGGGTATTGAACAACAGACCGACGAGTGGTTGCTGCTGGTGGACCTCAAGCCCGGCCTGGTGGTGTGCGATAATGGGTGAAATGTCGTCGCCGCTCTGGGACTAGCTGGTTTGACGCACATCCGTTGCCTGGCGCATGTGCTGAATTTGGTGGTGCAGAAGTTCCTTCACAACTACCCCAACATGTCAGAGCTGCTGCATAAAGTGCGGGCCGTCTGTGCGCGCTTCCGGCGTTTACATCCTGCCGCTGCTTGCCTGTCTGCGCTACAGTGTAACTTCAGCCTTCCCGCTCACCTCCTCATATGCAACGTGCCCACCAGGTGGAACTCCACCTTGCACATGCTGGAGAGATTGTGCGAGCAGCAGCAGGCCATAGTGGAGTTTCAGCTGCAGCACGCATGGGTGAGTCACTCTGCGGAACAGCACCACTTCACCACCAATGACTGGGCCTCCATGCGAGACTTGTGTGCCCTGTTGTACTCCACCAACATGGCCAGTGGCGATGACTCCATCATCAGCGTTACAATACCACTTCTATGTCTCCTTGAGAAAACACTTAGGGCGATGACGGAAGAGGACGTGGCCCAGGAGGAGGAGGAGTAGGAGGAGGAAGAGGGGTCATTGTTAGCACTTTCAGGCCAGTCTCTTAGAAGTGGCTCAGAGGGAGGTTTTTTGCAGCAGCAGAGGCCAGGTACAAATGTGGCCAGCCAGGGCCCACTACTGGAGGACGAGGAGGATGAGGAGGAGGTGGAGGAGGATGAGGATGAAGTAGGTTCACAGCGGGGTGGCACCCAACGCAGCTCGGGCCCATCACTGGTGCGTAGCTGGGGGGAAATGGAAGACGATGACGATACGCCTCCCACAGAGGACAGCTTGTGCTTACCTCTGGGCAGCCTGGCACACATGAGCAACTACATGCAGCAGTGCCTGCCCAACGACAGCAGAGTTGTCCACATTTTAACG
>CM065590.1:582659283-582674984 GCA_033119425.1 Bufotes viridis
ACCAAAATCAGATCGGCGGGGGGCCAGCTGCCTTTCTGCTTTTCTTTACCTGCCGCAGCCGTTGCAGTGGGGAGCAGGTGGGATCCCCCAAGCATGGCGTCCTCATTCACTTCCATGGGAAGGCTTCTTCCCTATGCACTGAATAGACAGAGGCTGTTGCACAGAAGTGAATGAGGGCGCCATGCGCGTGATTTACTACGAGGCCTCGCCGGCTGCCGCGAGCAGGTGAACAAAGCAGAGGCGGCAGCATCTGCTTTCTCTCTTCAAACAGGTCATCGGTAGGGATAGGCTCATCAAAAAGTGGACGTCCCTCGCAAGACCCAAATCTACGAGGCACTGGGCAAAAATGTAAAAAGTATATAGCCAACTGTGGTTCATCCAACGATCTCCCCAGTGGTCCCAACTTGTCTCCAGAAATGTCAGCAGTCAAGTTCCTGAGTGTTCTGTTTGAAGTCATCTCTGGAGACACGATGCTATAATAATTTTTGTCACTTGAACTCCTGCTGCTCCTGACAAGCTGGTCATTTAAATGCAGGTATTTAAAAGTATAAATTACACTGAATCTCTTCCCAAAAGACTGTATATCGATGTCATGGCAATGGTCCATGCCCACTGCCGCCCTTCTCCCCTGTAGTGACCTTACCTGACTTATAGCTTCAGGGCTTCCTGTCACAGTTGGTCCTAGCCACCCAAGACACTGCCCTCCCGTGCGGCTGAGGCCTGCTTCTTGCTGGCTTTGGGCCTCTTGCTGGTCATGGGGCGCTTAAAGCTACCACTGTGCATCATAATCTTCCCCAGTCACTGGGCTAGCCATCCTGGGAGGTAATAAATGTAGGTGATACATTCCCTTTTATTTCCACAGACCCGAATAGAGAGAGGATTGCACCCTCTCATCCTCTCCTCCATCCCTCAGCCTTTGGCTTCCCTCACCAGACAGGATAGGGTGTGGGGAGACGCACCTGTCAGACACTTATAGCATATCCTGTAGATTCTACTCTAAATTTAAATATCTCCATCCTAGGTCCTTAAGGGTCCTACTCTTGGTGGGGCCATCAATCAGCTGATTAAAGAGTACGTGGCCTCTCTTGCAAGCGTTAACGTCCTTTCTTTATTATTAGACCTGGTCCCCAGTGTACAATAGAGTGCTGCTAGTAGCAGCTTGGTATTGCATAGTTGTCCCCACAAATATACTATAGATGGCCGATACTAAGGACAGGCGCTTTGACGTTAATGAACTGGGCAACCTTACAATCTGATCAGATGATCATAATACAGTTTGCATATCTTCCTTATCGTCCCACTACAGTCTCTTTCAATCTTTTAATCTTTTTTTATTATGTACAGATGCACTTGGAGGAACTGTTAAACTTTTCAGCAGGGAATGTGTACCTCAATCTGAATGTGACTTCCAGGGAAATATCTACGCAAATCAAGCAAAATTTAGGAGGGCCTATAAATGCTGCTCTACTGACAACTGCCTTCCTTCTGATCCTGTGTGTAAGTAGGAGACTTTTTTTTTTTTAGATAGTATCCTGCCTATACATCCTAATACTGTATATGGCAGCCTTCCAGTGGTCATTTTAGGACATGATCAGATGTCATAGTCAAATATCAGAATAATGTCAGTTTGAGGCAAAATACTCACCCTGATACCTGATGCTGAAACCTGACTTTGATATCTGACTCGGAATTCTGACTCTGATATCTGACTTCTGACTTTGATATCTGACACCTGACATCTGCGTTTGACTTTGATGTGGGACATTCTTCACAGATCAGATCGAAAGTCAGAATGAGTTTTAGATTTACTGTGTATTTGTATGCTAAATCGCACAACTAAAGAAAATCCCCTGCTAGCAATAGCTGAGCCTGTAGCTTAATGGTAAAGCTTCTGAGTGTACGAACAGTAGCTTTTAGGTTCAAGACCCAATAGAAACCTTAAACAATCCAGTGTTTTAAACCCTAGCTAGGATACAAATTCAAATGATATCTGCTTTTGATGTCTGATGTTCCTCACCGGTCGGGGTCAAATGGGATTCAGAGATAATGTGTATTTGCTGCTAAATCACATAGTTAAAGAAACCCCCTGAAGTAAATAAACCCCTATTGTACCCTAAAGTAAGTGAACCCCCTACTGCAACTTAACTTAAGTGAACCCCCATTGC
Source organism: Bufotes viridis (assembly GCA_033119425.1). Lineage (NCBI taxonomy): Eukaryota > Metazoa > Chordata > Amphibia > Anura > Bufonidae > Bufotes > Bufotes viridis. The sequence continues at coordinate 582,661,449 of CM065590.1, forward strand.
ACCCTAAAGTAAGTGAACCGTTTATCGCACCCTAAAGTAATTGAACCCCATATTGAACCCTAAAGTAAATGAACCACGTATTGTACCCTAAAGTTAGTGAACCCCCCATTGCAACCTAAAGTATGTGAACTGCCAATGCACCTTAAAGTAAGTGAAACTGTTATTCCACCCTAAAGTCAGTGAATTTCTTATTACACCCAAAAGTAAGAGAACCCGCTAATGCGCTCTAAAGTACGTGAACCTCTAATTTCAACCCAAAGTGAACCTCCTATTGCAATTCAACATAAGTAGGGATGAGCGAACCCAGACCACCCTATTCGGGTTTGTACCGAACATTACTGTGTCTGGGTACCCAAATACAGATATTAGCGAGAAAATCCATGTTCATGTTCGGAGTCAAAATAAAGCTTGTTGAAAGGCTGCACTGCAGCCAATCAACAAACGTTTAAACTGTGGGCACTTGGAAGCCATCGCACCATGTGACACTGCAAGCATAAATGCCGTGTCACATGGTGCGCTGCCATTCTGCTCTGACTAGTGTAGGGACAGGACGTGCTGCACTGAGGGATAGTATTAGGCTTTTATTTTTTTTAAGAAGTCTATAGCTGACCTAAAGGCATTTATGTGGGTGTAATACAGCACCTTTGCACCAATGACACATAAATACAATACTTAATTGGGTTGTTCAGTCCGAGGGTGACCTGTAGGGATTTTTGGTCAGTGTAATACTACTCCTTTGCACGAGTAACACAGAAATACAATAGTTAATCCGTCTGTTAGTTATGTCGGTGACGCATAGCTGTTTTTTTAGGTGCAAAACCCCTAAATTGCACCTGTGACACAGAATACAACAGTAAATCTGTCTGTTAATTGTGTTGGTGACATAGCTATTTTTTGGGATGCAAAACCCTTCAATTGCCCCTGAAGGGTTTCACATCATCTTCCATGCTTTCTCCCTCTCTAAGACTCCTCCTCTGCTACATTGTCAGACATAAATATCTGAATACATGGGCAGAAAACAACTCTACATGCCCAGCAATTCACTGGTGCACAAGCTCAATTCCCAAATTAAGCCAGGTTGCTGATGGTGCAGTCACTTCCATAATATTTAATAGAGTATGCTGCCTTTAGGTAGCTGATGGCGTGTACTCAGATTTTCTGAAACCCTCGCATCAAGGCCAAGTTCTTTTGACCCCCACAGTTGTGTTGGCCTGACTCCCACAATAGACAATTATCTGCACCTCCTCCTCTATGGACATGCTCCCTTCCCCAACAGCAACAATTACCAGCATTGCTCACTTTCCCCTTACTTTCTATTGCATGTGTCAAGTGTTGCTATGCCATGTTGGAGCAGTTGCTAAAGTGCAAAAAGCAGCAAACATCCCACTGGCTGTCACCCCGCCAACTAGAACTAGGCAAAGTGGTCAGCAACATTGGCCAGAACATTGTGGTCATGCTGAACCTGACGGAAATAACACATACTCAATGCATAGCACACATGATTTACCCAGTCATGCAATGCTTTTTTTAAAAAGAGGAAACTAGCTCACTCAAGTTGCTGGCAGTGTCCAGGAGGCTGTCCTCACATTTCAGCATTCTTACTCGGCAAGGTACGTTCTCCTGGACTTGCAATGACAGAACAGTCTGCTGCTGCTACACTGCTTAATCCGTGACTTTCCAAATCACTGGAATTCCACATTACACATACTAGAACGTCTGTACGAGTACTGCAAAGCTGTGAACAATTTTATCCTACCTCCTTAGCAGGGACCTTGTGTTGCTTCGAGGTTAGTCAGTGGTAGCTCATCTGAGATGCTTGTCGGGTGCTGAATCCCTTCAAAGAGGCCACAAAGTTTGTCAGCTGGAACAACTGCGGCATGAACTATGTTATCCCCTTCATATGTACCTTAGATACTGATGCTCATGGGGCAGAGGACGACGCCAGAAGAAGAACAGCTAACATTTCTTGCTGTCCTCCCTGTACCTGTTGGGAACACACAAGGAGTCACTCCTATCATGCCACTGCCGCCACCATGACACTGCTACTCCCTTCCTACAAACACATTCTGTACAGCTGCGGTTGCCTGCCTGCGACTGCTGCCTTCATGCCACTGCTGCTCCCTGCCTATTGTCGCGGATATAAAGCGCAAAATGCTTTATATACAAAAACAAAAGAAAGGATCAAAGGAAAAATATCAAAGTTATTGATCCTACTGAGGAGAGGGCGACATAATAACCTCTCAGCTCGTTGACGAGAACCTTAATTATTTTGTGCAACTAGAAAGAAAACGAGGTACCATCATCTATGCAAAATATATGTGAGTTTATTATACATAAGTGCTAAATACAAATCGATGATACAACCTGTACAATGATAGACAATGCAATATAATACCTGCTACTTTCAATCAATACTGAATATCGCCAATCAATGCAATGATATGCAACAATCCAAATTAAAGAAAGAGTACCTCTTTCTATCACCTTTTAACCAATTGAGGTATATGGCGGCACTATAAATTTTACCAGCTCGGTATCAGGCTAGGGAATAACAAAGTTCCCAGGGACTAGGTATCCACGTCTGATGCTCCATTAGCAATATGCATCTTTGCTAAGGGAATAATCAGACTTGACCAGGAGCCTTATCAATTACAGATCCACAATTGGGGACCTTTGACTATATACCGGGCTGAGTAACTTATCAATACCGCAAGCAATAAGCAAGATATACGTTACCAAGGGTCAAAAGGTGAGTAGGGCTCGGAGGGACGGTCAGCTCTCCAGAGGGTTCCCGGGATCTAGGATCAAATCCACGTGTCTGTTTAATCTTTGTTTGTAGTTTTTTTTTCTTTCTCCTCGAATCCCTCTCTCATACCGTCTATGATTAATATTCACAGACTTATCAAAAGCATACACCCTTTAGATAACGGTCTTCCAACCAAACTACAGAGGGTGTGCACATATGGTAATGGTACTGTGAGATCATACATTACCCAAAATATTTTGTGGTGAACATGTTATGTTACCTGCCGATACCTAGGCGGTAGTGTTGGAGCGAACAGTTCGAGAATAGTTCGGGTTCGTACCGAACTTTGGGGTGTTCAGTGACACGGACCCGAACCCGGACATTTTCAAAAAGTTCGGGTTCGGGTCCGTGTTCGCCGATTTCTTCCCGCTTTCTGAAGGGCTGCACAGCAGCCAATCAGTTAGCATTTTACTTCTGCTCTAAGAGCCTATCACAGCCATGCCTACTAATGGCATGGCTGTGATTGGCCAAGTGCAGCATGTGACCCAGCCTCTATTTAAGCTGAGTCACGTAGCGCCGCACGTCACACTGCTCTGATTAGTGTAGGGAGAGGACGCAGCTTCTATCAGGGCGAGATTAGGCAGGTTAAAGTCAGCAACAGCACCTAATGAACGGATCAATTTACAGCTGAGAATCATTGAACTTCTGCTAGTTACTTGCTCGCTGGTTTTTAGGCTGCACAGAGCGTTTTCTGTCACTTATTTTCTGGGTTGATCGGGCGGTTATTTTGTGACTTGTGGTGCGCCAGAAGAAGCTGCCACCAAGTCCATCAATCCATCAATACTAGTTTTTTTTTTTTTGCTATATCCTACATCAGGGGCTTGGCTGTGCTAATTGTCACCCCTAGAAACTCAGGAAAGAAATTTCTATATTTTATTAAGGAGTTAAATACAATTGCCCAAATACCAATCCCCTAAATCTGGTGTTCCAGCTTTGGCTAGACAAGTATAATACTGTCTGCTGTCTGGCAAAGGATAGATTATTTTCTGAGGTTAAATTCAATTGCCAAAATAGCAATACCATAAATCAGTGGTTTCAGCTGTGGCTGGCAAAATAGAATAGTGTCCGAGGTAACGCACACACGTACAGACGCACGTACACAATTCTTGAATAGTTGTATTATCGCGATAATTAAACTAACAGTGTAAAGTTGACTGTATTGCTCTAAGTTATATTCGCGATCTAATGTAACTTCTATTACAGCACACCAATACTAAAACTGACTAAGAGACAGCTTTAAGTTCTATTCGAACGATTGCAACTTTGGAACTTAAAGTGGTGTACGATTTTAAAAGTTGAGTACTAAAAGTTGGAATCGCAATGCGATTCTTATGTATTTAGCTTAATCGCATACAGTTACAACTTTGAGCTACCGATCACCATGGGAACGCTCCTCTAGTAGAATGTACTGTCGGATGTGAGAATTAAGTTGAAATCGCAATGCGATTAGTCATACTCTGCTTAATCACATTGCAGTTATCAACTTAGCATTGCTAAATAATTCCATCCATATATGGAATTATTTAACAATGTTAAGTTGGAACTCAGTGCATTGCAAATATATAAGAATCGCATTGCGATTTCAACTTAATTCTCAGATCCGACAGTACATTCTACTGGAGGAGGCGTTCCCATGGTGATCGTTAGCTCAAAGTTGTAATCGCAATGCGTTTATTGCGGTATATTATCCCTCTGGGTGTCTTTACAGGTTAATTTTTATTTATTTCATTTTATTTCAATTCATTTCCCTATCTACATTTGTTTGCAGGGGATTTAACGTACATTTTGCTGCCTTTTGCAGCCCTCTAGTCCTTCCGAGAGTCTTTTACAGGCTTTTAGTGCCCAAAAGTTCGGTCCTCATTGACTTCTATGGGGTTCGGTTGGGATGAAGTTCGGGTTGAGTTCGGATCACGAACCCGACATTTTCGGAAGTTCGCCGAACCCTCTCGAACCCGAACATCCAGGTGTTCGCTCATCTCACTAGGCGGCAATGTTGTATAAGCTATAAATGTGAGGCTTTTAGGAGTTAAATTTATATAATGTGACTTTATGTTAGTGGTGAGACATCCACCACCTGGGACATACATCAAAAAGGAGGCATACCCCTGACACTTGAAGCAATTAAAACTTAAATTCCCAGAAACTAGTAAGACAACAAATGTGAAGTTTTGGATTTCACAGGTGCCTTATCTTAGGAAAATACCACAACTTTTCCGTCAGCAACTTCTTATTAAGGAGAAGTCACATTGAGCATGCTTCCCCGCATACCTCAGGAATACACGCTTCTGGTGATACACACACAGGATATATATACTGTGGGGAGTCGCTCTGGTAGATAGCAGTGCGGGTGCAGTATAGAGGCAAAACGGAGTCCAGAAAGGGTAGCAAACAGTGTTTAATTCACACTTGTAGCAAATACACAGCAACAGTCACTTGGTGTTAATTCACACCAACAGAAAACGTGCAGCAAAACAAAAATAGTCCAAAACAGGTTCCAGTCACCTGGGAGGCTTTAGGTGCAGAGTTCGCACCTGGCTGTCAGTCCAGCCGCAAGACAGTCGCCGTCAGGCTTCCAGGTCGTCTGCACTCCTCCTTGCTGGGCTCTTGCTTCCAGCCCAGAGAACTTCCAAACACAAGTGAAACAGTCTAACAGCAGCTCCAGGACAATCACCTCCAGACACAGCTGCTGGCTGTGTTTTATACCCAGCCCAAAACCAGGACTGGATCGTGGGGAGCAGCCACCCACCCTACACTTTAGCTGCTCCCGGTAAGAGCCGGCCTGGATCGGCTTTGCAGCCATGCTATTTACAACTATGTCAGTAGCACTAGCTGCTGCTGACATCAACAAAATATGGCTCTCACCTCACCGAGGCTATGAACCTCGGTGACACTACCTGCCATCCACGACGGCACCCTGCACCTTACCACAATACGTTAATATACGATTATAACATGTAACAAAAAAAAAACAATATGTGAAATATAAAACAACACATATGTGATATATTGATTCACTTGTGTCAAAACTAAATAGGATCCACTATATGAACCAGCAGATATTATATGTATGCCTCATTAATACATCTTATTATGAAAGAATGCCAGACGAGCCAGGATGAACCTCATGTCGGCTCATAGCCTAGTGATAAGGTAAAATTACTCCTTAGATAGGCCCACATCTGCCATGGGAAGGATCTTTCTTGAGCCCATATTTTTTCTTTTACACAATGAAGGTTCATACAGAAGAGTGAATATAAGTTCAACATGGCTGCTTATAGCCAAGAATACACGTTATAACACTAGTAAATGTATAAATGTTTATATACTCATGAAAAGGCATGACACTCATCATAATTTTCCATACGACTCCTGCTGCTTTCATCATACTGATGCCTCTGCAAACATGTGCAGTACCATATGGCAGCTGCTGCTCCTGCTGTTAATCCCCTACTGCCACCACTATTAATGCTACTCATCTGCCACTACCACTGCACTACTATTATTATTAATACTACTACTACCACTCCTACACCCTTAGAAAGAGGACGAATTGTTTGTTTCTGCTGCCACTACTATTGGTCACATGCCATTATATCTGTATCCTTTCCACATCCTGGCTGCACTACTGCTGCTCCCAATAAAAAGGAGAATTTTTCTAGGCTCATTCACAACAAACTACTTTTTCTTCTGACAATTGACACTTTTGCATCTTAATTGTTATTGGCAGGTATTCTGACCCTGTTAAAATTTTTGGATGCTTGGTCCCCCAACAAGCCCCTGTTTTTTTTATTTGTTTATATCCCATAACACTGTGTTATCTTCCCCTGATAAAAGACAATTTTTGTAAGCTTTGGAATGTGAAAAAGCATAACACATGCGACTGTGCAGTGTGTTTTTAAACAAGCTTTTTGTTAACCCCATCAAATATGCATTTACCCATAGCTAAGTATACCAGTGTCACTCAGACATGATTTACTATTGCTGTCATTGCATTCAAGAGCTTAGGGAGGGAGTTGAAAAAGCAAGGCTAGTGGGTGTTATATAACAATTTCCAGGGCAATTGGAGCCAATCTAGTTCGGCCAGAAATAATTTGGGTCCGAAATGAACTTTTTCAAGAAGAATCTGAACTAAACCAAACCTCAACAGATTCACTCATCGCTAATATAGGTGTAAACTACATTGAGCTCAATCCAAATATATTAAGGTGCAACATATCATAAATTTGGTGCAGCCACACAAAGCAAAGACAGACTGAAAACTGATATGTTACTAGGATTGCAGTCGCGCACTACCCAAATAGAAACCACAATATTTAAAGTGTTTGACAGAAGGAGGGGGCTCTTACAGCCATTTTACTTTTTTGTGCAGTTTTATAGTATGTGTACACATGTGCATGAATATCCAACTTTGTGCTGTATGTCCCAATATGGGTCTCACGTTAGTTAGTTAGTTAGTTAGTTAGTTAGTTAGTTAAAGTGGATACCCCTAGACACCAGCATCACTGTAAGTAGTAGTAGTGGTAGATACAATCTCCTGTACGGCTCAGCAGTCTCTTTCATGTGAACACGTGTACTTACAGCTGCCCATCTGCATCCTTTTCCACAGCTTCCGTTTCTTGTCTATATACTAACCTACTGCGACTTTTGGCATTAAAAGTTTAATGAAATTGGGGAAAGTCCAACATCATAAATCTTCTTCCCTCTGTCACCTCCATTTTATGGTCTCAGATTTATCACACTTTGGATGTCACACATCAAAGGAAATCTGAAAGGAGATCAGACAAATATTGTAGTGAAGGGCCCTTGGGCTTATGAGCCCGATGGATCACAACTGCGACCTTTTCCACCCTATATTTACACCACTGATATTACCCCATCTTTGCACAACACTGGTGCTTTAAAATTCTTTTTTCATTGTACATAATTAGAGATAAGCGAATTTCGTGAAAAATTCGATTCGGCAGTTCGCCAAATTTACCAAAGATTTGATTTGATACCAATTTATTCGTGGTGCATGCGTTAAAACAACAGCTTTTTCCTGGCTGCTGAGAACCGGTAGCGTAGAACATTGTGCATTGCAGTAACACACATGGGAGTGTGCTGTGGTAGTGAAATCATACTGTGAGTCAGTATGACATGCAGATGACAGGCGTCGCTCTTAGAATCACTGCACACTTCACTTATTTGGGCAGCCACAGGCCAAAACTGACCAAGTAACTCAAGTGTGAACTCAGCCTTACAGGTCGATGTTAGTGTAAAGAAGAAGCGCACTGCTTTGCCAATCAGCCGTCAGCTGATTCCACATAGATGTCTACAGAACCTGTTCTGTTACACGCTATATACTTTTATATATGAAATAAACACACCCCAAGACTGGTTGTATCAGACCGCACTTTCAACCCAATAAAAGATGCTGGATTACTGCAATTACTCTTTAAAACAACCTAAAATCTGTAGTATTAGGTCACTCTTTAGTAACCCCAATTAGTGTAGCAAGGTGTAATAGAATCGCTCCTGTTACCCAGGCTTTACACTCCCTATTAGTCCCTGCTCTCTCCCTACAGTATAGATGATGCCTCCCTATTATTTCCCTACACTATAAATAATCTTTCCCTAAACTGTTCAGTAGTTATTTTTTGGTAATAAATTCTTTCCTAGCACTGTCCCTAGCACCTGCAACTTCTCTCCTGCACTAAGTTCACTGTAAAATGGTGGAGACCGAGGCAGGCTGAGACTTTTTATAGGGCTGTGACATCACAGGGGCTGGGTATCTGCTGATTGGGTGTCTCCAGGGCATTGTGGGTGCTCCTCTTTCCCGGGCTTCTTACTTTCACTTTGTAACATGGCAGCAGCCACTTTGAAAATGTGATTCAGCTACTACGAACCACAAGAAAAATTTGACTTCGGGATGAATCAAATTTTACTGAAATTGGATCGAATTTCATTTTGTCATGGAGATGACTATGCTATCCTAATGCAGAAGCAAATTTAAAAAACTGTTTAGCATGTGTTAAATATCTTATGGAGGGTTATGGGTGACATATGCCATAATAAACCTAGTTGAGACTCAAATACAATCTTTCCGAGGTGTTAATACCTCCATGTGATTAGAGTAATCTAGATAATATTATTCCTTGTATAATCCATGTATATTAGCATTTATCACTCTCTTCCATGACAGTATTACCCTTCAAATCTGGGGACATCACTGACGTGTCCATCCTGCTTTTCTGCAAGTGCTGCAACATGTGTCTCTTCAGCAAGTGTAAACTGCGCAGGAGATGAGAAAATATGTATTTCTGCGGCAATAGAAAAAACAGGTAACTTGGTCATTATTTTGTCTATTATTTTCTTATTTGTATAGATCTAAAATCCAGATAAGTCCATTTTATTATCATCAGATTGGTAGGGACATGTAGGCATCTACTAAGCTCCATCACTTACCAGCTGTGGGAAGAGGGCCACAGCGCTCACCCTTTCCTACGCCCTGAGATATCATGTCCACATTGTCTTCAGTTCATTCTCATTCAGGTGAATAGGGTTGAGCTGCGATATAAAGCACAGCCACTATATAAAGCATGACACCAAGCCTGGTATACTGGATGATGCTTGTCCGAGCACCGGGGTCCCTTCAAAGAGAAAATGGCAGAATTAGAGTCGGGACCGCCAACGGATTGGATATTGATTAGTGATGAGCGGCAGGTGCCATATTCGATTTCGACGCAAATTACGAATATCCGATGGAATATTGCTTCATATAAGTCGAAATCGAATATTCATCATTATTCTAGTTATCGCGACAATATGCGTTTAAATAATCACGTATTACGATTGTAACTTAAGGCTACTTTCCTATTGGTTTGATAACTAGAATTAGCGAAGAATGTATTCGATCATATTCGCTCAAAACGAAGATAACGTAGTATTCTCCATCTTCGCTTAAGCGCCTACTGCCAACTCAAGTATCAGTTCTAGCAATCAAATAGGAAAGTTGACTCGTGGAGACAACTGCGTCGTCCAGCTATGCGAATTATATTATTATTCTTTTTTTAATAAATGGGAATAATTATAATAACCATCACGTATTATAATTATTCCCATTTATTAAAAAAAGCAAAGTAATATAATCCTGGCAGGTGGCACACAGCTGTCTCTATAGTCAACCTCCTATTTGATTGCTAGATTAGCGGTTACTGAATATGGAGCAAAAACGAAAATGGAGAATGCTTGGGACTATCTTCTCGCTTTGAGGAATATGGCCAGACCGACGAGCTCGTCATATTACGCCTATTCTACCAAGCCAGCCACATAGTAAACCAGGCCTAAGCTGGAAATCGCAGTGCGATTAATTCTAGCTATATTAATCGCATTGCGACTTCAACTTAGAGCTGGAGTTTCTAATGCGGTCAAGCTTGCTGAGAATTAACATGCAATTCATAGATATGGAATATAGAAGTGCATCGTAAAGTTGTAATTCGCAATGCGGTTAGTATAATCTCTGAATTGCTCGCGTACGCGATTTCAACGTAGTTCTCAAATCCGACCAGTACATTTTTAGTATGGAGGCGTTCCTATGGTGATGGGGAAGCTCCATGAGCACGGAGGTCGGCAGAAGCGGCAGCGGGCACTGACCGGATGAGCCAGAAGCCAGGAAGTAGCCATAAACGGATACAATAATGCCATATATATATATATATTGTATTCGAAATAGCGAATTTATAAGCGCTATATTCAAAATATTCGCTGAACTAGCTGGCGTCGATCTTCGCTAAAAAAATTCGCTAATCCGAGTCATTTGCGGGCTCAACACTCATACTGAGTGACTGACACTAGACCATCAGTGTTAAAGTCTCTGAAAATGTGTCACTTTCATTAGAGATGAGCAACATTTTTTGAAAAGATTCGATTCGGCTGCTTCGCCAAACTTCCGACAACAAATTCAATTTGTTACAACCACTGCTTCTTCACGAATCACTGTCCACTGTATGGAGCAGGTGCAACGCTGGGGAACGGTGATTGGGTCAGCCCTTTCGTTTAACCCTCTGATGCCATGTTCGATGCTGATCATAGCATCTCTGGCCGTCATGTGAGCTTTTAGGCTGGGAACACACCTAAGCGCTTGGCCTGCTTCCAGCAGTTTTTATGGCGATGAAAACGCGCGATTGTATGCTGCGTTTTGTCATATAATGAGCGCGTTTTTTCGCGCGGGTTTGCTGATTGACAGGTGCTAGATTTACAAAAAATGATTCTGTCTTGCACCTGGGAGTTGCCTTTTCATGCAGGCTGATCTATTAAAACACAGCTGTCGCAGTAGCGCGTATTTGGAACAGAAAGCGCGCAGCTCTTCCATCTTTGGCGCTGTTCTATTGCATCTTGTGGATGTATACGCGCGCAAAAACGCCCTAAAGAAGCTCAAGTAGAAGCGACGGCGTAGCAGGCGCTTTCCAGCTGCGTTCCAAGCGCGCTGTAGATGCCCAAATGTGAACCATGCCCATAGGGAAGCATGGCTTTCCACATGTGCATTTTACAGCTGCGTTTGAAACTGCAATATCGCTGCTAGGAATGTGTACCTAGGGTTAGGGATTAGTCAGAATTAAAAAAAAAATAATTATACTCACACCTCACCCACTTGCTTAGCGGAGAGGCCCGATCCACTCCCATCTTGATTGAAGAAAACTGGTTAAAGGACCTGCGGTGAGTGCGATGACATAACCATGTGATCACGCTGGGCGTCATTAGCGATTTTTATTTTTTCCAGCCACCATTTTAGGAAAAGTTGATTCGTTACCACAACATTTGCTTTGTGACAATTCAAATTTTTCTGAAATTTGGATGGAGGAGTCGATTCCTCAACACTAACCATAATACATTTTTTTTTAGAATTGATGGTGTTTTTTTGCCATGTCACCATTCATATTTTAAAAAAATTTCAAATCTCAAATTGGGCAGTTTGCGCACTGGCCACTAAAGCTAATTATAGGTTGAGGCTTCCTGTTCAGCAGCTAGCTCATTATCATCACAGTAAGGATTACAATGACAAATATCTCTCCTGTTTAGATAACGCAAGTCCCCAATTCGCAAGAGTTGATGGACACAGTCTATTCTTCCTACCTGCACCATTACCCCTGCACGGGTGATAGAGCAGGCCTAGAAAAATCTCCTATAGAAGTCTGAGGTCAGCTCCGGTCTACTGCGTGCCTATGGCCCACGTGGCTGCTGTCAAAGACCTGGAGAGTCTTGACATATTTTAGGCCTATTGGCCATGGCCGGGTAGAAATAGCATACGTTTAGCATTTTATAGAAATGTAACTTGTGCTCAGCATGATGACATAGGCGCACTCTGTGACCTCACAATATCCTGTATTAGGTCACAGTAAATGCGCTAAATCTCCAGAAAAGAGGTGACATCTGGAGAGGAAGAGTTTTTTTGTTTTTGTTTTTTTTCTCATTAGTCTGCTCTGAGGTCTGATTAGCATTGAGGGTCTTATCTGGGGTCTAATTAACAATTTCTTCTCCTCTAAAATCAAGGTGCGACTTATAGGGCAAGAAATACAGTAGATAGATGTATGGATGGGTAAAAAAATTCTAAATAAATAAACCATAATGATACAATCTCTGCAGGGACAATCACAGATTCAAGAGCCATGAAGGGATGCTGCAACAAAGAGCTTCTGTGATCTACGGGAACCACTCCTACAATATTGAAGGTACAACAGCCAAATATACTTTAATCTGCTCCGGTGGAGGAATAGAGTGTCAGAAAGTCGTCCTGACTCCAGCCGTCCTGTGTCTTCTACTGATGAAATGGCTTTTCTAGAAGATATACAGGTCCGTGCGGCCGATGCCGATGATCGCCTCATTGTCAGATCTTTTCAGATTGTTTTACAATAAACCTTGTATTACATATGCATATATATTCTGAATATAAACCCCTAAGCTGGCGGTGGATCCTCAATAAACCAGAATCTCCCTACTACAGATGTGTGCACTCTTTTCTTGAATTTGGTTAAGGACTCTAATTTCTCTTACTATACACATTCAACACAACATCACAATATGGTATGCAAAACTCCTCTAACCCTTTCTGCCCTGGGCCAGTTTTCACCTTCCTGCCCATTGTTTTGTTATGGCGTGCAAGCACGGCCAGCTCTGATGGATTGTAGGGTGGTCGTAACCATGAAGCGGGCAGTGTATCATGTGATGGAAAAATTAATCCAGCCATCAAAGAGCAATATGACAATCACAATACATTAGTAAGCAGTTTGTATTAACTTTCTCTACATGAAAAAATGTCTTGCGAAGTGAGACAACCGCTTTAAGACAGATAGTAATCCCACATAAAATAGTTATCAATCAACATCTAAGATATAAAGCTGAGCGTAGTGTGTATGTCTGCTAAAGGAATCTGCATCATCGCATTTACAATCACGAGATTTGGCACACGAGGTATATTAGGTGTCTGGGAAGGTTTTAGACCAGGTCTCAGCTCTCCCGACATACCGTTCCTGAGATATTCCCAAAAATGCAAATATGGCACATCACATGACCTACATTAGCCAATAGAAGCCTGCAGGTCTTTCTTCTTCATATCCCAACTTCATATCCCAACTGCCATACACACGGTCATATGTCCCTTCTCAGCCAACAAATGCTACTGCAGTCCTGTCTCCACATACACACAGTTTTACACCAGGTTTCCATAAATACCCAGCCATTTTTCTCTCTACTGC
>CM065590.1:582675484-582860719 GCA_033119425.1 Bufotes viridis
TTTTAACCATATTGCCCTTTATTATTAATTACGTACTGTGGTAAGGTGCAAGGTGTCATTTGCGATGGCAGGTACGTGTCACCGAGGTTGCTGGCCTCGGTGAGGTGAGAGCCGGGTTTTTGTCTGCAGCAGCTAGTGCTGTTTGACTCTTTTAAATAGCATGGCTGCAAAGCCGATCCGGGCCGGCTCTTACTGGGAGCAGCTAAAGAGTAGGGTGGGTGGCTGCTCCCCACGGTCCAGTCCGAGTTTTGGGCTGGGTATAAAACACAGCCATCAGCTGTGTCTGTGTGTGATTATCCTGGAGCCTGCTAACAGGACTGAGGAGTTCTCTGTGCTGGAGGACGGAGCTCAGCAAGGTGGTGTTTCCCTGCAAACTGAAGGAGGAATCGCCTGCGGCTGAACCGACTGCTAGGTGTGAACCGCACTTAAACCACCCAAGGTGACTGGACCCTGTGTTGGCCTGTTTTTGGTTTTGCCACATGATTTCTGTTGTGTGTGAACTGTCACCAAGAGACTGTTTTCATTTCTGGTGTGCAAGTGTGAATAAAACACTGTTTGATGCACAATCTGGACTCCTTGTTTTGCCTCTAAACTGCACCCGCACCGCTGTCTACCAGAGCGACTCCCCACATTTGGTGTCGGATGCGGGCATGCGCAGTGAGGCTGGCGTGAACGCCGAACTTTGTTTTTGCTGAGCAGAAGTGAATGTCCTATATTAAGCCGGCAAAGTTGCAGCCTGTGATCCCACGACAAAATGGAGGCGGCTGTGAAAGCCCTCATAGAGGCTAACGTGCAGCAGCGGGAGACCAACCAGCTACTGCTACAGCACGTGATGGCGTTGCAAGCGGCAGGAGCGTCCCACCGCGTCCACGATGCCCGGAAAGCTGTCCGTGCCGCGATCCCTAAGATGACCCCCTCGGATGATGTGGAGACCTATCTGGCGGTGTTCGAGAAGGTGGCCGTGAGGAGAAATTACCCGAGAACAGTGGGCAGAGGTCGTCGCTCCGTTCCTGGCGTCTGGACCCCAGCAAGTATTTTTGACCTCCCAGATGACCAAGCCGCTGACTACCCGACCGTGAAAGGTGAGATCCTGGCAAGACTGGGGGTGAGCGTGTTAGTCCGGGCTCAGCGGGTCCACCAGTGGAACTTTAATACGGCTGAACCCGCCAGGCCGCAGTATTATGAGTTGCTGCACAGGTTGCAAAAGTGGCTGCAGCCTGAGGTTCTAAGTCCGGCTGCTATGCTGGACCGTCTGCTGGCTGACATCTTCTGGAGGGCCTTGCCGTACCCCCTGCAGCACTGGATCGGCCAGGTGTCACCCACTAATGCCTTGGACATGGTCGACCTGGTCGAGCGCTATGAGGCCACAAAAACCTTGAAAGGAGGTGTTGTTGGGAGGGGCCGGTCAAACCCGGAGGTCTCCCATCCAGTCCCGACGACTGGTACCCGAGAAACCTGCTCGGGGTGTACCCCCTGTAGACCCGGCCCGATAGTCTGCTGGCGGTGTCACGAGCCTGGCCATGTGAGGGCCGACTGTCCACAGTGGGGAGAACCCATGGAGACCAATTATGGGTACCGGGCTTCCATGTATGCCCGGAGACTGTGTGCGACCGGCACCCCGAGACCCTAGACAATCGTCATCTGTGCCAGGTGCAAGTCGGTGATAATCTTGCAGTGGCGCTGCTGGACTCAGGGAGCCTAGTAACCCTGGTAAGTGCTGCCCTGGTACAGCCCTCCCAGTATACGGGCCGGAAAGTTGGGGTGGTGTGCATACACGGAGACTTAAAGGACTATCCCACGGCTGTAATGTCTCTGTCCACGGCGGCGGCACATGGACTTGTGAAGTGGCGATCTCCGCCAAGCTACCGTATGAACTAATAATTGGAAGAGACTTCCCTGGTTTTCCGTCACTATGGCCTGAGGTGAAAGTGACTAATAGCCCTGAGACAGGGGTAACCCTAGCAGAGTGGCCTGGTTCCTGTGGGAGGCCAGAGCCCTGGGAGCCCGAGTCCGAAGGGCCTGCGGTAGGGGTGACCACCACTTCTGTGATAGAGGGAGACAACCCCACTGAGTGTAATGGTGGGAGACACGGAGGACTTGCCACCGGGACCTGAGTTGGCAGACCTCAATGTCTCCGGGGAAAATTTTGGGACCGCACAACACCGGGACCAAACCCTAACCAGAGCCTGGGAAAGTGTCATAATAATTGATGGTAAACCCCAGAAACCTGGGGCTGAATTAATGTTTCCGCGATTCATTGTCCTTCAGGATATGTTGTATCGGGTGAACCAAATCCGAGGTGAGCCTGTTGAACAGTTGGTGGTGCCCACAGCGTATCGCAGGCTTGTCATGGAGCTTGCCCACCAACATGTTCTTGGGGGACACCTGGGGTGGCAGAAAACCCAGGACCGCATACTGCAGCGGTTTTATTGGCCCAGTGTGTTCAAGGAGGTAGAGAATTATTGTAAGTCCTGTCCCACCTGTCAGATAACTAGCCCCCAGCCACATTTCCGTAGTCCTCTGGTACCGCTTCCAATTATTGAGGTCCCGTTTGAGCGAATCGCTATGGATCTAATTGGGCCTGTACCAAAATCTGCCAGGGGCCACCAACACATTCTGGTAGTTCTCGACTATGCCACTCGGTATCCGGAGGCGGTGCCTCTGCGACATACCTCAGCTAAACTCATTGCCAAAGAGTTAATGGAAATGTTTTCCCGTGTGGGCCTGCCAAAAGAGGTTCTGACAGACCAAGGGACCCCTTTATGTCCAAAGTAATGAGGAACTGTGTAAATTATTGCGTATAAAGCAGTTACGGACGTCCGTTTACCATCCACAAGCGGACGGTCTTGTCGAGAGGTTTAACCAAACTTTAAAAAATATGTTAAAGAGGGTGGTGTCTAGAGATGGGAAGGACTGGGACCTGCTTCTGCCCTATCTCATGTTCGCAGTGCGAGAGGTGCCCCAGGCCTCTACTGGGTTCTCGCCCTTCGAACTGCTTTATGGCAGACACCCTCGGGGCCTGTTGGATATCGCCAAGGAAGCGTGGGAACAACAGCCTGTCCCCCACAAAAGTGTCATTGAGTATGTCACCCAGATGCAGGAACGGATGGAAAAGGTGTTGCCGCTGGTCCGGGAGCATATGGAGGCAGCGCAACAAGCCCAGAGTAGGGTGTACAATCGTCAGGCTCGGGTACGGGGCTTCAAGCCGGGAGATCGGGTGTTGGTTCTGGTACCCACCCTTGACAGCAAGTTCCTAGCTAGGTGGCAGGGCCCCTATGAGGTGATCGAGAAAGTAGGGAAGTAAATTACAAAGTACACCAGCCAGGGCGGCGCAAGCCGGAGCAGGTGTACCACGTGAATTTACTAAAGCCGTGGAAAGATAGGGACACGGCCGACGACCACAGCCCCCGGCCAGGGCTTCTAGGTGAAAAGGGTCCAGCCCCACAGTTCGAGGCCTGTGAAGCAGTAACCACGGTAAAAATTGCAGACAGCCTGTCTTCCAAACAAGTTCAGGAAGTCAGGGAGTTCATCAGTCGGAACACGGATGTGTTCTCGGACCTCCCTGGCCGCACGTCTCTCATCCAACATGACATCGTCACTGAGCCTCAGGCCAAGATCCGGTTAAAACCATACCGGGTACCCGAGGCTCGGCGGCGGACCATCGCGGAGGAAGTACAGTTAATGTTGAAGCTCGAGGTCATTGAGGAGTCGAAAAGTGAGTGGGCCAGTCCCATAGTCCTAATACCCAAGCCGGATGGGACGTTGCGGTTCTGCAACGACTTTCATAAGTTAAATGAAGTATCCAAGTTTGTGCGCGTATCCCATGCCCCGAGTAGACGAGCTGGTTGAAAGTTTAGGACAAGCCCGTTATTTTTCTGTGCTGGACCTCACTAAAGGGTACTGGCAGGTACCCTTAACGAGTCGGCTAAGGAAAAACCGCATTTGTTACCCCGCAGGGCCTGTATCACTACAAGGTGTTACCCTTTGGCCTGCATGGCGCCCCGCCACTTTCCAAGGTTAATGGACATAGTGCTGCGACCACATCGTCGGTGCGCCTCGGCCTACTTAGATGATGTAGTCATCCACAGCACCGACTGGGAAAGCCATTTACCCAAGGTGCAGGCGGTAGTGGATGCCCTGAGGAAAGCCGGACTGACCGCTAACCCAAAGAAGTGCTCCATAGGGTTAGAGGAGACAAAATATCTGGGATATGTAATTGGGCGGGAGTCATCAAACCTCAGGTAACTAAGGTAGAGGCCATTCGTAACTGGCCCCGACCGGTCACCACCAGGCAGGTAAAGTCGTTCCTGGGGATTGTAGGTTACTACATGAGGTTTGTGCCCCACTTTGCCACAATAGCAGCGCCATTGACAGACCTGTTGAAGGGGCGAAAGTCTGGGAGGGTTAGCTGGAGTGAGAAGGCGGAGGAGGCTTTCTCCGCGTTGAAGTCGGCCCTGTGTGGGTCCCGGTTTTGGTGACACCCGACTTCAACAAGGAGTTTGTCGTACAAACCGACGCCTCGGAGGTAGGCCTCGGTGCGGTACTGTCGCAGGAGGTCAACGGGGAAGAACATCCCGTTGTCTTCCTGAGCCGTAAGCTCAGTCCCGCCGAGTCCAGATATAGTATAGTGGAGAGGGAGTGCCTGGCTATCAAGTGGGCACTCGAATCTCTCCGCTACTACCTGTTAGGGAGGAGGTTCCGTCTGGTGACCGACCATTCCCCCTCAAATGGATGAGTCAGGCCAAGGAGAGGAATGCTCGGGTCACCAGGTGGTTCCTATCTCTTCAAAATTTCAAGTTTTCCGTGGAACACAGGGCAGGCCGCTTGCAGGGCAGCGCAGATGCCCTGTCCCGCGTCCACTGCCTCACGTGTGTTCACCCCTCAGGGTTGAACAAAGGGAGGTATGTGGTAAGGTGCAAGGTGTCATTTGCGATGGCAGGTACGTGTCACCGAGGTTGCTGGCCTCGGTGAGGTGAGAGCCGGGTTTTTGTCTGCAGCAGCTAGTGCTGTTTGACTCTTTTAAATAGCATGGCTGCAAAGCCGATCCGGGCCGGCTCTTACTGGGAGCAGCTAAAGAGTAGGGTGGGTGGCTGCTCCCCACGGTCCAGTCCGAGTTTTTGGGCTGGGTATAAAACACAGCCATCAGCTGTGTCTGTGTGTGATTATCCTGGAGCCTGCTAACAGGACTGAGGAGTTCTCTGTGCTGGAGGATGGAGCTCAGCAAGGTGGTGTTTCCCTGCAAACTGAAGGAGGAATCGCCTGCGGCTGAACCGACTGCTAGGTGTGAACCCGCACTTAAACCACCCAAGGTGACTGGACCCTGTGTTGGCCTGTTTTTGGTTTTGCCACATGATTTCTGTTGTGTGTGAACTGTCACCAAGAGACTGTTTTCATTTCTGGTGTGCAAGTGTGAATAAAACACTGTTTGATGCACAATCTGGACTCCTTGTTTTGCCTCTAAACTGCACCCGCACCGCTGTCTACCAGAGCGACTCCCCACAGTACCCATTGAATAACATTTTTTATTACTATTTATACCACTAAACCACAAATAATTTGAAGTTTTTATATAAAAATTTTTTTTATAGACTTGATAAAGGGGCCTCAAAGACCCCGAAACGCGTTGTCCATGAATAAATATTGTTGATTCAATAATTCGGGTCGTGGTTTTGCGCCAATACGATGTCCACATGCTGAGTTTGCTGAAAAGCAACAAAATAGCTATTCCTGTATACTTCAAGTAACCCAAGACAGCGACCTAGCCAGTCACCTAAAGGGATCTTCGGACACACCAGGCAGCAACCCCTCCCATTACCACATCTCTCTTTAGGGAATCGCCACCACAAGGCATTACCTATATGCCCGCCAGGTGAGCCTAACCGCCTTGGCCACAGAAAAAAGGCCCTATTCTATTAATACGTTTTTCACCCTATGAGCGCCTCTCTTGTTTCCTTGGCTATATTCCACAGCTCCTCTGAGGGCAGGGTTAGCATGGCATAGATGTGGAAAAGTTTTGTCACCACGTCACAACTAACTGCACCACCACCTGATACGGAACGTGTTAGCAGGAGGCAGCATTTCTCTAACATGGTGGAACAGTACATGTGCACACCCCTTCACGTACTGACTGATGAGTCGGCTCCATTCAACTTCTGGGTCTCCAAATTGTCTATGTGGCCAGAGCTAGCCTTTTATGCCTTGGAGGTGCTGGCCTGCCCGGCGGCCAGTGTTTTGTCTGAACGTGTATTCAGCACGGCAGGTTGGCGTCATTACTTACAAACGCAGCCGCCTGTCCACAGCCAACGTGGACAAACTGACGTTCATAAAAATTAACCGGGCATGGATCCCACATGACCTGTCCATCCCTTGTGCAGAATAGACATTTATAACTACCTCCCCTTAACCATATATTCTTGTACTCCGGGGCACTTCTTTATTGAATCCTCTTTTTTTCATTGTACCATTATTTTGAGGGGCAACCCAAAGTTGAATGAACCTCTCCTCCGTCTGGGTGCCATGGCCCTGAGTCTGTGAATGAGGCCTGTGGCACTGCAGGCAGACATGAATCCTTTTTGGCTGTGATGAGAACATTAACTCCCATAGCATTCCCACCTGATGCCACCCCAACCTCCTATTCCACCTCCTCCTCCTCCAAGTTGCCATTTGATATTGGTTAATTTTTATTTATTTTATTTTAATTCATTTCCCAAATGTGCTTTCTACCACAAAACCTGTCTTTTTGCAACCAACTATGTAAATGCGGAGTTTCACAGGTTACTTAAAATGACTGGAACACAGAGTAGGCCTCAGATCTTCTATGTAGCACAAAACCAGTGTTTATTGCAACAAACCACAGAAATGCACTATGTCACCGCTAAATTATAAAACAGGTTTTTTAGCGTTGTATGCAAAAGTGCTTTGTGGCACCACAATACGGGTTTATTTCCCCAACTACAGAAATGCTACATGTCACCGCAAAATTTTAAAATAGTTTTTCAGCTGGCAAGACAATACGGGTTTATTCCCCCAACTACAGAAATGCAGTATGTCAAAGCTAAATTTTAAAACAGGTTTTTCAGCGTTGTATGCAAAAGTGCTGTGTGGCACGACAATACAGTTTTATTCCCCCAACTACAGAAATGCAGTATGGGGGGACTTGATCTGCCAGAAAAAAGGAATTTTTCCTCCACTGAGCTACCAGAAAATAACTAGACTAATGTCCCTGGCAGGCTGGCACAAATGCAGGTCACATGCGGTTCCAAGAACACTGCAGTTGCTAAAATGGCCGCCGACCCCCACCTCACTAACAGATGGATTCAAAATTATTTTGCAGTATCACTGGGCTCAGAGCTGGGTACAAATATGTAGCATAGCACCCTCAATAATTGCTGTATTTCGAATATTTAACACCATCAAGTTCAACAGATTTCTTCCCTAATCTCTCCCTCACAGCAGCAGTAGCATCCTATCCCTACACTGAGAAGAGCAGAGTGACGTGCGGTGCTACGTGACTCCAGCTTATATAGAGGCTGGATCACATGCTGCACTCAGCCAATCACAGCCATGCCAATAGTAGGCATGGCTGTAATAGCTTCTTAGGACAAAGTATTGAAACGCTTGTTGATTGGCTGCCCTGCAGCCTTTCAAAAAGCGGGAAGGAATCGCTAAACAACGAACCCGAACTTTTATGGAAATGTTCGGGTTCGGGTGCGAGAAACCGTAAAGTTCGGTACGAACCCGAACTTTACAGTTCAGGTTCGCTCAACTCTATTCCTGAGAATAATTTCCTTGTTACCTCCCCTCCTCAATATCCAAACCAAATCAATTACATGAAACCTCAATTGATTGATCGAATGACCACACTCTACAAAATGTTTTGCAACCGGTTTGTCCAGCGTCTTTTTTTCTGATGGTACTATTATGCTTATTATTTCTCTCCATAATTACCATAGTGGTCTCACCAATATATATTAATCTACAGGGACATTGGATCATGTATATTACGTCTCTTGATCTACATGTGTAGTATCCTCTGATGTTATACGTATGTCCTGTATATGGATGAGCAAAGGTTTCTCTTTAAATCAAATTCCCACAATTGCAACAACCCAAACATGGGAAATTGCCCATCTTCCGTGGGGCCAAATATCATTGTCTTTCTGTTTGTGTACTACCTATGTCTGCTTTAACCAATCTATCATATAAGTTGGTATTTTTCTTGTATGCCATCAGGAGATGTGCCTCAAATTCCCGTATATCCGGAAGAACTTTTTTTAAGATATGCCATTGCTTTCTCAAAATGCCCGCAATTTTACCATTATAAGTGCTAAAAGATGATACAAAGGGAATCCTGTTTGTCTTATTACCAGTGGGGATATTACATAAAGTGACCTACCTATTTGTCGCCAATACTCTATGGCGTGATCTTTTTGTACTAATTTGCGGCGGTATCCTCGTTTAGAGAATCTGTTACACATCTCCTCCACCCTGTTGTCAAACTTCATATTATCTGAGACCACTCTCCTGACTCTCAAGAGTTGGCTCCACGGAAGTTACTCAATCATATATCGAGGATGATTTCTATCATACCGCAACAGATTGCTCCTTTCTTTGGGTTTCTGGAATAGATATGTTTCAAGGGTTCCTTTCTCCACATAAATTCTCACATCCAGGAATTGTAATTCCTGATCAGATGTTGTTATGGTAAACTGCAGGCCTGGATTTCCCTTATTCAAACATTGGTGAAAAAGTTCTAACTCCTCCATTGTTCCACTCCAGATTAAAAAGTCATCATCAATGTAGCACCACCAGCACAGGATCCTCCCCATAAATGCTGATTGATACACCAGCATGTCCTCCACCTCAGCCATGTAGATGTTAGCATACGTGGGGGCCACATTCGACCCCATCGCTGTACCCCGAGATACCTTTGTTTTTTCCATATACAGGACATACATATAACATCAGAGGCTACTACACATATAGATTAAGAGACATGATATACATAATCCAATGTCCCTGTAGTTTAATACATCGTGAGACCATTATGGAAATTAGGAAGAGAATTAATAATAAAAAAGATGCTGGACAAACCGGTTGCAAAACATTTTGTAGAGTGTGGTTATTCGATCAATCAATTGAGGTTTAGTGTAAATGATTCAGTTGGGATATTGAGGAGGGGAGGTGACAAGGAAATGATTCTCGGGAGGAAAGAATTTAGATGGATTTTCACTTTAAAGGGTAACTGTCATGTTTTCATCAAAAAATCTATTAATTTTAGCATATGTTACTGCTGCAGCAGCATTATGCATAAATAAGTCTTTAGTTTCTTGATATACCACTGTTTTCCCCGTAGTTACGGCTGTTTAAACAGTTACAATATGAGGATCTTCTCAAGATGGCTCCTCTGCCAGTTTTCTGAGGCCAAAACTGCTTTCCCTCACTTCCCATACACACTTGCTGTAGCCAGCAGCTCCCTGCCAGCCAATCAGATTGAATTATTGAGAGATACGCCTCCTCACTCTAAAGCCTAATGCAGCCATGTAGTGTGAAGGACCGCCCCTCTGTCTTCTGTTTATACTAAAAGGAAGACAGACAAGCCCTAGCAACGGTCTTTTAAATGAGCAGTGGAAAGGGATAGGGGACATTAATGACAGCTGTTATTATAAAGTAATTACAGGTCTTTTGACAATCATTGACAGACTAACTCAGGTATACATGCCTAGCTCTAATAAACCAGCAAATAAAAAAATATATGATAATTACACTTTAAGATTAGTGATGAGCGAGCATGCTCGGCCAATTGTCTGTTCGGCTCGAGCATCGCTATGCTCGGCACATGGCGGTACTTAACCAAGTACCGCATGTGATCAAGCGCAATGCTCGAGTCTCTGACCCGCATGTTTCGCGGGTTTTAAGCAGCCAGTAAAGATACAGGTAAGTACTGCCCTCATTGTAATGCCAGTAGCCATGTTGGCTGCTGGCATTACAGTGATTGGCTGGCCAGAACGCGTCATCGGGTGCTATATAGCACCCAATGATGCATGTTCGGCTCAGGCATAGACAGGGAGAGCAGAGAATAGGAAGGGAAAGATTTTCACAGTTTTTAATCAGAGAAAGCTTTTCTAAGACCCAAAAGTCTTTTTAAGGACTACTGTGTGTGTGTGTGTGTGTGGTTTTTAGAGCAGCAATCTATTTACCTCCTGCAGTCTCATGGACAGTGCTTCGGAAGGGACAGATAGTGCAGGCGGAGACATTTGCTATTTTTACTACCAAAATCTTTTCAACAACCCCAAAGTCCTTTTAAGGACTACTGTGTGTGTTTGACAGCAGCAGGATACTTTTAATTTATACATGTTAGTAACATATACTGCATATCATCCGCAGACTGTGTCTTTAATAATCTGGGCCACATTTATTGTCCATAATCTATGGTGTTCTGTAACCAATAGTGTAGAACATCTGCAAACAGTTTCTATATTACAAACTCAAATAATCTGGGCCACATCTAGTGTCCATTATATGTGGTGTTCTTTAACCAATACTGCAGAAAATCTGCAAACAGTTTCTACATTCCAAAGTCCAATAATCTGTGCCACATCTAGTGTCCATAATCGGTGGTGTTCTGTAACCAATACTGTAGAACATCTGAAAACATTGTCTTTATTACAAATTCCAATAATCTGGGCCTAATATAGTGTCCATAATCTGTGGTGTTCTTTAACTAATACTGTAGAACATCTGCAAACAGTTTCTGTATTACAAATTCCAATAATCTGGGCCACATCGAGTGTCCAGAATCTGTGGTGTTCTGTAACCAATACTGTAGAACATCTGAACACCAGAAAACAGTGTCTGTGTAGCAAATTCCAATAATCTGGACCTAATATAGTGTCCAAATTCTGTGGGTTTCTGTGACATATACTGTCCTGCATCCGAAAACAGGGCATGTATTGCAAATTCCAATAATCTGGGCCTAATATAGTCTCCATATTCTGTGGGTTTCTGTGACATATACTGTCCTGCATCCGACAACAGTGTCTGTATTGCAAATTCCAATAATCTGGACCTAATATATTGTCCATAATCTGTGGTGTTCTGTAACCAATACTGTACTACATCTGCAAACAGTGTCTGTATTACAAATTCCAATAATCTGGACCCAATATAGTGTCCATAATCTGTGGTGTTCTGTAACCAATACTGTACTACATCCGAAAACAGTGTCTGTATTGCAAATTCCAATAATCTGGGCCTAATATAGTGTCCATAATCTGTGGGTTTCTGTGAAATATACTGTCCTGCATCCGACAATGGTGTCTGTTTCGCAAATTCCAATAATCTGGGCCTAATATAGTGTCCAGAATCTGTGGTGTTCTGTAACCAATACTGTACTACATCTGCAAACAGTGTCTGTATTACAAATTCCAGTAATCTGGGCCTAAAATAGTGTTAATATTCTGTGGGTTTCTCTGACATATACTGTCCTGCATCCAAAAACTGTGTCTTTAGCGGACAGTAAAACAATCTGCGCCACATATAGTGACAAAATCATTAATATGAACAAGAAGAGCACTAAGAGATGGGGAAGTGGGTGTGATGCTGATGGTGCATGCAGAGGCCGTGGCCCTGGACGCAATAAAACTGTGCCTGTTGCCAGTCCACCATTAAAAAAAATATCCACCGTACTCAGCTTCATGTCCAAATTAGCAGGACAACACTGTCCAAGTCGGACCAGTGCGAACAGTTGGTCGGTTGTATTGCTGAAGATAATGCTTCCAGTTGGTTAAACACCTCTTCCACCAGGTCCAGTCTCTGTAGCCAAGAGTCTGGTCAACCGAATCCTCACTCTGATCATCCTTCCTCCCACCATGGAGAGGCTTGCCAAACGAGTGATTCCACACTCGGATATTCTGAGGAGCTCTTTCCTGTGCCACTTTTAGATTTGGCCCTCTCGCCCAGCAAGCTTGAAGAGGGATCTATGATATTGTGCCCTGATTCTCAAACTATTTAGCCTTCACAATCTCAAGAAGATGACGGTGGTGAACCGCAATCATTTGTTCAAGAGGTGGATGATGATGAGACACAGTTGCCAATCCCTGAGGTGGTAGTTAGGTCAAGTCAGGAGAATGAGCAGAGTGAGGAAGTGGAAGAGGAGGTGGTGGACGATGAGGTCACTGACCCAACATGGGTAGGTGAAAAGACGAGCGAGGACAGCAGTACAGAGGGGGAGGGATCCACAGCACCGCAACAGTCTGGAAGAGGCAGTGGGGCAGCAAAGGGGAGATGTTGGCCCACACCAAACAGGCCCGCAACCTTTACACCGAGCACCCCCATGCATAAATATACCTTGCCAAGGGGTAGGTGTTCCGTAGTATGGTGCTTTTTTGAGGAAAGTGCAGACAACAAAAGAGTGGTAGTTTAGCACCTGTGCCCTACCAAAATGAGCCGGGGAGTGAACACTAGCAACCTCACCACCACCAGCATGATCCGCCACATGGCATCCAAGCACCCTAATAAGTAGGCCGAACGCCTGGGTCCACAATCTGGGTCTGCGGGTCTCACCACTGCCTCCACTTCCCCTGTGTTACGCACTGCTGGCCAAACCCCTGTCGAAGGCGCAGGCCCGGATGCCCCTCGCCCTACACCTGGACCTTCGCATGAACCATCAGCAACAATATGCACTTCCCTGTCCCATCGCAGCGTCCAAATGTCAATAACACAGGCATTTGAACGCAATCGCAAATAACCGCCCACCCATCCAAAGGCCATAGCACTAAATGCGCAACTTTCGAAATTACTGGCCCTTGAAATGTTGCCATTTAGGCTTGTGGACACTGAGGCCTTCCGCAGCCTGATTTTGGTGGCGGTCCCTCAGTACGTAGTCCCCAGCCGCCACTATTTTTCACGGTGTGCTGTGCCCGCCTTACACCAGCATGTGTTCCAGAACATCACCTGTGCCCTGACCAACTCACTTACTGGGAAGGTCCACTTCACCATGGACACATGGACAAGTGCTTGTGGCTAGGGATGCTACATTTCCCTGACCGCACACTGTGGAGGCCAGGGGGTGATTCGTACCCTGGGATGGCACAGGTGATACCAACACCCAGGATTGCAGGCCCTATGTCCATCAGGGTCTCCACCAGCAGCTATGTTACTGGCTCCAACCCCCACTTCTACTCCTCCGCCGCCTCCTCCTCCACTTCCACCTCCAGCAGCAATCAGACATCTGTCGCAATTTGGGAGCAGTGTAGCACTGCTGTGGGTAAGCGTCAACAGGTCGTGCTGAAGATGATCTGCTTAGGGGACAAAGAGCACACCGCTGCAGAGCTGTGGCAGGTTATAAGGGAACAGACCGAGCTGTGGCTCTCGCCATTCAACCTCCAACCAGGCATGGTTGTGTCTGACAATGGCCGTAACTTGGTGGCGCTTTAGAGCTTGGCAACCTGACACACATCCCATGCCTAGCCCACGTCTTAAACTTAGTGGTTCAGCGGTTTATCAAAACCTACCAAGTTGCAATAGCTACTAGTGAGGGAGCGCCGCGTGTGTGCCCATTTACGCAAGTTGTCCACAGCTTCAGCTGGTCTGTCAATGCTGCAGCAGCGCTTGCGGCTTCCAGCTAACGACTGTTCTGTGACGTGAGCATGCGCTGGAACTCTACGTTCTACATCTTGACCAGGCTTTGTGAGTAGCAGTGGATAGTTGTGGAATACCAGCTGCAACATGGTTGTCGAGTCAACTGCCTCTATTCACAAGCAAGGAGTGGGCATTGATGTCAGACCTCTGTGAGATTTTAAAAAACTTTGAATCCACACAGATACTTAGTGTCGATAATGCTATTATCAGCGTAACCATCCGACTGCTGTGTCTACTCAAACAATCGCTGCTCACAATTAAGGAAGACACTCTGAATGTGGCAGACGAGGAAATGGAGGAGGACACTACACAGTGTGATAGCCAGACCACCAACAGTTCATCTTCTCAGCGCGAATTGGACGATGAAGAGGAGGACGAGGAGCTGGAGACAGTTGCCTCTGCTACAAAGGGTAGTACTCATGGAACTTTAATTCCATCTGTTCATCGTGGATGGGCAGAAGAGTAGGAGGAGTTTGAGGAGATGGAGAGTCATTCTGATGTCAACATCGACCTCTTGCCTGTTGGTACTCTGGCACACATGGCTGACTTCATGTTAGGCAGCCTTTCCCGTGACCCTTGCGTTATACGCATTTTAGATAACAAGGATTACTGGGTGTTCACCCTTCTCGACACCTGCTACAAAGAGAACTCCTCATCTCTCATTCCTGTGGAGGAGAGGATGAGTAAAACGGTGCAATACCAGAAGGTACTTGTTGAGAGATTGCTCCAATATTTTCCATCTGACAATGCGGCCAGCACAGTCCGTACTTCCTTAGACAACCGAGGAAGGGAGACAAGAGGAACACGCAGCAGTTCCCACAGAGGCAGGGCAACACTCTCCAAGGCATGGGACACTTTCATGAAACCCCGCCAGTAGAGATGAGCAAACACCTGGAAGCTCGGGTTCGGGAAGTTCGGCCGAACTTCCCAAAAATGTTCGGGTTCGGGATCCGAACTCGACCCGAACTTTATCCCGAACCCGAACCCCATTGAAGTCAATGGGGACCCGAACTTTTAGGCACTAAAAAGGCTGTAAAATAGTCCAGGAAAGGGCTAGAGGGCTGCAAAAGGCAGCAAAATGAAGGTAAATCCCCTGCAAACAAATATGGAGAGGGAGATGAATTAAAATAAAATAAAATAAATAAAAATTAATCAATATCAATTGGAGAGAGGTCCCACAGCAAGGAATCATGCGTCATATCACCCACCACTGGAGAAGGCCACTTTCAGTTATTTCGGCCCCAGCACCCAGACAGAGGAGAGAGGTCCCACAGCAAGGAATCATGCGTCATATCACCCACCACTGGAGAAGGCCACTTTCAGTTATTTCGGCCCAGCACCCAGACAGAGGAGAGAGGTCCCACAGCAAGGAATCATGCGTCATTTCACCCAACACTAGAGAAGGCCACTTTCAGTTATTTCGGCCACAGCACCCAGACAGAGGAGAGAGGTCCCACAGCAAGGAATCATGCGTCATATCACCCACCACTGGAGAAGGCCACTTTCAGTTATTTTGGCCCATCACCCAGACAGAGGAGAGAGGTTCCACAGCAAGGAATAAGGCGTCATATCACCCACAACTGGAGAAGGCCACTTTCAGTTATTTTGGCCCAGCACCCAGACAGAGGAAAGAGGTCCCACAGCAAGGAATCATGCGTCATTTCACCCACCACTAGAGAAGGCCACTTTCAGTTATTTCGGCCCAGCACCCAGACAGAGGAGAGGTTCATTTAACTTTGGGTTGCACCGCAAGATCATGGTAAAGTTAAAAAAATTAGGATTCAATAAAGAAGTGCCCTGGAGTACAAGAATACATGGTTGAGGGGGAGGCAGTTATAAATGTCTATTCTGCACAAGGGAGGGACAGGTCCTGTGGGATCCATGCCTGGTTCATTTTTATGAACGTCAGCTTGTTCACGTTGGCTGTGGACAGACGGCTGTGTTTGTCAGTAATGACGCCCCCTGCCGTGCTGAATACACGTTCAGACAAAACGCTAGCCGCCGGGCAGGCCAGCACCTCCAAGGCATAAAATGCTAACTCTGGCCACGTGGACAATTTGGAGACCCAGAAGTTGAATGGGGCCGAACCATCAGTCAGTACGTGGAGGGGTGTGCAGACGTACTGTTCAACCATGTTAGTGAAATGCTGCCTCCTGCTAACACGTTTCGTATCAGGTGGTGGTGCAGTTACCTGTGGCGTGGAGACAAAACTTTTCCACATTTCTGCCATGCTAACCCTGCCCTCGGAGGAGCTGGCCGTGACACAGCTGCGTTGGCGACCTCTTGCTCCTCCTCTGCCTTCGCCTTGGGCTTCCACCTGTTCCCCTGTGACATTTGGGAATGCTCTCAGGAGTGCGTCTACCAGCGTGCGCTTGTACTCGCGCATCTTCCTATCACGCTCCAGTGCAGGAAGTAAAGTGGGCACATTGTCTTTGTACCGGGGATCCAGCAGGGTGGCAACCCAGTAGTCCACACACGTTAAAATGTGCGCAACTCTGCTGTCGTTGCGCAGGCACTGCAGCATGTAGTCGCTCATGTGTGCCTGGCTCCCCAGAGGTAAGGACAAGCTGTCCTCTGTGGGAGGCGTATCATCATCGTCCTCCGTATCCCCCAGCCACGCACCAGTTATGGGCCTGAGCTGTGTCGGGTGCCACTCCGCTGTGAACCTGCTTCATCCTCATCCTCCTCCACCTCCTCCTCATCCTCCTTGTCCTCCAGTAGTGGGCACTGGCTGGCCACATTTGTACGTGGCCTGTGCTGTTGCAAAAAACCTCCCTCTGAGCCACTTCTAACAGACTGGCCTGAAAGTGCTAAAAATGACCCCTCATCCTCCTCCTCCTCCTCCTCCTCCTCCTGGGCCACCTCCTCTTCCATCATCACCCTAAGCGTTTTCTCAAGGAGACATAGCAGTGGTATTGTAACGCTGATAACGGTGTCATCGCCACTGGCCATGTTGGTGGAGTACTCGAAACAGCGCAACAGGGCACACAGGTCTCGCATGGAGGCCCAATCATTGGTGGTGAAGTGGCGCTGTTCCGCAGTGCGACTGACGCGTGCGTGCTGCAGCTGAAACTCCACTATGGCCTGCTGCTGCTCGCACAGTCTCTCCAGCATGTGCAAGGTGGAGTTCCACCTGGTGGGCACGTCACATATGAGGCGGTGAGCGGGAAGGCCGAAGTTCCGCTGTAGCGCAGACAGGCGAGCAGCGGCAGAATGTGAACGCCGGAAGCGCGCACAGACGGTCTGCACTTTATGCAGCAGCTCTGACATGTCGGGGTAGTTGTGAATGAACTTCTGCACCACCTGAGGTAGTTGGTTCACTAGGACGTGTGGCTGTGGCAGAATGGCCACATCCTCTCCCAGCACCAGAGGGTACACTAACACCACCACGACCGCGTCCGCGTCTCTTACTAGATGTTTTCCTCATTGTTACCGTTCACCAAGCACCACAATAAGAAAAAAAATATTTGGCCCAATGTATTGATTTCCAATTCAGGCCTTTTTTTACAGACACCTAACACTATCTGCCTATTTATTTATGTAGCGTATTACACTAATTTGAGGGGATTTAGGGGATTTCTATTTTGACAATTGAATTTCACCACAGAAAATAATCTATCCTTTGCCAGACAGCAGACAGTATTATACTTGGCTAGCCAAAGCTGGAACACCAGATTTAGGGGATTGGTGTTTGGGCAATTGTATTTAACCCCTTAATAAAATATAGAAATTGCTATCCTGAGTTTCTAGGGGTGACAATTAGCACAGCCAAGCCCCTGATGTAGGATATAGCAAAAAAAAAAAACTAGCATTGATGGATTGATGGACTTGTTGGCAGCTTGTTCTGGTGCACCACAAGTCACAAAATGGCCACCGATCACCCCAGAAAATAAGTGACAGAAAAACGCTCTGTGCAGCCTAAAAACCAGCGAGCAAGTAACTAGCAGAAGTTCAATGATTCTCAGCTGTAAATTGATCCGTTCATTAGGTGCTGTTGCTGACTTTAACCTGCCTAATCTCGCCCTGATAGAAGCTGCGTCCTCTCCCTACACTAATCAGAGCAGTGTGACGTGCGGCGCTACGTGACTCCAGCTTAAATAGAGGCTGGGTCACATGCTGCACTTGGCCAATCACAGCCATGCCATTAGTAGGCATGGCTGTGATGGGCTCTTAGGGCAAGAAGTAAAACGCTAGCTGATTGGCTGCTGTGCAGCCCTTCAGAAAGCTGGAAGTAATCGCCGAACAACGAACCCGAACTTTTTCGAAAATATTCGGGTTCGGGTCCGTGTCCCGAACACCCCAAAATTCGGTACGAACCCGAACTATTCTTGAACTGTTCGCTCAACACTACCCGCCAGAAACCTCACCCTGAAGTGCGGCCTAGTGGTACAAGGAGGGAACAGTTTTGGTAAATGGTAAAGGAATACATCGCAGACTGTGTCAGCATCCTAAATGGTCCCTCAGTGCCTTAGGTGTCCAAGCTGGAACTTGCGCTCTACGCCTTTGAGGTGCTGGCCTGCCTTGCCGCCAGCCTTTCGCCTGAGCGTGTATTTAGTGCTGCTGGTGGCATTATAACAGATAAGTATATCTGCTTGTCCACTGGCTGACAGCAATGCTGACAGGTTGACTCAGATAAAAATGAACAATGCCTGGATTTCCCCTGACTTCTCAACTCCACCAGAGGAAAGCTGAGCTAATGAGGAACATAAAGGCAATTTCAATCTATCATTTATAATGTACTCAATCTACTGTAGTGTATTCCCATACACCTTTTCCACCACAAAAAAAGAGTATACGGTTGAATCTTATTTTCTCCTCCTCCTCCTCCTCATCCAGATTGTATATATTCCCTCAACTCAAATTTTTTCTATAGGGTCAGCTCAACTGCAGACCCTCAACTCAAATTTTTTTATAGGGTCAGCTAAACAGCATGCACTCACATATAATGTTTTAGAGAATCAGCTGTACAGCATGCACTCGCATATAATGTTTTAGAGCATCAGCTGAACAACATACACTCGCATATAATATTTTAGAGCGTCAGCTAACCTGTAGGCACTTGCATATAATGTTTTAGAGCATCAGCTCACCCGCAGGCACTCGAATATAATGTTTTAGAGCGTCAGCTGAACAGCATGCACTCGCATATAATGTTTTAGAGCATCAGCTCACCTGCAGGCACTCGCATATAATGTTTTAGAGCATCAGCTGAACAGCATGCACTCACATGTAATGTTTTCGAGCGTGAGCTGAACAACATACACTCGCATATAATATTTTAGAGCGTCAGCTAACCTGTAGGCACTTGCATATAATGTTTTAGAGCATCAGCTCACCTGCAGGCACTCGCATATAATGTTTTAGAGCATCAGCTGAACAGCATGCACTCGCATATAATGTTTTAGAGTGTCAGCTGACCTGCAAACACTCGCATATAATGTTTTTAGAGCATCAGCTCACCAGCAGGCACTCACATATAATGTTTTAGAGCTTCAGCTCACCAGCAGGCCCTCACCCCTAATGTTTTAGAGGGTCACCAGCAGGATCTTGCTCCAAATGTTTTTGAGGGTCACCAGCAGGCCACCAATGATAATTTTTCAAGGGTGTGTATGATGCTAAACTAACTATATAAACAAACAAAATATACACACCTTATCCTTAACTTAAGGCCAGTCAAATACAAGTGGCTCGGAGGGTGGGTTTCTGCAGCAACATAGGCCCTGACCTGGAACACAATTGTCCAGCCAGGGCACAGCTCTGGAAGATGAGGAGAAGTAGGAGGAAAAGGAGGAACCGTGTTCTCAGCAGGGTGGCACCCAAGCCAGCTCACGGGCATCACTGGAGCATGGCTGGGGGATGCAGAGGACACAGACGATATACCTCCCTCAAAGAGGACAGCTTGTTGTTGCCTCTAGGCAGCCAGGCACACATAAGCGACTACATGATGCAGTGCCTGCGCAATGACCGCCGTATTACAGCCACATTCTAACTTGTGCTGATTACTTGGTGGCTACCCTGCTGCATCCCCGTTACAAGGACAACGTGCTGTCCTTAATTCCCTCACTGGAGCGTGATATGAAGATGCGCCTGCTAGTAGACACGCTGCTGATCGCATTCACACCTGACACTGGGGACTTAGTGGAAGCACAAGGTGAAGGCAGAGGAGAAGGAGGAAGAAGTCGCCAACGCAGCTGGGTCACCACTAGCACCTCAGAAGGCAGGGATATCATGGACGAAATGTGGAAAAGCTTTGTCATCACGCCACAACAACCAGCACCACCAGCAGATAAGAGACTGCTGCATTTAACTGCCAATAGTCAACAATTAAGTTTATTAACAGTAAGGCAGTGCCCGTGTCATAAACAGAATACTTTTCTTTAGGTCACACAACAGTGTAACGGAGCAATTCGATACAATTACTTCACTACTTCACCAAGAATTAGATTTTTCAAACCAACAATGTAAAAGCAGAAGTCAACAGTTTAATTTGACTGTCAGAAATGCAGCGTACACCGCAAATGTGCTATCTACCACAAAACCTGTGTTTGCAACCAACTATGTGAGTTCAAAAGGTTACTTAAAAGACTGAAATACACGGTAGGCCTCAAATCTGCTATGTAGCACAAAACCAGTGTTTATTGCAACAAACTACAGAAATGCAGTATGTCACTGCTAAATTTTAAAATACGTTTTTGTGCGTTGTATGCCAAACTGCTCTATGTAACAACAATACGGGTTTATTTCCCCCAAAATACACTAATGCAGTGTATTTTAGTGCCATGGACAATAATTTAATCCTGTTCTGGTAGGTCAGTGGGCGATATTTACCCATTTGTTAAGTACACCTGCACTGCATATGTGCCAGGGGAAGAGAAAATAATATAGGTAATCCGCCTGTGAGTTCAGAGCCCCAGGGGGTAAAATATTCAAGAAAATGTTCTGTAAAGTATCCCTGTGCTGCATATCTGACAGTGAAATCAATTCAGTAAATCCATCTGTTAGATTCTGGGGGACAAATTCCCTTTTTTTGGGAGTCAAGTACCCCTGTGGCCTGCACTGCATACCTGACAGTGAAATTAATTCAGAAAATCCATCTGTTACATTATGGGGGGACAAAATAACTTTTTTTAGCGGTGAAGTAACCCTGTCTACTGCACTGCATATCTGACAGGGAAATAAATTCAGTAAATCAATATTTTAGATTCTGGGGGGACATTTCCACGGTTATCAGGCTGTCATTCAAGTGGCTTGGACGGTGTGTTCCTGCTGCACTGCATACCTAACAGTGAAAATAATTCTATCAAATTTGTCTTTCACATATTTGTGACCTAAAGCAATTTTTTCTCTTTGTGACACCAACACTGCATATCTGATAGGGAAATCAATTCAGTAAATCCATCTGTTAGATTCTGGGGGGACAAATTCACTTTTTTGGGCAGTCAAGTACCCCTGCGGCCTGCACTGCATACCTGACAGTGAAATCAATTAAGTAAATACCTCTGTTAGATTTTGGGGGGACAAATTCACATTTTTTGGTGGTCAAGTACCCCTGCGGCCTGCACTGCATACCTAATAGTAAAAAGAATTCTATTAAATTTGTCTGTCACATATTTGTGTGACCTAAAGCAAGTTTTTCTCTTTATTACACTGGCACTGCATACCTGACAGTGAAATCAATTCAGTAAATCAATATGTTAGATTCTGGGGGGACATTTCCATAGTTATCAGGCTGTCATTCACAAGCGGCTTAGAGGGTGTGTTCCTGCTGCACTGCATACCTAACAGTGAAAATAATTCTATAAAATTCGTCTTTCACATATTTGTGTGACCTAAAGCAATTTTTTTTCTTTATGCCACCGGCACTGCATATCTGACAGGGAAATCAATTCAGTAAATCCAACTGTTAGATTCTGGGGGGACAAATTCACTTTTTTTGGTGGTCAAGTACCCCTGCAGCCTGCGCTGTGTATGTGACAGGGAATTCAATTCAGTAGATCAATCTGTTGGATTCAGGGGGGGCAAATTCACTTTTTTTGGCGGTCAAGTACCCCTGTGGCCTGTACAGCATACCTAACAGCGAAATCAATTCAGTAAATCAATCTGTTAGATTCTGGGGGGACATTTCCATAGTTATCAGGCTGTCATTCACAAGTGGCTTGGAGGGTGTGTTCCTGCTGCACTGCATACCTAACAGTGAAAATAATTCTATAAAATTCGTCTTTCACATATTTGTGTGACCTAAAGCAATTTTTTTTCTTTATGCCACCGGCACTGCATATCTGACAGGGAAATCAATTTAGTTAATCCATCTGTTAGATTCTGGGGGGACAAATTCACTTTTTTTGGTGGTCAAGTACCGCTGCGACCTGCACTGCTTACCCTGACAGTGAAAATACTTTTAATAAATTAGTCTGTCACATGTTGTGTGACCTAAACCAATCTTTTCTCTTTATGACACTGGCCAGGCATACGTGACAGGGAAATAATTTTATTAAATTCCTCTGTTACATTGTTGGGTGCCATAAACCCATTTTTACTACAGCGGCACTGCATAGCAGACAGTGAAATAATTTTATTAAATTTGTCTGTTACATTGTTGTTTGACCTAAACCAATCATTTCTCTTTTTGACACTGGCACAGGATACCTGAAAGGGAAATAATTTTATTAAATTCCTCTGTTACTTCGTTGAGTGACTGAAAAGAATGAGGAGAGCATCAAATAAGGGACGTGTCCCTGGTAATGGTGCTGGTGTTGGTGGAGCTCCTGTTGCAAGGAGAGGACGTGGTCGATCTGTGCCAGCTACACACACAAATAAAAAACCTTAATCAGGTGCGGTAGGCGACAGAACATTCAGCGTAATTTTGTAGGTCCCGAATGCCTATCTACGAATGGTAAGGCCAGAACATGTACAGGCGATAGTAGATTTGGTGGCTGACAGTGCCTCCAATTCCTTCACATTGTCTGCCACCCGGTACACTGCTGAAAGCTCAGAGTTGGCACCTGCAGCCCATGGGCATCTGTCTTCCACCTCACCCCCTTCCAAATCAGCCAAGCAGTCTGAGCCCCAAGTCATGCAGACTCTGCTGGCAGGGTTTCCATGGGCCATCCCCCTAGCCCTGCCCCTGAAGTGGAAGAGATTGAGTTCACCGATGCCCAACCACTTTTGTTTCAGGATGAGGACATGGGAAGACCACCACAGAACGTCTCTGATGATGACGAAACACAGGTGCCAACTGCTGTGGCTTTCTGCAGTGTGAAGATTGACAAGGAGTGCAGGGGTGAAGAGTGAGTGGAGGATAATGAGGAGGATGATGAGGTCCTAGACCCCACATGGAATCAAAGTCATGCGAGTGACGTGTGCAGTTCGGAGGTGGTCACACAAAGCCACCAGCACAGCAAAAGAGTGAGAAGAGTGCAAAAGCAGAGCGTCCGTCCCCTAGAATGTCCGTCCCCTAGACAGTATGCCTGCTACTGCCCACCATGCAATCAGAGTCTGAAGCGAGGCATAAACATTTTAAACCTGAGCACAACCTGCATGACCAGGCATCTAAATGCAAAGCACGAACTGCAGTGGAGTAAACACCTCAATCACCAAGAAAGGTCTCAGGCTCCTCCTGCTTCCTCTTCTGCTGCCGTCTTGGCCTCTTCCTCCCCCTCTGGAGTGACAGTGGCACCTTCCCCCCCCAAACAGAGGATGTGGCAGCAACGCCACCACCTCCGTCACCAAGCATCTCCACAATGTCCCATGGAAGCGTTCAGCGGTCTATCTCCCAATCACTGAAGAGAAAGAGGAAGTAACCACCTACTCAACCTTGAGCCCTGTCCCTGAATGCCAGCATTTCAAAATTCCTGGCCTTTGAAATACTGTCATTCCGTCCGGTGGAGACAGGCACTTTTAAAAACCTTATGGCGGTGGCTGTCCTACAGTACGTGGTTCCCAGCCGCCACTACTTTTCCAGGCGAGCCATCCCTTCCTTGCACAACCAAGTGGCGGACGAAATCAGGTATGCACTGCGCAACGCCATCTGTGGCAAGGTTCACATTACAACTGATACATGGACCAGTAAGCACAGGCAGGGATGTTATATCTCCCTAACAGCACACTGGGTAAATGCAATGGCTGGGCCTGAGGCGGATAGCAGTTTGGTGCATATCCTTCCACCACCGAGGATTGCAGGGCATTTCTCTTTGCCTCCTGTTGCCTCCTCCTCCTACTCCGCTTCCTCCTCTACCACCTCATCCGCTCAGCGTAGCACCTTCACCACCAACTTCAGCACAGCCAGGGGGAAACGACAACAGGCTGTTTTGAAACTCATCTGTTTGGGGGATAAACCCCACACCGCGCAGGAGCCGTGGGGGGGCATGGAACAACAGACTGATGAGTGGTTGGTGCCACTGAGCTTCAAGTCCAGCCTGGTGGTGTGCGATAATGGGCGAAATCTCGTAGTAGCTCTGGGACTAGCCGGTTTGATGCACATCCCTTGCCTAGCGCACATGCTGAATTTGGTGGAGCAGAAATTCTTGTAAAACTACCCTGATATGTCAGAGCTGCTGCAGAAAGTGCAGGCCGTCTGTGCGCGCTTTCGGTGTTCTCACCCTGCTGCTGCTCGCCTGTCTGCACTGCAGTGGCGCTTCGGCCTTCCCGCACACCGCCTCATATGCGACGTGCCAACAAGGTGGAACTCCACCTTGCACATGCTGGAGAGACTGTGCGAGCAGGCCATAGTGGAGTTCCATCTGCAGCACGCACGCGTTAGTCGCACTGCGGAACGGCACCACTTCACCACCAATGAGTGGGCCTCCATGCGAGACCTGTGTGCCATGTTATGCTGTTTTGAGTACTCCACCAACATGGCCAGTGCCGATAAAGCCATTCTCAGCCTTACTATCCCACTTCTATGTCTCCTTGAAAAAACGCTTTGAGCGATGATGGAAGAGGATGTGGCACAGGAGGAAGAGGAATCATTTCCACGGTTATCCTGCACCAACATAGGCCAGGTACAAAATTGTCCATGATACCCCTGAAGAAGCTAAAAGCGAAACCTAGGTCAGGTGATATCGTGAATATCTCACATACGATACGATTATTTTATAAACCTGATGCCTCTGTTTTAAAGTGGATATCTTGTAAGTACAATAAAACAAATACTTTTAAGAACCACTGGCGGTATTACACTATGTTCCGGGCTTTTTACTCCATTAAGGAATAGAGCAGAGCGTGACCAAGACTACAACATGAGCGTCTGAAATAAAGCGCAATTACTGGAGAAACTTGATGTGCCTCAACAAAGTTTATATCCTGTAAGTACAACAGAAACTTTTCTTACATGCAACACAGGCAGTATTACACTATGTCCAGGGTTCTATTCTGTTAAGGAGGAGAGTGGAAAAACACCGCGGGTTTGGTGCCGGGAGAGCGGAAGCTTTGTATACCGAGCCAGCCGTGATCATACAGCAGCTTGGCTTCTTGAAGTCCCCAGAAAAGCGCTCACTGTGAAAGCGCAGCCATACAGAATTTTTATTGACTGTTTGTATCTACAAGCAGTATCAGGACCAACTCCATTTTGTGGTAGGACTGCAGCTGCTACGTTCCTGTTTATTACTGAAGAGCCGCAGTTTTTTCTTTTATTATAACAAAATTGTCCAGCCAGGGCCCACCTGACACCGGGGGCTCAGTGGAAGCACAAGGCGAAGGCAGAGGGAGAGGAAGATGTCGCCAACGCAGCCGGGGCACCGCCAGCACCTCAGAAGACAGGGTTAGAGTGGCCAAAATGTGGAAAAGCTTTGTCACCGCACCACAACAACCAGCACCACCAGCTGATATGGAACGTCTTAGCAGGAGGCAGCATTTCAGCAACATGGTATGTGTGCACACACCTACACGTTCTGACTGATGGGTCTGCCCCATTCAACTTCTGGGTCTCCAAATTGGGGAAATGGCCTCAGATTCACCTTTACGCCTTAGAGGTGCTGGCCTGCCCTGCAGCCAGTGTATTGTCTGAACGTGTGTTTAGCATGGCAGGGGGCGTTATCACTGATAAGCGCAGCCGCCTGTCCACAGCCACTGTGGACAAGCTCACGTTCATTAAAATAAACCAGGCATGGATCCCACAGGACTTGTCCATACCTTGTGTAGAATAGACATGTATACCAGCCTCACCCAGCCTTTATTATACTCCAGCGCTGTGTTTTCTTTTTTATATTTGGGTCTACCCAAATTTATAAAACAAACAAACAAACAAAAAAAAAATTGTGTTGGCGACTACCTTCTCCACCATCGCTTCCAACTACACCTCCACGTCCACCGCCTTCTCAACCTCCTACTCCATATGGACCTCCTCCTCCTTTTAGTTCAAGATTATTGTTTTAAATTTTTATGTATTTTATGTTATTTTAAGTCATTTCCCCATCCACATTTGTTTGCAGGGCAATTGTCCTGTTCTTACCCCCATTTTGCTTCCTTTTGCAGCCCTCTAGCCCTTTCCATTACTTTTTTAGAGCCATTTTAGTGCCCCAAAGTTTGCGAAGTTCAGCCGAACCCGGCGAACCCGAACTTCCAGGTGTTCGGTCAACCCTAATCATGGCCACTTCCCCGTCCCTTACTGCCTTCTTCATATTAAATGTTATATATGCTTGAAAGTATGTCACACGTACAGTAGCGTAGGATTTGTAAGTGTACGAGCAAAAAAGTTAAAAAAGTATTTGGGATGTGGAAACGTTACACAGGAGAAATACCGCAGATAATTTCGCTACTGTCACCAGTAGCTAATAAAAAATTACAGGGAATATCACAGGTATTTGGGATGTGGAAACGTTATACAGGAGATGTAGCACAGATCATTTCGCTGCTGTCACCAACAGCTAATTAAAAACTACAGGGAATGTCACAGGTATTTGGGATGTGGAAACGTTACACAGGAGAAATACCGCAGATAATTTCGCTGCTGTCACCAGTAGCTAATAAAAAATTACAGGGAATATCACAGGTATTTGGGATGTGGAAACGTTATACAGGAGATGTAGCACAGATCATTTCGCTGCTGTCACCAACAGCTAATTAAAAACTACAGGGAATGTCACAGGTATTTGGGATGTGGAAAAGTTACAGAGGAGATGTGCACAATAATGTCACTGTCCGCGGACACTGTCTACAGAAAAAGTACACTGAATGTCACAGATATTTTTGGGATGCGGACACTTTACACAGGAGATGTTGGGCAGATAATGCTGCTGTCTGCAGCCGCCTAACTATTGCACAATATTTAGTGCAGGATGCGCTAAAAATAGATATTGCTGCCACACACAATAGTCCTTAAAAGGACTTTTTGGTCTGTAATCTTTTAGCTATTTAGCGCAGGCTGCGCTAAAAATATATCTTGCTGCTGCCACACATATTAGTCCTTAAAAGGACTGTTGTGTCTCTCACAAGTCTTTCTAATAAAGGAAACAACTATTTCACTCCCTATTTTCTGAAAAAATGAGTTTTGATCCGAATTTATTCGCGACGAATGACATTAAAAAACTGCTATTTTCTGGCTGCAGAGAGACTTTATAGGTGTAGAACATCGTGCCTTGCAGTAACACGCATAGGTAGTCTGCTGTGGTAGTGAAATAATACTGTGAGTCCTTATGACATGCAGATGACAGGCGTCGCTCTTAGAATCACTGCACACTTCACTCATTGGGGAAGTCACAGGAACAAAACTGACCAAATAACTCAAGTATGAACTCAGACTTACAGGTCGATGTTAGTGCCAAGAAGAAGCACACTCCTTTTACACTGTCGTCAGCTGATTCCACATAGATGTCTATGGAACCTGTTCTATTAAATGCTTATACATGTAGAGCCTCCGACAGAGTGGAGAGGGTGTCAGCAGTAAGTTTGTGTTCACGTCACTGATTATTTTGTCCTTCCTCTGATCAGAACAATAACCCCCAAAATAACCGGTTTAACTACTCTTATTAAGACTCAATTTGGATCCTTATCGTTCTATTACTCAACACAAACATTAGAGACTATACCCACACTCTTAGGCCTCATGCACACGACCGTTGGTGTTTTGCGGTCCGCAAACCGCGGATCCGCAAAACACGGAAGCTGCTCCACGTTCCGTTCCGCAATTTGCGGAATGGAACGCGGCCCATTATAGAAATGCCTATTCTTGTCCGCAAAACGGACAAGAATAGGTCATGTTCTATTTTTTTTGTGGGGGCACGAAACGGAGCAACGGATGCGGACAGCACACGGAGTGCTGTCTGCATCTTTTGCGGCGCCATTGAAATGAATTGGTCCGCGCCCGAGCCGCAAAATATGTGGCTCGGACGCGGACCCCAACAACGGTCGTGTGCATGAGGCTTAGGCCTCATGCACACGGCCGTTGTTGGGGTCTGCGTCCGAGGCTCGGACCCATTCCCATTTTCGTCAGATATTGTACTTTATGTCACTGGTAAAATGGAGTTAAAAAAAATGCCCCCCATTCTAGAAACTACACCCCTCAAGGTATTCAAAACTAATTTTACAAATATCGTTAACCCTTTAGGTGTTTCACAAGAGTTATTGGCAAATGGAGATGACATTTCAGAATTCCAATTTTTTGGCAAATTTTCCATTTTAATCCATTTTTTCCAGTAACTAAGCAAGGGTTAACACTGTAGGCCTGCACAATATATCGCGAAAGCAATCGTTATCGCAATTAATCGCCATATCGCAATAGCAATTTGCTGAACCAAAAATGCTGCAATTATATTACTGTATTTTTCGCTTTATAAGACACACTGTGTCCCCCCAAAAGTGGGGGGGAATGGCAGTGCGTCTTATAAAGCGATGGTTGACTTTCTACGTGACACTGACACTGTATCTCCGGCCGCTATGCTTCACAGCGCGGCCGGCGATACATCAGTTACAATGGGGGGAGGGAGGAGGTGCTGGAGGCAAGTCGCTATTTTAATGAACACATGTTCTTCTATCTATTTTATTTATCTGTTCTGTGCAGCGCTATTAAGAAAATGGCAAGTTTTGTATTTTGTACTTTTGCAGTAATGCAAATATGTATTTTATTTTGAAAAACACTGTGCATTTCAGTTCTTGAGTTCAGCATAACTACATTTCACATGATCAGTATTCTGTGTGCGCTTTTACCTCGAAAATCCAAGCAGATAGACCTCTAGCACAATTCCCTTAAAATATCGCATCGCATATCGTTATCGCAATTTTTAGGGCCCTAATCGCAATCGCACAAAATTACCATATCGTGCAGCCCTAGTTAACAGCCAAACCAAACCCAATATTTATTGCCCTGATTCTGTAGTTTGCAGAAACACCCCATATGTGGTCGTAAACTGCTGTATGGCCAAATGGCAGGGCGCAGAAGGAAGGGAACGCCATATGGTTTTTGGAAGGCAGATTTTGCCGGACTGTTTTTTTGACACCATGATCCATTTGAAGCCCCCCTGATGCACCCCTACAGTAGAAACTACAAAACAGTGACCGCATTTTGGAAACTACAGGATAAGGTGGCAGTTTTATTAGTACTATTTTAGGGTAAATATGATTTTTGGTTGCTCTATATTACACGATTTTTGAGGCAAGGTAACAAAAAAATAGAAATTTCATCTCCATTTGCCAATAACTCTTGTGGAACACCTAAAGGGTTAACAAAGTTTGTAAAATCAGTTTTGAATACCTTGAGGTGTAGTTTCTTAGATGGAGTCAATTTTATGGAGTTTCTACTGTAGGGGTGCATAAGGGGGGCTTCAAATGGGACATGGTGTCAAAAAACCAGTCCAGCAAAATCTGCCTCCCAAAAACCACACGGCGCTCCTTTCCTTCTGCGCCCTGCCGTTTGGCCATACAGCAGTTTAAGACCACATATGGGGTGTTTCTGCAAACTACAGAATCTGTGCAATAAATATATAGTTTTGTTTGGCTATTATCCCTTGCTTTGTTACTGAAAAAAATTGATTAAAATGGAAAATTTTCAAATAAATGTTGTTGTTTTGGCACCGTTTATATTTTTTGTTATTTACATCGTTGATCTGACAGGTTAGATATTGTGTTTCTTCTGTAGAGCAGCTTGTTACGGATGCGACAATACCAAATATGACTACATTTGATATTTTAGTGTCTCCACATTCTGAAAGCCATATTTTTTTTTTTGGGCGACAGTCTTCTGTAGGGGCTCATTTTTCGCGGTATGAGATGTCGGTTTGATTGGCACTATCTTGGGGTGCATATGTTATTTTGGTCGCTTGCTATTACACTTTTTGTGATGTAAGGTGACAAAAATGGCTTTTGACACCGTATTTATATTTTTTTTTTTGCTGTGTTCACCTGAGGGGTTAGGTCATGTGTTATTTTAATAGAGAAGGTTGTTACGGGGACGGCAATACTAAATATTTATACTTTTTATTTATTTATTTAAGTTTGACACAATAATATTTTTGAAACAAAAAAAAATCATGTTTTAATGTCTCCATAGTCTGAGAGCCATTTTTTTTTTTTTACTTTTTTGGGCGATTGTCCTATGTAGGTATCATTTTTTACAGGATATAGGTGATGACTCAGGAATTAATACAGAGGTAATCCTTATATCCGGTTTAGGCAATTGTCAGCTCAGGAGTTCTCTTTAGGCTGGGAACACACCTAGGCGTTTTTGGATCAGGCGTTTTTTTGAGCGTTTTTTCCGCGGAAAACGCGCTTTTTTTTAGGCGTTTTTTTTTTTTTTTCAACGCGCGTATTTGGGGCGTTTTTTTGATTGACAGCTTACAGTTTGCAGAAAAAAAGAATCCCCACCCAGCAAAGGTGGGTGGAGATTCGGCCTTTCTGCTGGGTTTTACTACAAAAACGCGCGATCATATGCGCGTTTTTGAAGCGGAAAACGCGCATATTTTCTTATATGCGCGTTCCCATGCTTTTCAATGGGTGCAAACGCTTGGGCAAACGCCCCAAAGAAGCTCATGCACAAGCGTTTGCGTTTGGCATTTTTCAGCGCGTTCAAACGCGCTGTAAAACGCTCAAGTGTGAACCATGTCCATTGGAATACATGGGTTTTCACTTGTTGTGCGTTTTTCAGCGCGTTTGAACGCGCTGAAAAACGCTTAGGTGTGTTCCCTAGAAGACATGTCACAGGCAAGACTTCTTGTAATAGTTCTAAGTTCAATCTCTAGCACAATGTTACTAAATATGCTGGTTTTTGCTTATTCTGAGCTATCCTATAAGGGCTATCTCCCTCGTAGCAGGCAAACTCTCTGCTTCATTATTTGCAGGATGCTCTCCTAAGAGGGTTTAGGTTTTCTACTATGTCCTGGAAGGCTTGTGTAGTGGATAAGGACAATTCTGCGCACTAATTATCCATACGTGTCCTAAACTCTAAAGTTGCTTTCATGCAAAGTCCATAGGTGAAATCCATAGGCTGGGGTCAGCTCTAATCCTCTCTAGACTTACTGCATATTCAGACATAGACTCACTGGCTGGTGCTTGGTTGCTGTGTTTGTCGTCTCCAGGCTTGAT
Source organism: Bufotes viridis (assembly GCA_033119425.1). Taxonomy (NCBI): domain Eukaryota; kingdom Metazoa; phylum Chordata; class Amphibia; order Anura; family Bufonidae; genus Bufotes; species Bufotes viridis. The sequence goes on from CM065590.1 coordinate 582,706,637, forward strand.
CAGGGCCCAGAGGAAAGGAAAACAGCTACATGTTGATTTGAGCCTGTTTCTCTCCTCCATAAACTTGCTTCCTCTTCCTCCAACTCTAAAGCTCTCATGCTACTTTCTCATTCTCTAAGCTAGACACACCACAAGCTATGTCAATGAGTGGTGCCAGCACCACCTAGGGGCGAATGGTTGTAAGAACAATACCAGCCTGATAACAGGAAATACCATACATTCAGTATATTAGATAAATACAGAGATTTAAAGTGTCCCTTTCACACAAATGGGGGACGCTGCAATAATCCAGAAGTTGCCCAGGTTATACCAACATAATCCATATCATTATATGTAAAAATACCAGCTGTACATACTGTTTATAATTTTATACAGAGGATACCCAGGTTATACCAGCATGGTCCATTTCACTATATATAAGAAGATGTATAACTTATACCAGCTTTACATATATAATTATATACAGGAGATACCCAGGTTATACCAGCTGTACATATATAATTATATACAGGAGATACCCAGGTTATACCAGCATGCTCCATATCACTATATACAAGGAGATGTATAACTTATACCAGCTGTACATATATAATTATATACAGGAGATACCCAGGTTATACCAGCATGCTCCATATCACTATATACAAGAAGATGTATAACTTATACCAGCTGTACATATATAATTATATACAGGAGATGCCCAGGTTATACCAGCTTGCTCGATATCACTATATACAAGAAGATGTATAACTTATACCAGCTGTACATATATAATTATATACAGGAGATGCCCAGGTTATACCAGCATGCTCCATATCACTATATGCAAGAAGATATATAACTTATACCAGCTGTACCTATATAATTATATACAGGAGATACCCAGGTTATACCAGCATGGTCCATATCACTATATACAAGAAGATATATAACTTATACCAGCTGTACATATATAATTATATACAGGAGATACTCAGGTTATACCAGCATGCTCCATATCACTATATACTAGAAGATGTATAACTTATACCAGCTGTACATATATAATTATATACAGGAGATACCCAGGTTATACCAGCATGGTCCATATCACTATATACAGAAGATGTATAACTTATACCAGCTGTACATATATAATTATATACAGGAGATACCCAGGTTATACCAGCTGTACATATATAATTATATACAGGAGATACCCAGGTTATACCAGCATGCGCCATATCACTATATACAAGAAGATGTATAACTTATACCAGCTGTACATATATAATTATATACAGGAGATACCCAGGTTATACCAGCTGTACATATATAATTATATACAGGAGATACCCAGGTTATACCAGCATGCGCCATATCACTATATACAAGATGTATAACTTATACCAGCTGTACATATATAATGATATACAGGAGATACCCAGGTTATACCAGCATGGTCCATATCACTATATACAAGAAGATGTATAACTTATACCAGCTGTACATATATAATTATATACAGGAGATACCCAGGTTATACCAGCATGCTCCATATCACTATATACAAGAAGATGTATAACTTATACCAGCTGTACATAGATCATTATATACAGGAGATACCCAGGTTATACCAGCATGGTCCATATCACTATATACAAGAAGATGTATAACTTATACCGGCTGTACATATATAATTATATACAGGAGATACCCAGGTTATACCAGCATGCTCCATATCACTATATACAAGAAGATATATAACTTATACTAGCTGTACATATATAATTACATACAGGAGATACCCAGGTTATACCAGCATGCTCCATATCACTAGATATACAGAGTACAAATGAACAACTTGATTTGGAATTTGTCCCAAAGTTTGAATTTTGATTAACAGCAGTAATAGATCGGGAAGAACTGCCTGTCATATGATTTGCTCCTCTTATAGCCCCTCCCCCTAGAGCGCAGTCCTTCCATTTAGTTTTCAGTGCATCAGACAGAGCCTTCCACTGGTAGCCCCGCCCCTTAGACAAAGCCTGGCTAAGGCTCTACCTAAGCATTGAGGCTGGGCTGGTCCATGGAGGGGTGAGGGTTTCTCTTTTTGGACCCGATAGCCATGCATACTGTTGAAGAGAGACTCAGAACTGGAGTACCCTCTCACCAGCCAGAGGAGTACAGGCTGTATTTAAAATCCACCAGCATTAGTCACTTACTTAGTTGGTTAGCAGCTAGCCCGCTTCTGCCCCCCACCCCCCTACAGAATACATCTTCCTGCTGGTGGTAATAGAACCCAGCTCAGGTTGGCAGTTGGGACTAACAGGAGGGGAGGCTGCAGAGACTGCGCTGTCTGAGCCTGTCTGTATCACCACAGACTGCAGAGAAAGGGTCGGTGTAAATGTATGTATACAGTGTGTGTGTGTGTATATACAGGTTGTGTGGGAATGTACAGTGTTACTGTGTGTATATATATAGTTTGTGTGTAAATGTTTGTATATGCAAAGGTGTGGCTATATATAGAGATATAACATGTGTTTATATATAGAGTACAGTATATATAAGTGTGTTTTTTAAATGTATTCCAGTATTGTTTCTTTCTGTACAGTAAGGGGTTATCATAAGTATCCCCCATCCACAGGATAGAGGAAAGGTATGTTATCAGTCGAGTTCCGACTGCTAGGAAGGTGAAGTCCTCAGGGTGAATGGAATGGCAGTAACATGCAGTGGCGGATTATAATTGGGCCGTTTGGGTCGGTGGCCCCAGGCCCGGCATCGCTGGGGGGCCCAGCACCGACCCGAAAACCCACATACTGCGGCGGGGCACGGGAGTGTATAGTTTCCTGCCCCGCCGCCTATCACCGCCATAGGCTTCAGGCCTAGTAGGCCTAAAACTTATATGGTGGTAGAAGGTCTGCGCGCGTGATGTCGTGATCGTACACCTGTATAGTGGCGCGCGCACGCTCTGTGGTACCAGCGCCTGCCACACCATTCAGCATAAAGGTAAGTATTGGCTTTTTTTATTTTGTGTGTGCCAACTTGGGGGGGGGGGGGAGAGAAGACATTATGGGGGCATGTTTCCATGGGGGCAAATTAATTTATGGATGGCAGTTGTGGGGGCAAATGAATTGAAGCATGGCAGTATGGGGGCAAATTAATTAATAAATGACAGTATGGGGCAAATTAATTAATGGATGGCAATGGCAGTGTGGGGGAAATTAATTGATGACAGTGTGGGGGAAAATAAATGGATGGCAGTATGAGTGCAAATTACTGTATAGGGGCAGTGTGGGGGAAATTACTATATGGGGCAGTGTGAGGGAAATTACTATATGGGGCAGTGTAGGGGAAATTACTATATGGGGCAGTGTGGGGAAATTACTATATGGGGGCAGTGTGGGGAAATTACTATATGGGGGCAGTGTGGGGAAATTACTATATGGGGGCAGTGTGGGGAAATTACTATATGGGGCAGTGTGGGGAAATTACTATATGGGGGCAGTGTGGGGGAAATTACTATATGGGGGCAGTGTGGGGGAAATTACTATATTGGGGCAGTGTGAGGGAAATTACTATATGGGGGCAGTGTGAGGGAAATTACTATATGGGGACAGTGTGGGGGATATTACTATATGGGGGCAGAGTGGGGGAAATTACTATATGGGGGCAGTGTGGGGGAAATTACTATATGGGGCAGTGTGTGAGAAATTACTCTATGGGGCCAGTGTGTGGGAAATTACTATATGGGGGAAGTGTGGGGGAAATTACTATATGGGGCAGTGTGGGGGAATTATTATATGGGGGCATTGGGTGGGAAATTACTTTATGGGGGAAGTGTGGGAAAAATTACTATATGGGGGCATTGTGAGGGAAATTACTATATGGGGCCAGTGTGTGGGAAATTACTATATGGGGGAAGTGTGGGGGAAATTACTATATGGGGCAGTGTGGGGAAAATTACTATATGGGGGCAGTGTGGGGGAAATTACTATATGGGGGCAGTGTGGGAGAAATTACTATATGGGGGCAGTGTGGGGGAAATTACTATATGGGCCAGTGTGAGTGAAATTACTATATGGGAGCAGTGTGAGGGAAATTACTATATGGGGGCAGTGTGAGGGAAATTACTATATGGGGGCAGTGTGGGGGAAATTTTTGTGTGTGCCAACTTGGGGGGGGGGGAAGAGAAGACATTATGGGGGCATGTTTCCATGGGGGCAAATTAATTTATGGATGGCAGTTGTGTGGGCAAATGAATTAATGCATGGCAGTATGGGGGCAAATTAATTAATAAATGACAGTATGGGGCAAATTAATTAATGGATGGCAATGGCAGTGTGGGGGAAATTAATTGATGAGAGTGTGGGGGAAAATAAATGGATGGCAGTATGAGTGCAAATTACTGTATATGGGCAGTGTGGGGGAAATTACTATATGGGGCAGTGTGGGGGAAATTACTATATGGGGCAGTGTAGGGAAATTACTATATGGGGCAGTGTGGGGAAATTACTATATGGGGGCAGTGTGGGGAAATTACTATATGGGGGCAGTGTGAGGGAAATTACTATATGGGGACAGTGTGGGGGATATTACTATATGGGGGCAGTGTGGGGAAATTACTATATGGGGGCAGTGTGGGGGAAATTACTATATGGGGCAGTGTGTGAGAAATTACTCTATGGGGCCAGTGTGTGGGAAATTACTATATGGGGGAAAATACTATATGGGGCAGTGTGGGGGGAATTATTATATGGGGGCAGTGTGTGGGAAATTACTTTATGGGGGAAGTGTGGGTAAAATTACTATATGGGGGCATTGTGAGGGAAATTACTATATGGGGCCAGTGTGTGGGATATTACTATATGGGGGAAGTGTGGGGGAAATTACTATATGGGGCAGTGTGGGGAAAATTACTATATGGGGGCAGTGTGGGGGAAATGACTATATGGGGGCAGTGTGGGAGAAATTACTATATGGGGGCAGTGTGGGGGAAATTACTATATGGGCCAGTGTGAGTGAAATTACTATATGGGGGCAGTGTGGGGGAAATTTTTGTGTGTGCCAACTTGGGGGGGAGAGGGAGACATTATGGGGGCATGTATCCATGGGGGCAAATTTATTTATGGATGGCTGTTTTGGGGGCAAATGAATTAATGCATGGCAGTATGGGGGGAAATTAATAAATAAATGACAGTATGGGGCAACTTAATTGATGGATGGCAATGTGGGGGAAAATTAATTGATGACAGTGTGGGGGGAAACAAATGGATGGCAGTATGGGGACAAATTACTGTATGGAGCAGTGTGGGGGAAATTACTATATAGGGGCAGTGTGGGGGAAATTACTATATGGGGGCAGTGTGGGAAAATTACTATATGGGGGCAGTGTGGGGGAAATTACTATATGGGGACAGTGTGTGGGAAATTACTATATGGGGACAGTGTGGGGGGAAATTACTATACAGGGGACAGTGTGGGGGGAAATTACTATACAGGGGACAGTGTGGGGGGAAATTACTATACAGGGGCAGTGTGGGGGAAATTACTATATGAGGCAGTGTGGGGGAAATTTTTTTTTTGTGTGCCAACTTGGGGGGGGGGGAGGGGGACGAGACATTGTGGGGCATGTTTCCATAGGGGCAAATTATTTTATGGATGGCAGTATGGGACAAAATTAATGGATGGCAGTTGTGGGGGCAAATTAATTAATTGATGGCTGTTGTGGGGGCAAATTAATTAATGGATGGCAATGGCAATGTGGGGGAAAATTAATTGATGACAGTGTGGGGAAAACAAATAGATGGCAGTATGGGGGCAAATTTCTGTATGGAGCAGTGTGGGGGATTTTACTATATGGGGCAGTGTAGGGGAAATTACTATATGGGGCAAATTACTATATGAAGGCAGTGTGTGGTAAATTACTGTATAGAGGGAGTGTGGGGGAAATTACTATATGGGGGCAGTGTGGGGAATTTTACTATATGGGGGCAGTGTGGGGGAAACTACTATATGGGGGCAGTGTGGCGGAAATTAATATATGGGGCAGTGTGAGGGAAATTACTATATGGGGGCAGTGTGGGAGAAATTACTATATGGGGGCAGCGTGAGGGAAATTACTATATGGGGCAGTGTGGGGGAAATTACTATATTGGGGCAGTGTGTGGGAAATTACTATATGGGGGCAGTGTGGGTGAAATTACTGTATGGGGGCAATGTGTGGGAAATTACTATATGGGGGCAGTGTGAAGGAAATTACTATATGGGGCAGTGTGAGGGAAATTACTATATGGGGCAGTGTGGGGGAAATTACTATATGGGGACAGTGTGAGGGAAATTACTATATGGGGACAGTGTGGGGGAAATTACTATATGGTGCAGTGTGGGGGAAATTACTATATGGAGCAGTGTGGGGTAAATTACTATGTGGGTGTAGTGTTAGAGAAATTACTGTATGGGGGTAATGTGTGGGAAATTACTATATGGGGGCAGTGTGAAGGAAATTACTATATGGGGGCAGTGTGGGGAAATTACTATATGGGTGTAGTGTGAGAGAAATTACTGTATGGGGGCAGTGTGAGGGAACTTGCTATATGGGAGCCGTGTGGGGGAAATTACTATAATGGGCCGTGTGGGGGAAATTACTATAATGGGGGCCGGGTGGGGGGGAAATTACTATATGGGGGCAGTGTGGGGGAAATTACTGTATGGGGGCAGTGTGAGTGAAATTACTGTATGGTTCCGTGTGTGGGAAATTACTGTATGGGGGCAGTGTGGGGGAAATTACTAGATGGGGCAGTGTGGGGGAAATTACTATATGGGGGCCGTGTGGGGGAAATTACTATATGGGGGCCGTGTGGGGGAAATTACTATATGGGGGCCGTGTGGGGGAAATTACTATACGGGGGCGGTGTGGGGGAAATTACTATACGGGGGCAGTGTGGGGGAAATTACTATATGGGGCATATGGGGCAGTGTGGGGGAAATTTCTATGTGTGCCAACTTGGAGAAGTACGAGACATTGTGGGGCATGTTTCCATAGGGGCAAATTATTTTATGGATGGCAGTATGGGACAAAATTAATGGATGGCAGTTGTGGGGGCCGTGTGGGAGAAATTACCATATGGGGGAAGTGTGGGGGAAATTACTATATGGGGAATTGTGGAGGAAATTACTATATGGGGGCAGTGTGGGGAAATTACTATATGGGGGCAGTGTGGGGAAATTACTATATGGGGGCAGTGTGAGGGAAATTACTGTATGGGGCAGTGTGGGGAAGTTACTGTATGGGGGCAGTGTGGGGAAATTACTATATGGGGGTAGTGTGGGGGAAATTACTATATGGGGCAGTGTGGTGGAAATTACTATATGGGAGCAGTGTGGGAAATTACTATATGGGGGCAGTGTGGGGAAATTACTATATGGGGGCAGTGTGGGAAATTACTATATGGGGGCAGTGTGGGGAAATTACTATATGGGGGCAGTGTGGAAATTACTATATGGGGGCAGTGTGGGGGAAATTACTATATGGGGCAGTGTGGAAATTACTATATGGGGGCAGTGTGGGGTAAATTACTATATGGGTGCAGTGTGAGAGAAATTACTGTATGGGGGCAGTGTGGGAAATTACTATATGGGGGCAGTGTGAAGGAAATTACTATATGGGGGCAGTGTGGGGAAATTACTATATGGGGGCAGTGTGAGGAAATTACTATATGGGGGCAGTGTGAGGAAATTACTATATGGGGGCAGTGTGGGGAAATTACTATATGGGGGCAGTGTGGGAAATTACTATATGGGGCAGTGTGGGGAAATTACTATATGGGGGCAGTGTGGAAGTACTTTTGGGAAATTACTATATGGGGCAGTGTGGGGAAATTACTATATGGGGGCAGTGTGGGAAATTACTATATGGGGGCAGTGTGGGAAATTACTATATGGGGGCAGTGTGGGAAATTACTATATGGGGCAGTGTGGGAAATTACTATATGGGGGCAGTGTGGGAAATTACTATATGGGGGCAGTGTGGGGAAATTACTATATGGGGGCAGTGTGGGGAAATTACTATATGGGGGCAGTGTGAGGAAATTACTATATGGGGGCAGTGTGGGGAAATTACTATATGGGGGCAGTGTGGGAGAAATTACTATATGGGGGCAGTGTGGGGAAATTACTATATGGGGGCAGTGTGGGGAAATTACTATATGGGGCAGTGTGGGAAATTACTATATGGGGGCAGTGTGGGGAAATTACTATATGGGGGCAGTGTGGGGAAATTACTATATGGGGGCAGTGTGGGAAATTACTATATGGGGGCAGTGTGGGGAAATTACTATATGGGGGCAGTGTGGGGAAATTACTATATGGGGGCAGTGTGGGGAAATTACTATATGGGGGCAGTGTGGGGAAATTACTATATGGGGGCAGTGTGGGGAAATTACTATATGGGGGCAGTGTGGGGAAATTACTATATGGGGGCAGTGTGGGGAAATTACTATATGGGGCAGTGTGGGGAAATTACTATATGGGGGCAGTGTGGGGAAATTACTATATGGGGGCAGTGTGGAGAATTACTATATGGGGGCAGTGTGGGGAAATTACTATATGGGGGCAGTGTGGGGAAATTACTATATGGGGGCAGTGTGGGGAAATTACTATATGGGGGCAGTGTGGGGAAATTACTATATGGGGGCAGTGTGGGAAATTACTATATGGGGGCAGTGTGGGGAAATTACTATATGGGGGCAGTGTGGGAAATTACTATATGGGGGCAGTGTGGGGAAATTACTATATGGGGGCAGTGTGGGAAATTACTATATGGGGGCAGTGTGGGGAAATTACTATATGGGGGCAGTGTGGGGAAATTACTATATGGGGGCAGTGTGGGGGAAATTACTATATGGGGGCAGTGTGGGAAATTACTATATGGGGGCAGTGTGGGGAAATTACTATATGGGGGCAGTGTGGGGAAATTACTATATGGGGGCAGTGTGGGGGAAATTACTATATGGGGGCAGTGTGGGGAAATTACTATATGGGGGCAGTGTGGGGAAATTACTATATGGGGGCAGTGTGGGGAAATTACTATATGGGGGCAGTGTGGGAAATTACTATATGGGGGCAGTGTGGGGAAATTACTATATGGGGGCAGTGTGGGAAATTACTATATGGGGGCAGTGTGGGAAATTACTATATGGGGGCAGTGTGGGAAATTACTATATGGGGGCAGTGTGGGGAAATTACTATATGGGGGCAGTGTGGGGAAATTACTATATGGGGGCAGTGTGGGAAATTACTATATGGGGGCAGTGTGGGGAAATTACTATATGGGGGCAGTGTGGAGAAATTACTATATGGGGGCAGTGTGGGGAAATTACTATATGGGGGCAGTGTGGGGGAAATTACTATATGGGGGCAGTGTGGGAAATTACTATATGGGGCAGTGTGGGGAAATTACTATATGGGGGCAGTGTGGGAAATTACTATATGGGGGCAGTGTGAGGAAATTACTATATGGGGGCAGTGTGGGGAAATTACTATATGGGGGCAGTGTGGGAAATTACTATATGGGGGCAGTGTGGGAAATTACTATATGGGGGCAGTGTGGGAAATTACTATATGGGGGCAGTGTGGGGAAATTACTATATGGGGGCAGTGTGGGGAAATTACTATATGGGGGCAGTGTGGGAAATTACTATATGGGGCAGTGTGGGGAAATTACTATATGGGGGCAGTGTGGGAAATTACTATATGGGGGCAGTGTGGGGAAATTACTATATGGGGGCAGTGTGGGGAATTACTATATGGGGGCAGTGTGGGGAAATTACTATATGGGGCAGTGTGGGAAATTACTATATGGGGGCAGTGTGGGGAAATTACTATATGGGGGCAGTGTGGGAAATTACTATATGGGGGCAGTGTGGGGAAATTACTATATGGGGGCAGTGTGGGGAAATTACTATATGGGGGCAGTGTGGGGAAATTACTATATGGGGGCAGTGTGGGAAATTACTATATGGGGGCAGTGTGGGGAAATTACTATATGGGGGCAGTGTGGGAAATTACTATATGGGGGCAGTGTGGGGAAATTACTATATGGGGGCAGTGTGGGAAATTACTATATGGGGCAGTGTGGGGAAATTACTATATGGGGGCAGTGTGGGGAAATTACTATATGGGGGCAGTGTGAGGAAATTACTATATGGGGGCAGTGTGGGGAAATTACTATATGGGGGCAGTGTGGGGAAATTACTATATGGGGGCAGTGTGGAGGAAATTACTATATGGGGGCAGTGTGGGGAAATTACTATATGGGGGCAGTGTGGGAAATTACTATATGGGGGCAGTGTGAGGAAATTACTATATGGGGGCAGTGTGGGGAAATTACTATATGGGGGCAGTGTGGGGAAATTACTATATGGGGCAGTGTGGGGAAATTACTATATGGGGGCAGTGTGGGGAAATTACTATATGGGGGCAGTGTGGGGAAATTACTATATGGGGCAGTGTGGGGGAAATTACTATATGGGGGCAGTGTGGGGAAATTACTATATGGGGGCAGTGTGGGAAATTACTATATGGGGGCAGTGTGGGGAAATTACTATATGGGGACAGTGTGGGAAATTACTATATGGGGACAGTGTGGGGAAATTACTATATGGGGGCAGTGTGGAGAAATTACTATATGGGGGCAGTGTGGGGAAATTACTATATGGGGGCAGTGTGGGGAAATTACTATATGGGGCAGTGTGGGGAAATTACTGTATGGGGCAGTGTGGGGAAATTACTATATGGGGCAGTGTGGGAAATTACTATATGGGGGCAGTGTGGGGAAATTACTATATGGGGGCAGTGTGGGGAAGTACTATATGGGGCAGTGTGGGAAATTACTATATGGGGGCAGTGTGGGGAAATTACTATATGGGGGCAGTGTGGGGAAATTACTATATAGGGGCAGTGTGGGGAAATTACTATATGGGGGCAGTGTGGGAAATTACTATATGGGGGCAGTGTGGGGAAATTACTATATGGGGGCAGTGTGGGAAATTACTATATGGGGGCAGTGTGGGGAAATTACTATATGGGGGCAGTGTGGGGAAATTACTATATGGGGCATATGGGGCAGTGTGGGGAAATTTCTATGTGGGGCAGTGTGGGGAAGTATGAGACATTGTGGGGCATGTTCCATAGGGCAAATTATTATATGGATGGCAGTGTGGGACAATTACTATATGGGGCAGTGGCAGTACTATAGGGGCAGTGTGGAGAAATTACTATATGGGGGCAGTGTGGGGAAATTACTATATGGGGCATTGTGGAGAAATTACTATATGGGGGCAGTGTGGGGAAATTACTATATGGGGGCAGTGTGGGGAAATTACTGTATGGGGGCAGTGTGGGAAATTACTATATGGGGGCAGTGTGGGAAATTACTGTATGGGGGCAGTGTGGGGAAATTACTATATGGGGGCAGTGTGGGGAAATTACTATATGGGGCAGTGTGAGGAAATTACTATATGGGGGCAGTGTGGGGAAATTACTATATGGGGGCAGTGTGGGGAAATTACTATATGGGGACAGTGTGGGGAAATTACTATATGGGGGCAGTGTGGGGAAATTACTATATGGGGGCAGTGTGGGGAAATTACTATATGGGGCAGTGTGGGGAAATTACTATATGGGGGCAGTGTGGGAGAAATTACTATATGGGGGCAGTGTGGGGAAATTACTATATGGGGGCAGTGTGAAGGAAATTACTATATGGGGCAGTGTGTGAGGAAATTACTATATGGGGGCAGTGTGAGAGAAATTACTATATGGGGGCAGTGTGAGGAAACTTACTATATGGGGGCAGTGTGGGAAATTACTATATGGGGCAGTGTGGGGAAATTACTATAATGGGGCAGTGTGGGGAAATTACTATATGGGGGCAGTGTGGGGAAATTACTATATGGGGGAAGTGTGGGAAATTACTATATGGGGCAGTGTGGAGGAAATTACTATATGGGGGCAGTGTGGGGAAATTACTATATGGGGGCAGTGTGGGAAATTACTGTATGGGGGCAGTGTGAGGAAATTACTATATGGGGGCAGTGTGGGGAAATTACTATATGGGGGCAGTGTGGGGAAATTACTATATGGGGGCAGTGTGGGGAAATTACTATATGGGGGCAGTGTGGGGAAATTACTATATGGGGGCAGTGTGGGGAAATTACTATATGGGGCAGTGTGGGGAAATTACTATATGGGGCAGTGTGGGGAAATTACTATATGGGGGCAGTGTGGGGAAATTACTATATGGGGGCAGTGTGGGGAAATTACTATATGGGGGCAGTGTGGGGAAATTACTATATGGGGGCAGTGTGGGAAATTACTATATGGGGGCAGTGTGGGAAATTACTATATGGGGGCAGTGTGGGAAATTACTATATGGGGCAGTGTGGGGAAATTACTATATGGGGCAGTGTGGGGAAATTACTATATGGGGGCAGTGTGGGGAAATTACTATATGGGGCAGTGTGGGGAAATTACTATATGGGGGCAGTGTGGGGAAAGTACTATATGGGGGCAGTGTGGGGGAAATTACTATATGGGGGCAGTGTGGGGAAATTACTATATGGGGCAGTGTGGGGAAATTACTATATGGGGCAGTGTGGGGAAATTACTATATGGGGGCAGTGTGGGAAATTACTATATGGGGCAGTGTGGGGGAAATTACTATATGGGGGCAGTGTGGGGAAATTACTATATGGGGGCAGTGTGTGGGGAAATTACTATATGGGGGCAGTGTGGGGAAATTACTATATGGGGGCAGTGTGGGGAATTTACTATATGGGGGCAGTGTGGAAATTACTATATGGGGCAGTGTGGGGAAATTACTATATGGGGGCAGTGTGGGGAAATTACTATATGGGGGCAGTGTGGGAAATTACTATATGGGGCAGTGTGGGAAATTACTATATGGGGGCAGTGTGGGAAATTACTATATGGGGCAGTGTGGAGGAAATTACTATATGGGGGCAGTGTGGGAAATTACTATATGGGGGCAGTGTGAGGGAAATTACTATATGGGGCAGTGTGGGGAAATTACTATATGGGGGCAGTGTGGGGAAATTACTATATGGGGGCAGTGTGGGGAAATTACTGTATGGGGGCAGTGTGAGGAAATTACTGTATGGGGCAGTGTGGGGAAATTACTGTATGGGGGCAGTGTGGGGAAATTACTATATGGGGGCAGTGTGGGGGAAATTACTATATGGGTGTAGTGTGAGAGAAATTACTGTATGTGGGCAGTGTGAGGGAACTTGCTATATGGGAGCAGTGTGGGGGAAATTACTATATGGGGAAGTGTGGGGGAAATTACTATAATGGGCCGTGTGGGGGAAATAACTGTATGGGGGCCGTGGGGGGAAATTACTTTTTTGGGAAATTACTATATGGGGCATTGTGGAGGAAATAACTATATGGGGGCAGTGTGGGGGAAATTACTATATGGGGGCAATGTGAGGGAAATTACTATATGGGGGCAGTGTGGGGAAATTACTAGATGGGGCAGTGTGGGTGAAATTACTGTATGGGGGCAGTGTGGGGGAAATTACTGTATGGGGGCAGTGTGGGGGAAATTACTAGATGGGGCAGTGTGAGGGAAATTACTATATGGGGGCAGTGTGAGGGAAATTACTATATGGGGGCAGTGTGGGGGAAATTACTATATGGGGGCAGTGTGGGGGAAATTACTATATGGTGGCAGTGTGGGGGAAATTTCTATATGGTGGCAGTGTGGGGGAAATTACTATATGGGGCAGTGTGAGGGAAATTACTGTATGGGGGCAGTGTGAGGAAAATTACTGTATGGGGCAGTGTGGGGGAAATTACTATATGGGGCAGTGTGAGTGAAATTACTGTATGGGGGCAGTGTGGGGGAGATTACTATATGGGGGCAGTGTGGGGTAAATTACTATATGGAGGAAGTGTGGGGACGTTGCTATTGAGGGACATTATTTTTGGGGACACTATACAGGGATTATTACCTGGAGCACAATATAGGATGTTGTTATTACTGGGGGCACTCTAGAGGACATTATAACTGCTGTGGACACTATAGGGATAATTAGGGTCATTTATTAAACTGTTGTAGTAGACCTGGCTTAGTTTCCCATAGCAACAGATTCTACCTTTCATTTTTGACAGCTCCTCTGGAAAAGTAAAGGTTAAATCTGATTGGTTGCTATGGGCAACAAAGCCAATTCTAATTTACACCAGTTTGATAAATGACCCTAATTATGAGAAATCTAACGTGTCTGTGTAACAAACTCTGTAGAGACAAGATGCGGCTGGAGGAATTAGTATTTTAAATTTGGCAACTAAAATTTTAATTTGTCACTTGCAGTCCTATGTAACAGCCCAGATAACAGTGATAACTTTCTGTGTGCAGATAATGTAGTAGATGTTCCCTGCAGTCCTATGTAACACCCCACATAACACAATAGTTCATGTGTTATGTGGGGTGTTTCATAGGACTGCAGGTAACATCTATGACATCTGTACTCAGAGAGCTATGAGATGGTGGGGTTCCGACTCTTGGCCCCCCGCCAATCAGCTGTTTGAGGAGACCGTGATGTCCCAGTGAGCGCCGCAGCCTCTTTGCTCAGCTCTGTCCATTTGATAGCACTGCGCTTGGTATTGCAGCTCAGCCCCAATCATTCAGATGGGACAGAGCTGCACCTCGGCCATGTGAACGATGAATGTGATGTCATATGGCCGAGGAAGAGACTGTGACGCTCAAGAAGCACCGCAGCCACTTCATACAGAAAAAAACGTGAAACCTAAAATGGAGGTGGGTGAGCAAAAATTTGCTGTGGAGCCCAGTCAGTTCTAGCTACGACCCTGGTGAAGCTCCATGTGTTGAAGCAGGGCCATGATATTTGCACTGGCACTCTGACCATGCTTCACCTTCTGCCCACAGATCCTACATACGGCCACGCTGACGTCCTCTGGAGACTTGATGAAAAATTCCCACACCGGTGAGGGTGAATTTTATCCCCGCTACTGCGTGCTGACTGCCTGCCGCTGCCTCTATGAACTCGTGCACTGCTAGTTATTTCCAGACAGGTAGGCTCCTGAGTATCAGAAGGTCTATGTAGACTTTTGTTATGATTTGTGCCAGTTTCTGACGTAAATTGTAGTAAATTGTGTCAGTATTAAATTAAATGGTCAATAAAGCTGTTGTCCCATCATGGACAATGGGGGCATATCACTAGCATAGGACCCGCACCTGTATAGAGAACGGAGCCCCGAAAGTGAAGGAGGGCGCACTGCGCATGCGCAGCCGCCCTCCATTCATTTCTATGGGTCCGCTGAAAATAGACGAGCGCTGGCTCGGCTATTTCCGTCGGCCTCATAGAAATGAACAGGAGCATGGGCCGCTCATGCGCGGTACGCTCCCATTCAATTCTATAGGAGAGGAGGGGAGAAGCGCTGGGTGGTGGACGGACCCCGGGGTCCTCCAGGCACGGCTCTCCCCGCTCCGTTCTTTATGTAGGT
The DNA here is from genome assembly GCA_033119425.1 of Bufotes viridis. Taxonomy (NCBI): domain Eukaryota; kingdom Metazoa; phylum Chordata; class Amphibia; order Anura; family Bufonidae; genus Bufotes; species Bufotes viridis. The sequence goes on from CM065590.1 coordinate 582,722,159, forward strand.
GCGGATCCCAGCGGTGGGACCCGCACCTATCAAACAATAGGGGCATATCATAACAATATGCCCCCATTGTCCAAGATGGGAATACCCCTTTAACATTTCACAACTCTGCATAAATCAACAGTACATATTGTATATATGACTTTATAATATATAGTATAGTGTATATAATATGACTTTTTAATCTTCTTTATGATCCCAAGTGCTTTCTAGTCACATCAATGCCACTCAGTACTTCACTATAATGATATATATATATATATATATATATATATATATATAGTAAGAGGGCGCAAGGTGTCGTCATGGACGGACGATACGTGTCACCGAGGTTCCTGGCCTCGGTGAGGTGAGAGCCGGGTTTTTTATGTGTCAGCAGCAGCTAGTGCTGTTTGACATTGTCAGTTAGTTTGGCTGCAAAGCCAATCCGGGCCGGCTCTTACTGGGAGTAGGCAAAGAGTTGGGTGGGTGCCTACTCCCCACGGTCCAGGCCGGACTTTTATCCGGGCCTTTAAAAGGCAGCCTCCTCAGCAGCTGAGGGAGTGATTGTACTGGAGCTGCTGTTAGGCTGTGGAGTCATTTGAGTTTGGGAGTTCTGATCCATTCTGTGCTATGTGGAGTTCCCTGGGCTGGAAGCCAGAGCCCAACAAGGAGGAGTGCAGACGGCCCGGAAACCTGACGTCGACTGTCTTGCGGCTGGACTGACAGCCAGGTGCGAACCTGCACCTAAAACCTCCCAGGTGACTGAAACCTGTACGGGACTGTTTTGTTTTGCCTTAATACTTCTGATGTGTGTGCATTAACACCAAGAGACTGTTTGTCGTTTATTTTTGTGCAAGTGTGAATAAAACACTGTTGATTGCACGTTCTGGACTCCTTGTTTTGCCTCGGTACTGCACCCGCACCGCTATCTACCAGAGCGACTCCCCACAATATATATATTAAATGAGGACCAGGCGTTGCTCGGGTATTTATTTATTGCAATTTTATATTAAATAACAGTGACTTTCATGGTGGACACCATTTAACAGTGACTTTGGCTGCCCCCTTAACAGTGACTGCCCCTTTAACAGTGATTGTCACAGTGGCCGCCCCTTAAATAGTGACCGCCCCTTTAACAGTGACTTTCACAGTGGCCGCCCCTTTAATATTGACTTTGGCCGCCCCTTTAACAGTGACTGCCCCTTTAACAGTGACTTTGGCTGCCTCTTTAACAGTGACTTTCAAATTGTCCGCCCCTTTAACAGTGACTGCCCCTTTAACAGTGACTTTGGCTGCCTCTTTAACAGTGACTTTCAAATTGTCCGCCCCTTTAACAGTGACTTTAACAGTGACCGCCACTTTAACCACCTCAGCCCCCCTAGCTTAAACACCCTTAATGACCAGGCCACTTTTTACAATTCTGCACTACACTACTTTCACCGTTTATTGCTCCGTCATGCAACTTACCACCCAAATGAATTTTACCTCCTTTTCTTCTCACTAATAGAGCTTTCATTTGGTGGTATTTCATTGTTGCTGACATTTTTACTTTTTTTGCTATTAATAAAAATTTAACAAAATTTTAACAAAAAAATGACATTTTTCACTTTCTGAAAAAACTACATTTCTATATAAATTTTCCGCAAAATTTATTGTTCTACATGTCTTTGATAAAAACAAATCCAATAAGTGTATATTTATTGGTTTGGGTAAAAGTTATAGCGTTTACAAACTATGGTGCAAAAAAGTGAATTTCGGCATTTTGAAGCAGCTCTGACTTTCTGAGCACCTGTCATGTTTCTTCAGGTGCTAGAATGCCAGGAAAGTATAAATACCCCCCAAATGACACCATTTTAGAAAGAAGACACCCCAAAGTATTCGCAGAGGGGCATGGTGAGTTCATGTATCATTTCATTTTTTTTCACAAGTTAGCGTAAAATGACACTTTCTGAGGAAAGAAAAAATAATAAAGTTTCCATTTCTGCAAACTTCTGGCAAAAAAAAAATACAATCTCCCACGGACTCACTATGCCCCTCAGTGAATACCTTGGGGTGTCTACTTTCCGAAATGGGGTCATTTGTGGGGTGTGTTTACTGTTCTGGCATTTTGGGCGGGGCTAAATTGTGAGCAGCCATGTAAAACCTAAAGGTATTCATTGGAATTTGGGCCCCTTTGCGCACCCAGGCTGCAAAAAAGTGTTACTCATGTGGTATCTCCGTACTCAGTAGAAGTAGGGCAATGTGTTTTGGGGTGTATTTTTACATATACCCAAGTTGGGTGAGAGAAATATCTCTGTAAATTGTCAACTTTGTATAAAATTTTTTAAAAAGTTGTCGTTTACAGCGATTTTTCTCACACACAGTATGGGTATATATAAAAATACACCCCAAAACACATTGCCCTACTTCTCCTGAGTACAGCGATACCACTTGTGTGACACTTTTTTGCAGCCAAGATGCGCAAAGGGGCCCAAATTCCAATGAGTACCTTTAGGATTTCACAGGGCATTTTTACGCATTTGGATTCTCATGCTTTAGGACCCCTAAAATGCCAGGGCAGTTCAAACACCTCACATGTGACCCCATTTTAGAAAGAAGACACCCCAAGGTATTCCGTGAGGGGTATGGTGAGTTCATGTAAACTTTTATTTTTTGTCACAAGTTAGTGGAATATGAGACTTTGTAAAAAATATCCGTGGATCCGTGAACTCCACAGCGCTCCTCTGTTTAATAGTGGCCGCTGCCCCCCTGCATGTAGCAGTGCGAACTGGTTAAAGCTGTGATCAGTTGTTATGGAAACCTGGAGTAGGACCTGCGAGCTTCTATTGGCTGATAAGGGACATGTGACCGTGGATATGGCAGTTAGGGTTTAAGTGAAAGGAAGCAAGGCTTGTATTGGCCATAATGCAGGTCATTTTTTGGGAGTCTCTCAGGAACGGTACGTCCTAGAGAGCTGAGATCCCACAAGATTTCTTTCCAGGTAGCAAGGGATGTGTATAGCAAGTTGCGTTGAAAAGGATGGTTGCGTTTTTGGGTTTTTGCGGAACAGACATACATACACACATAAACAAACATACATACATACATACACACACATACATACACACACACACATACACATACATACACATACACACACACATACATACACACACACACACACACATATAAACATTTCTGAGTGAATAGGAGTTAGGGAGCATAATGTACTGTTTACTCCATGTGTAATCTATAGGAGACATTATACCAGCTAGTCTTCAGCCACTACTATAGCCCTGGGAGAACTGAGAATTAGAGATGGCAGAGGGAAATTTTCTAAAAAAAATGCAGAATACAAGTCATCTATTGGACTGATATATCATTATTCCTCCTGTATACACAGCAAAGCATTGGGTATCCACTGGTTATGTCCTTCGCAGGTAACTTTGCCTCTTGCTGAAAGACTGGTTTTCTCTATGAGCCACTGATCAGGTAAACCACACAAATCACCGAGTTATCATAGAGCAAAGGAACATCTAAATAAAACGGCTATGTATATTAATACATGGCATACTGATATTATATTCTGTATTGTACTCGTCTTCAGTTTTATACAACATTAATACACAAATAAAAAAATGTTATATAAACTAATAAGCTATACAGCTTGTTCACTGTGCACTACTTGTGGATCATTATATCTATGAATCACATAGAATACCACAAAAATGTCTGTGCTTAAATACAGAAGATACCTTGTATAGACTCAGAGAACAGTACCAGAGGGGCAAAATAACACATAACATTTAATAGTGAAATACAAAACCAAACATAAAGACACAGAAATGGTGAAAGTATCAAAATAAAAATTCCCAATGACGATCTTCAGATCTAAAACGTCTCTGGTGTGGATCCCACTACAACTGGTAATACAGATGATATATGTACACGCATATTTAATTAGCGATTTTTCGCATAACATAAACTATATTAAATAATGAAGAACATTCTAATTCACTATAGACTACAATATTGCAGCCTTTTCACATTGGCCCACAAGCAAGAAGCAGGCAGGTAATGGGTTCAGATGAAAAAGAAACAACAACAAAAAACAACGAATATTCGTTTTTACAAATACATATCACTATATTCGAAATATTCGTGAATTCTCGAAGTGCCGATATTCGCCATAAAAATTCACAATTCGATTTATGCACAATACTAATAAACATCATCTTGTAATCCCATATGAGACTTAACTAAGAGTGACTTCTGTACCCATAGCTGTGCCAATGAAAGGGGATTAATGCAAGGCAGGGCGTGTAGGTGCAGCAGCCAGTTGTAGAAAATAAACATCTATCTTTACTAAAGGAAAGTATGGGAGTTGTAGTACATCCAATGGTATCAAAACCCAGTTGCAAAACTTCCCAGATGGCAATGTATGGGTATGGTCCAGGATGGGAATTGGAGTACTCCATCCTTTCTATCCTCCCAAAGTGTTTCTCTGAGGATTCGAAGGCTGACAACAGGGGTCGAGTCGAGGGGGAACGCGTGGGAACATTCATGGCAGGAACGCCGTTCCCTTTCAGGGCGAAAGGACCAGGAAGCGCTTTCTGGTCCTCGGCTGTCGGCTGTGAAGGCTGTGCACAGGAGTGAGTCGCTCTGTGACGTCACTCCGTGCACAGCCTTCACAGCCGACAGCAGTAGAAGAGGAGCGTCTGCGTCCAGGAGCAGGAGAGGTAAGTTTTTTTTTTTTTTTTTCATATTTTATGGGCTGAATGGAGAGGCACTGACTGGAGACTGGTGGATGGGGCACTGGGGGCTGGTGGATGGGGCACTGGGCGCTAGTGAATGGGGCCCTGGGGGCTGGTAAGAGGCTCTGGGGGCTGATAAGAGGCACTAGGGGCAGATTAGAGGCACTGGGGGCTGATTAGGGGAGGATGAGAGGCACTGGGGGGCTGATGAGAGGTACTGGGGGCTGATGAGAGTCACTGGGGGGCTGATGAGAGTCACTGGGGGGCTGATGAGAGGCACTGGGGGGCTGATGAGAGGCACAGGGGGGTTGATGGAGAGGCACTGGGGGCTGCTATGAGGCTACTGGGGGCTGCTATGAGGCATGGGGCTATTATCTGAGGTCTGATTGGGGGTCATTCATATTGGGGTCTGATCTGAGGTCTTATTAACATTCTGGATCTTATTGGGGCTGTTAGCTGAGGTCTGATTAACATTGGGGGTCTGATTGGTGGTCTGACCTGAGGTGTAATGAAAAATATTTTTTTTTTATTGTCCCCCTCTAAAACCTAGGTGCGTCTTATGGGCTGGTGCGTCTAATAGGGCAAAAAATACAGTACTTGCTCCAGCCGACCTCCTCTGCACTTTGCGAACGCCGCGCGCTGTGACATCATGCGGAGGCACTTGGGTGAGTTCCCACACTTTTTTTCCCAGGACTTGACCCCTGGCTGACAATATTACTTTTGCAGTGGTGGCTGTACTTTACAACTGAGGAGAACAGGATTAACATACAGCCGGCCAGGACTGTGTCAAAATATGCACTGTACCTCTCACTGCAGTAAAGTCTATCAGCCTCAGGGCTCATGCACCTGGTCGTTCCGTGCTTTGGGGACTGCATCATATGGATTCCGCAGACTGATCCAGACCTATTTAACTTGACTGGGTTCATGATGATCTGTCTGCACCGCAAAAAAAGTAGTGCGTGCGGAAAGTATGGGAGTTGTAGTACATCCAATGGTATCAAAACACAGTTGCGAAACTTCCCAGTTCACGTTGAGAAAACTGGCTTTCTAGAGAAGAGCAAAATACATAGGTCCGATGCCTGGGCCAAAAAAAAAACATCAGACAATAGTCCATTATTACCTGCAAAGGACATAACTAGAGATGAGCAAATTTCTAAACAATTTGATTTGGCCGGTTTGCCGAAGTTTCCGAAAAGATTTGCTTCGATCCGAATATATTTGAAACGAATTGCGATTAAAAAAACGGCTATTTCTGGTCTATAGAGAGCCTTTATAGGGGTGTAAAACACTGTGCCTTGCAGTAACACGCATAGGGAGGCTGCTGTGGTAGTGAAATAATACTGTGAGTCAGTATGACATGCTGATGACAGGCGTCGCTCTTAGAATCACTGCACACTTCACTTATTTGGGCAGTCACGGGGCCAAAACTGTCCAAATAACTCAAGTATTAACTCAGTCTTACAGGTCAATGTTAGCGTCAAGAAGAAGCGCACTCCTTTTACACCCTCGTCAGCTGATTCCACATAGATGTCTACAGATCCTGTTCTATTAAACGCTTATATAAGTAGAGCCCCCCGACAGAGTGGAGAGGGTGTCAACAGTAAGTTTGTGTTGACGTCACAGAATTATTTGCCCTTCCTCTGATCTGTCAGAACAATAACCCACAAAAAACGGATCCTGTCTGTGGAGCATCCGTCTTCCCTCGGTCAGCATTTGCTCAGTAATCCATCAGTATTGCTAGGGCCAAATAAAACAGGAGTGGATCCAAAAAACAGAGATGACACATGAATGGAATATTTGTATGTCTTCTGTGTTTTGTAACCACTCCTGCTTTTGGCTACCAATAATAAGCCAATTCTGATGGACCATACAGGTTCCAAGGGGAGCATGGTTGCAAAGCTGAAACAAACTAATTGATGGAAAGGCACCACCAGGAGTGGAGCCTGCGGCTTAATTTGATTCCACATGGGAAACCTCACCGGGCCCGGACACTAAAAGGATTGACAGATTGATACCTCTTTCTCGATTCTGTGGGTGGTGGTGCATGGCTGTTGTGAGCAGGTGCAACGATTTTGTCTGGTTAATTCCGATAACCAACGAGATTCCTCCGTGCTAACGAGTTACGTCACCCCCGGCTGCCAGTGCAAGGACATTGCAGAGATATTATAAAAACAGTGGCCACAATAAAATTTTATTGAATTTTAAAAATAATTTTTGCTTGCAGTAATGTTACATTGCAGAGTTAGCGCATGGAATGGCGGTCAACACAGACTATGAAAAAATGTTATTAAACTTTAAGAAGGGGGGGGGGATGGCAATTAGTGTTTCACTTGTTGGATGATGCGGAAAGTGCGGACAATAAAAGAATTGTAATTTGAAAACCGTGCCATACCAAAATAAGAACTCCTAAATAACCATAACATATTTTACATCCTATTCATAAACTCTAACTCAAACCATAACAATAAAAACTCAAACCCAGGAACATAATGGGGGAAGACACTATACTGGAGGCAAAATGAAGAGGGTTGTGAACACTAGCAACCTCACCACCACCAGCATGATCCGCCACATGGCATCCAAACATCCTAATAGGTGGGCTGAACCCCTGGGTCCACAATCAGTGTCTGTGGGTCACACCACTGCCTCCTCTTCCTCCCCTGTGTTATGTGCTGGCCAATCCTCTGTCCTAGAGGCAGGCCTGGATGACTCCCGCCCTGCAGCATGGCCTTCGCAAGCACCATCAGCTAGCGCACCCTCTTCTGTGTCCAAGCACAGCATACAGATGTCCTTCCTTACCCCAGGCCTTTGAACGTAAGCGCAAATACCCAGCCACCCACCCACAGGCCATAGCACTAAATGTGCACCTTTTTAAAATTTCTGGCCCTTGAAATGTTGCCATTTAGGCCTGTGGACACTGAGCGTTTCCTCAGCCTCATGGCGGCGGACATCCTTCGTTACTCAGTCCCCAGCCGCCACTATTTTTCTTGGTGTGCCATCCCTGCGTTAGACCAGCAATTGTGTCCCGTAACATTACCCGTGCCCTGACCAATGCAGTTATTGGGAAGGTCCACTTAACGACGGACACACGGACAAATGCTTTTGGCCAGGGACGCTACATTTCCGTGACGGCATACTGGGTGAACCTTGTGGAGACTGGAAGAGAGTCGTACCCTGGGATGGCACAGGTGCTACCGATGCCAAGGATTGCGGGCCCTACTTCCATCAGGATTTCTGCAACCACCCCTTCTCCTCTTCCACCTCCACATCCTCCTCTACTCCAAACTCTGAATTCTCAACTTGCAGCAGCAGTCAACCATCAGTCTGTAGCTGGAAGCAGTGTAGCACGGCAGTGGGGAAGCGGCAACAGGCCGTGCTGAAACTCATTTGCTTGGGTGACAAACAGCACACCGCCGCAGAGCTGTGGCAGGGTATAAGGGACCAGGTTGGTAGTGTCTGATAATGGCCAGGCCCATAACTTGTTGGCAGCTTTGTAGCTCGGCAAGCTCACACACATGGCAATCATACAGCATATATGTACCATGCACAACAAACATCCCAAACTTATACTTTAAAGGGGTTATCCCTGTTCATTTTCCCAAATATAATGTTTTAGCTAATTCCCAACGTTTTCGATAAAATCCTCCCCCAGTTACCTCACTGTTGTACCGTGCCCTCCCTTGGTTACGGCCACCTTCCACCGGCCGAACGCACATGCACGGCGGCCGAAACTACCTTGATCTAGATTGTGGATGCCTTTCTTCCATGAACGCGCTTAGCGGCCCCGCATGCGCGTTTTTTCATTATTTTGTGCTGCTTCTGAATCGGAGCCGCGCATGCTCTGTTTGTTGCGCAGTACAAGAGCGAACGTAGTTTAGAGCCAGCAAGTCCAGGAGCAGTGTAAGAGTGTCTGCACTGCTATGTAAGTAAGAGTGCAAGCGATGATGTTCATACACGCCTGTTTCAGTGTGAAATGTCACTGCCGTTCTCCACAGGTAAAAGTGGATGTCTGGCCATTATGTTACACATGGAAAAAAAGTGGGGACTTCATTATGGAGCACATGGACTGAGAGGGGACGTCATCACGGGGACATAGAGGGGATGTCATCACAGGTACACAGAGAGGAGGTCATCACAGAGGGGAGGACAATATGGGGCACTGGGACTTAGAGGGGATGTAATCACAGGGACACAGAGGGGAGAATAATATGGGACAGAGGGGATGCCATCACAGGGACATAGAGGGGATGTCATCACAGAGGGGAGGACAATATGGGGCAGAGGGACATAGAGGGGATGTCATCACAGAGGGGAGGACAATATGGAGCAGTGGGACTTAGAGGGGATGTCATCACAAGGACACAGAGGGCAGGACAATATGGGGCACTGGGACTTAGAGGGGATGTAATCACAGGGACACAGAGGGGAGAATAATATGGGACAGAGGGACATAGAGGGGATGCCATCACAGGGACATAGAGGGGATGTCATCACAGAGGGGAGGACAATATGGAGCAGTGGGACTTAGAGGGGATGTCATCACAAGGACACAGAGGGCAGGACAATATGGGGCAGTGGGACTTAGAGGGGATGTAATCACAGGGACACAGAGGGGAGAATAATATGGGACAGAGGGACATAGAGGGGATGTCATCACAGGGACAGAGAGGGGATGTCATCACAGAGGAGAGGACAATATGGAGCAGAGGGACATCACAGGGACATAGAGGATAGGACATTATGGAGTACATAAGCGCAGACACCGCAGACAAAGCTATTTTATATTTATGATAATCAGTCCTTGGAAGAATGTTCTAGTGGTGGTGCAAATATAGTGGTTATTGAGAAACCACATATAGCTAATATGCCTTATATCTAATTTTATAGCCAAAATATATCTCCAACGATGCCATCCTGCATTATCCCCGGTTGTGGCAACACATGGAAAAACAAAGACCAACATGTTATTATGCATGCTTTCCCGAAAGACAAACAATCTATACGGCGTTGGCTAATGCAAGCACCCCAGTTTTATGAAGATTTGGATGACTGGGCCAAAAAAATCTATAAAGGAAAAGAGACGGATCACTATAGACTATGTTCCCGTCATTTTGATTATTTTTCGTATCAGGATGGAGGTACAAGGAAAAAACAGTGTGCACATGCACTACTGACCATATTTCCAGACATAAATAGAATGCCGAAGGAAAGCCAAACTGTGGTTTCCCAAGAGTCTGCATTGCAAATAAATTGTGACTATGCAGAAAAAAGGCTACTGAAACGGAAAAGAGTTTCTGAACCCGATAAGAACAACATGTCTTCTGATATGTCCACATCAATCAGTAACCTTGTTTTAGATGCACTATTAGTTGGGGACACAATATATGTGCAGATGCCAAACATTTCCAATCCCTCAGCTGCACCTGAGAAAAACCTCTGCAGCAACAGGACAAAAAATGATATATCAACAAACCATGACCTATCATGGTATGAGGACAAAAAACTTTTTGTAATGGCCTCTTTTCTGACTTCTAAGAAAAATTCTGGGACGCAATCAATAAAAGGAAAAAATAAAAATCGCGGAACAACATGCAAGTTGACAGACCCTCATGATTACACGAGGAAAGAACCCCCCCCCCCCCCCCCCCAAAAAAAAAAGGATCTTTTCAGGCAGGAATTTAATAGAACTAAAGACTTCGGAAAAATTCAAATTTCGAAAAACAACAATAGAAGATGTCGATCACGAATTATCCAGTGAACAAAGATTTGAACAATGAATGTGTGTGGCACACCAGAATGTCCTCTGATTCACAATTGTTCAACTGTTCCAAAAATGCAATCCGTGGTTGCCAAAAAACTGAACTGGGTGGAAGTAGAAGACAAAGTTGACGAAAAAAAATTATTTGAAAGCAATCCAGATTTATTTGAATTCCCACAGGAAGATTCTGATGTTGAGGAGGACGAAATTCTAAGTGACCTTTCGGACAACAGCGATGATGATGAAACAGACTTTAGTGCAAATACTAGCATTGACAATATGGATCCAATATTACCGGAGGGGGAGAATGATCCACAAGAGCAAAAATTCATAGTTTATTACAGTTGTTTGAAAAAATTGATTTTTATGATTCCATGTCAGTATTGTAAGTCCTGTAAGTGGTGAAAAAATAACGCATTAGTCCAATGAAAAATGGCAAAGGCAGTATATCCGGCAAAAAATCCCTTTATTGGGTTACTGCTCACATAAAAAATGTGGTTACAAGAAGTTGCTACGTTTCGGCTATTCCCAAGCCTTTTTCAAGCACACTGTGATCCCCCCATGCTCATGTTTATAGTTCAAGTCCAAGACACACCTCCTCTCCTAAACGTGGCCAATCGCGCTGTGTGCATCACCACATACATTTCATCAATCTATATAATAACATGTATCACAATGATATAAGTGCAAAAAGTGCTTATGCCAGACACCATTCTCACCCGCTACATCAGATAGACCCATCGTCCCTCGATACCGCATGGTAGCGCATCTCCTTGTAATCAATGCGCATGTCGGGGGAGGAGAAGGCAGTACGTCACTCCATTAGTCATATGATCACAGACGCTCTCGTCTATGCGATCCTCGATTACCTGTACACGCCTCCTTCTCAACCCGGCTGCGCTTCTCGTTGCTAGGGACGCCTTGCCACCACACATCATCCTCGGGCTGTTATAAGAACCTTGCGCTATGTATATATACATTGCGGCAATCTATACAAAGAACAACAGATCCTTCAGACCGATGAGCTCAGTGCACTACCATCGTGTATAATAGTAAACCAATTAACAAATATTGAAACAGTTAAAAAACAAGAACATGTTGTAAAATCATCATACTGAGTACAGATATCACCTAATAATCTGGATGCATTAAATATTACCCACATTAAATTCAATATTCATTCCATGGGGTTGGAGTGCCTTCAATTCAAAAATCCATCTGAGCTCTTTTTTCCGTAGGACCCGATCTTTATCGCCCCCATGTCTCAATTTGCCCACAGAATCAATTATGCGAAAATGCAATTGGTTAACGGAGTGTGCACGCTCCACAAAATGCTTGGCTACGGGCTTATCTGTCTGGGGATGGACAGAGGTATCTGGCACCAAGAAAATTGGGGTGTTATCCCTGCCTTGGATGCTGTAACTGTGGGAACATGGTGAAAGGAGATACCTTTGCCCATCCCTACAGTGGAAAATCCTATAAGATTAAAGGGTTTTATACTTGCAGATCCCGTGACATCATTTATATGATCACGTGCCCGTGTGGCCTCATCTATATAGGTGAGACCACAATGGAGGCACGGGAAACTAATTAATTCTCACAAGAGTAACATCAGAAGGGGGCTGTTAGATAAGCCCGTAGCCAAGCATTTTGTGGAGCGTGCACACTCCGTAAACCAATTGCGTTTCGCATAATTGATTCTGTGGGCAAAATGAGACGTAGGGGCGATAAAGATCGGGTCCTACGGAAAAAAAAGAGGATGGATTTTTGAATTGAAGGCACTCCAACCCCATGGGATGAATATTGAATTTAATGTGGGTAATATTTAATGCATCAAGATTATTAAGTGATATCTGTACTTAGTATAATGATTTTACAACATTCTCTTGTTTTTTAACTGTTTCAATATTTGTTAATTGGTTTACTAATATACTATAATTGTATACATAGCGCAAGGTTCTTATAACAGCCCGAGGATGATGTGTGGTGGCAAGGCGTCCCTAGCAACGAGAAGCGCAGCCGGGTTGAGAAGGAGGTGTGTACAGGTAATCGAGGATCGCATAGACGAGAGCGTCTGCGATCATATGACTAATGGAGTGACGTACTGCCTTCTCCTCCCCCGACATGCGCATTGATTACAGGGAGATGCACTACCATGTGGCATAGAGGGACGATGGGTTCATCTGATGTAGCGGGTGAGAATGGTGTCTGGCACAAGCACTTTTTGCACTTATATCATTGTGATACATGTTATTATATAGATTGATGAAATGTATGTGGTAATGCACATGGCGCGATTGGCCACGTTTAGAAGAGGAGGTGTGGCTTGCACTTTATAAACTTGAGCATGGGGGGGATCACAGTGTGCTTGATAAAGGCTTGGGAATAGCCGAAACTTAGCAACTTCTTGAAACCACGTTTTTTATGTGAGCAATCCCCAATAAAGGGATTTTTTTTCCAGATATGCTGCCTTTGCCATTTTTCATTGGACTATATGCATAGGAGTTTCTGGGGATCGAGGACTCCAGGCGGGCTGTTGCATTGTGGGTGACCAGGAGATCCGGTGAGTGCCACTCTTCTACTCTACGTTCTGCATATTGGTATTAGACATTCTGGCTCTGCTATATATGTTGATGTGAGATGCACAAAGGGTCACCACAAATACCTTTGCACTAGCCAGGCCCTAGTTAATCGCGGACCGGCAGGAAACTTATTGATCTCCAGTGGTAGTTTGCTCAGCGATAACCATTTTTTAAAGATAAAGAACTTATTTGAAGTTAAGAACCTTTTCTGTATCTCTAAGTCAACACATTACAGGCATCAGCAAAGATACTTGTTTCCAATGATTCATTACCATTGGAAACAAGAAAGAAGCAGTGTGATCTCATGAATCGGACAACAAGCAGTATGCCTTGATGGTGATGGGCAATCAGATAGCCCCAGATTTTCAGCCAAATACTGTGTCTACACCATGTTGGACACAGAAACTTCAAAAATAGTTGACTTTACAGTTGAACAAATTGTTCCCCCTCAGTGAGCTTGGAGAAAATAGCTTTCAAGAAAACATTAGATCGAATCCTATCATCTAACGTAAAAGTCAGAATCATTACTACCGACAGACATGTAGCGATAAGAAAAATGGTAAGGGAAGATTATCCACACATCAAACACCAATTTGATGTGTGGCATGTCGCAAAATCTGTCGGCCAAAAATGACTGGCTGCATCAAAATCAAAAAATTGTGAGAAGATTTCTCCATGGATACAGTCGATCAAAAACCTTCTATGGTGGTGTGCCAGAAATTGTAAAGAGGACTCGTCCGATTTAGTGGCACTTTGGAAGTCCATTCGTTATCATGTTGTAAATGTACACGAATGGGATGATAACGGGCCATACTGTAAGTGCCATCATCCAACTGGACTACCACACACTAATTGGTTACTGGAAAATTCTTCAGCATTTGCCAAATTAAAAGCTATTATCGAAAACCAAACACTCCTACGTGACTTGAAACACTTATCTTTCTTCTGTCACACTGGCGAATTGGAAGTTTTTCATGCAAGCGCCCTAAAATACAGACCCAAGCGTGTCCATTTTTATTTTGACGGTATGGTGGCGCGCACTACTTTGGCTGTTCTAGATCATAATAGAAATATTGACAGAGTTCATGTCGCTTTACAAAGTTTTGAAAACAACAATGAAGATGCAAGAAACAAACGTTTTCTCATTGAATATTCAAAAGCCCGTAAGGCCTGGGTGGTCAAGACACTATATGAACCTCGAATTCCTAAAAGAAATTCTAAATGATAATTTTTCTTTATGCTGAAAAAAAGATTGACAGTGATTGGGAGTCCACAAGAAAATCACTCCCGAAAAATCAATTTAAAAACCCCCGTCTAAGGATATGATTGACAAGTATCTTTCTAGATTTGAAAGACAATAAGGTGTGCTGGTTCTTGGACCTTAATTCGACATGAACAAGAATTTGTTGGTGCAGAGAGCTTACCCAGTTATTGTATTTTTTTTTTTTTATATATATTTTTCATTGCTACAAATACTATATTGACAAATTTTCTGTAATGTTTTGTACAGTTGTTACATGAAAATAAAAATTATTTCCGTTATCAAGTTTTACATTATTTATTGATATTATCATTATAGTTATTAGCATTTATCCAACAATCACATATTCAAAAGTGTAATCTATTTATTACATTAGTTTGGTAGAACATGGAAAACTTTTTTTTTTAACGTGAGCAGAAAACTTTATTGAATTTCTTTCCTCAGAGATTTATAATATCCATATTGAAACAGAACAAACAGTCGCTAGCTCTTGATTCTGTTATACGGAAAGCTTCTCAAGCTGTCAGGATAAAAAACAGGCACCGCAACATAATATTTGGAATATACGGTAAAGGAAATCATTGGCCAACATGTTAGAGAATGCGGTTGTAGAAGACTAAAAAGCGGCAGTATTGTCAGTAGTACATAACATGAATGAATGGGAGTGCTACATCACTTTGAATCAAACAACCTCCAAGAAAAATACAAACATTATATTACTTTTACCACTATCTGAAAAAATACAAAACTATTTTTCAATTGGGTAAAATGACTTGAACATATGAACAAATCAAGTTCAATATACCGATTCAATAATTGTGAATCTCCATTTTGCTAATTTTTCATTTTGGTTTCTTTTTTTTGGTATTTCATACATGACTCATCTCGATGTTCTTAAAAAACACGCTTTCCATGTGTTATGTTCATAAAAGCAATCCATATAAACAAGAATCTGCCCATCTATAATGGATGGAACCATTGCAGTAATTTTGGGTTGCACGTTTCTTAAAATCATGGTAGCAAGGCGTGTATAATATAAAGAGGGAAAAAAAAGTCATAACATGTTTGAAAATAGAGATTCACAATACTTGAATTAGTGCATTGAGAATATAAACGGATTGTCCATTGACGAATTTGTAATATAAAGGTAAAACCTCATCTAATCTAAGCAATATGAACATTTCTTTAAAAATGTAAATTCAAATCAGATTGGGTAAGGCACATCTTGATAATATTGAAAACCCAGTGTAACAACCGTTTGGATCTGGAAAGTTGGCTCTAATTTGTAGAAATACACAGGTCGGTATATGTCTCCGATTATGTTTACCTAGTGGGCCATGTACCCACATAGAGAATGCTCGATATGCGGCTAGACAAAGACATTTGAAAGGTGAAACAGGAACGAGATGGTAAGACTATTTTTCTATATTTGAGTAAGGGCTCTTTCCCACTTGCGTTTTGGTTTTCCGGCATAGAGATCCGTCGTCGGGTCTCTATGCCAGAAAAATCCTGATCAGGATTATCCCAATGCATTCTGAATGGAGAGAAATCCATTCAGGATGTATCAGGATGTCTTCAGTTCAGGACCGGAATGTTGTTTGGCCGGAGAAAATACCGCAGCATGCTGCGCTTTTTGCTCCGGCCAAAAATCCTGAACACTTGCCGCAAGGCCGGATCCGGAATTAATGCCCATTGAAAGGCATTAATCCGGATCCGGCCTTAAGCTAAACGTCGTTTCGGCGCATCGTCGGATCCGACGTTTCGCTTTTTCTCAATGGTTACCATGGCAGCCAGGACGCTAAAGTCCTGGTTGCCATGGTGAAGTGTAGTGGGGAGCGGGGGAGCAGTATATTTACCATCCGTGCGGCTCCCGGGGCGCTCCAGAGTGACGTCAGAGCGCCCTACACGCAAGGATCACGTGATCGCATGGATCACGTGATCCATGCGCATGGGGCACTCTGACGTCATTCTGGAGCGCCCCGGGAGCCGCACGGACTGTAAGTATACTGCTCCCCTGCTCCCCACTACTACTATGGCAACCAGGACTTTAATAGTGTCCTGGCTGCCATAGTAACGCTGAAAGCATACTGAAGACTGATCCGTCTTCAAATGCTTTCAGGTCACTTGCGTTGTTACGGATCCAGCGGGCACTTCCGGCAAAGGGAGTACATGACGGATCCGGACAACGCAAGTGGGAAAGAGGCCTTATATATACACATGATTTTGTTTTTATATTATTTTTTTATTATAATGAATATGTCTCAAATATACGAAGTAACACATTTAAAGAGAATACCCATCACAAAGAATGACAGGTTTTCTAATAATAAAGACCAGTCACTTCAAGTGGCAATACAGTAGTAATTTACTTACCTTGGATTTTCAACGTACAAAGCACGACTAGTGGTAATTTGCATAGATGTAAGAAGACGAATAATTTAATCCCTGTCTTGACACACATCCTTGAAAGATGGATGTTTACATATGCAGGTTAGTTCAGGTGAGAGGAAACTTTCCAAGGCATAGATCTCGGTGCAACATAAACAATCATTCACAGATTTCATGATTTTGCACGCTTCGCATTTACACCAGTCCAATTATTTCAGTCTTTTCTCTGGCTCTTGTTCTTCAATAGAAGAATACTCTTCTGGGGACCATAATGGGTCGGTCTGAAAACAACAGTCTTCACCTTTATTATTATTTTTTTTTCTAAGGTGGTCAATTAGACTAATCATTTCCTATAGAAAATGAAATAAATACAAAATTATTTAAAAAAAAAGAAAATACTTTTATTATAGTGATTTTTTAAATGGATTATAAATAATTTACTAATAAATAAAAACAGTATTACGTCAGAGAGATTATAGAAAAACAAAAAAAATTCTCAGATAGGCTGGCTGGAAAATTTATCAAAAAATGGCACTAAGTATTCCATCACTAGAAATAGGCAAAGTAATGATGGTACAGATACAAAAATTTTAAATATCGCCTATAGTTAATTTATTTTGGTCCTATTTTTATTTTAAATACAAAAAAAAAAATGGATGAACATAACTGAATAGACTTATGTCCATGGCAAAAAAGAAAAAAATATATTGTGTGTTTATTTTATTTTGGGTCCAAAGTGCTATAAATAAAAAATATTATAAAAATAATAAATTGTTAATTATTATATTTAATTAAAAATAAAAATTTAACATTTACTTGCTTTTTAAATACCTCATCTTCTTGAAAATTTTCAGGATCAAGACTTTTATTGAGCCAACTCTCGTCACTCTCTGATATCTTCATTTATTTACAAAAAAAATAATGGGTTTGTAATTAGTTATAACATTATCTGTGATAATTCCAATTTTATAAGTAAAGATAAAACTTATTAGTCTTCACAATAAATGTAAGATTGAGACCTTGAAAAGTTCCTATATCAAATATATATAGTTCTTTATAGCATAGCTTGAAATAAATAGAGGATTTAAAAAACAATTCTAGATTATCTTTTTTTTTGGGTGAGATTATTATAGGTTCTTTATTGATGATGTTTTTTGGTGGACGTAATTAAAAGGAGCAAGTAGCCAAAAAAGTAACCATGTGTAGTGGTTATCATCCAAAAAAAATTGATTATTCATTGTCTAATAATTAGACAATAAAGATTATGTGATGTCTTGGGATGATCTGTTGCCCAATAAAAAAAAAAACATCTCTTTTGTGATTATTGAACCATTTCATAAAAAGTATATAAAACCATCAAGGAAATAAATAAATGATTACACTTACCTGCATTGATGACATAGTTGTCTCCAGTTCGTGTAGTTCAGACTCGGATATACCCTCATTGTAATTCTTACTGGTTGCCTTGGAATTATAATAAAAAAAAAAAAAAATGAAGTATACTATGAGAGTTCTAAACATCAGGCATAGAGATTGAAAAAATTTAAAAAATGAACATAAAATGAGCCAACTTATACTAACTCCGGCGATTAAAAGTCTGTACCCTCATGATTGTCCCCAGACTGCCCCCATGATTGTCCCCAGACTGCCCCCATTATTGTCCACAGACTGGGCCCATGATTGTCCCCAGACTGCCCCCATTATTGTCCACAGACTGGGCCCATTATTGTCCCCAGACTGGCTCCATTATTGTCCCCAGACTTACACCACACTGCCCCCATCATTGTTCACAGACTGCCCCCATGATTGTCCCCAGACTCACACCATACTGCCCACATAATTGTCCCCAGACTGCCATCACACTGCCCCCATGATTGTACACTGACTGCCCCCATCATTGTCCACAGACTGCCCCCATAATTAGCCACAGACTGTCACCACACGGACTCCCTGAATGTGCACTGACTTATGGGGCAAAGGAGAACAGTGGTTACATGAATCAGACAGGGGACCGATATTTTGTGCCGAGCCACGACACTACATAGCGGTTTACTCACAGAATAAACGATAACAATGAACTTATCATGGCGATTGGGGAGCATGAAGGGAGGAGAATATGAGGTGCTTGCTGGCATAAGTTATGGCCGACATGGGAGCGCACACGCAGTCGGGGTAGGCAGAGTCATTGGATCTGCAGAGCGCTCATCCCGCTGTAAGTCAATACACAGGACAACACCCCATGACTGAGCGGGTTGGAGAGCAGGAAAGCGCTGCGACGGCCTTCAAATTCAAAGATGGGATTACCCCTTTAATATAAATAAAAACATAACCCATAAGAGTGGAGGTAAACTAATGGCATGGCCTGTTTTAAGAGCTCATAAATAACCAAGTAACCATAACATATTTTACAGCGTAGTCATAAGCTCAAACTCAAACAATAACAATAACAACTCAAATACTGGAATATAACAGGCCCAGCCCTCAGCCAATCACGGCCCTCACTGGGCAGGATGACAACTTTGCCCAGTGACCACAGCAAAATGTCAGGAAATTGTCCCTCAAAAATCTGTTCTAATAATAGAATCTTAAATTAATGACTGGGCAGAAAACAACCTCTGCCCAGTGAAGAAGGCAAAATTGTACATGGGAAAAATTCTGATATGGCCATGTGGATTCCACCTTAATTTCCAGGATCCGGCCATACCATGCCTACCCCACGTGTTCTGAAATTTCTCAAATCATACCCAAATTTGCATGAGCTACTGGTGAAGGTGCATCGTGTGTGTTCTCATTTCAGAAAGTTATCTACAGCTGCCGACGGTCTGGCAACGCTGCTGCAGCGCTTGTATTTGCCAGCTAACCGACTGTTGTGCGACGTGAGCACGCACTGGAATTTCATATTACACATGTTGGCCAGGATTTGTGAGCAGCAGAAGGCAGTAGTGGAATACCAGCTGCATGGTCTTGTATGTCTGACCTCTGTGAGGTTTTAAGCAACTTTGAGGGATAAACACAGATGGTGAGTGGCGATGCCGCTATTATCAGCCTAACCATCCCACTTCTGTGTCTACTGAAACGCTGGCTGCTAACAGTGAAGGCGGACGCTTTACATGTGGAAGAGGTGGAACTAGGGGGAAGACATTACACAGGGTGATAGCCAGACCACCCTCAGTTCGTCTTCTCAGTGTGAATTGGATGATGATGATAATGATGAGGAGGAGGAGGAGAAGGATCAAGAGACGGTTGCCTCTGCTACAGAGGGTAGTAACCATAGCAGGTTTATTCCATCTGTTCAGCATAGATGGGCAGGAGAGGAGGAAAAGGATAACAAGATTTAGAGTCATCCTCCTGATAGGGACAGCAAAGTCTATTCTGTTGGGACTCTGACACACATGGATGACTTTGTTATGGTGCCTTTACTGTGAACCTCACATTCTACGCATTTTGCAGAACATCGATTACTGGTTGTTCAGTTCACCCTTCTCGACCCCCGCTACAAAGAGAACTTCTCATTTCTCATTCCTGTGTTGGAGAGGATGAGCAAAATGGTGCGATACCAGAAGGTCCTTCTTAAAAAATTGCTCCATAAATTTACATCTGACAATGCTGGCGGCAGACTACGTAGTTCCTTGGGCAACCCAGGAGGGGAGATAAGGGGAACACACAGCAGTTCCAACAGAGGCAGGACAACACTCTCCAAGGCCTGGGACAGTTTCATGACAACACGCCAGCACCCTGACCTTGATGAGTGGCCAAGTGTCACAAGGATGGAAAAAATTTGGAGGATGTTAAAGGAGTACATAGCAGACCATGTCAGCGTCCTCAGTGATCCCTCTGCCTTACAACTACTGGGTGTCCAAGCTGGACACGTGGCACGAACTGGCACTCTACAGCTATAGCTAAATGATAAGGAACATGGAAGATATACCATACTGGACTGTAGTATTCAGGGTAAATGACTGTCTGGGCACTTTGAGATAAATAAGTGGGTTTTGGGTTGCCGTTTCGGCACTCAGTCGCTAAAAGGTTCGCCATCGCCATCACTGTTTTAGAGGGTTAGTGCACCTGGAGGCCCTCGGCTACATTATTTTACTCAGTTTCATCGTGCCCAGGGCCACGGCCTCTGTATGCACCATCAGCATCACGCCCACTCCCCCGTCCCTAAGTGCTTGCCTTCTTCATATTAATGGTTTTGTCATTAAATGTGGAGCCGATTGTCTTACTGTCCGCTAAAGACAGTTTTCGGATGCAGGACAGTATATGTCACAGAAACCCACAGAATATGAACACTATATTAGGCCCAGATTATTGAAAGTTGTAATACAGAAACTATTTGCAGATGTTCTACACTATTAGTTACAGAACTCCACATGTTATGGACACTAGATGTAGCCCAGATTATTGGAATTTGTAATACAGACACTGTTTGCAGTTGTTCTACACTATTGGTTACAGAACACCACAGATTATGGACACTAGATGTGGCCCAGGTTATTAAAGACACAGTCTGCGGATGATGTACAGTATATGTCACTAATAGGTATAAAATAAAAATGTCAAACACACACAGTAGTCCTTAAAAGGACTTTGGGGTCTTTAAAAAGCTTTTGGTAGTAAAAACAGCAAATGTCTCTGCCTATACTATCTGTCCCTTCCTAAGCACTGTCCATGAGACTGCAGCAGGTAAATAGATTGCTGCTCTAAAACACACACACACACACACACACACACACAGTAGTCATTAAAAGGACTTTTGGGTCTTGGAAAAGCTTTCTCTGAATAAAAACTGTGAAAATCGCTCCCTACACTGTCTTCCCCTTCCTATGCTCTGCTCTCCCTGTCTACATCTGAGTCGAACATGTGTCATGATGATGCGTTCCGGCCAGTCAATCACTGTAATGCCAGCAGCCAACATGGCTACTGGCATTACAGTGAGGGCAGTACTTACTTGCACCTTTATTGGCTGCTTAAAACCCGAGTGCCGAGCATGCTCGCTCATCACAAGTGCATACGGGTTTC
The DNA here is from genome assembly GCA_033119425.1 of Bufotes viridis. NCBI lineage: Eukaryota > Metazoa > Chordata > Amphibia > Anura > Bufonidae > Bufotes > Bufotes viridis. Next base: position 582,743,879 of record CM065590.1, read on the forward strand.
ACCCTCAGTTTGGTACTTTTTCTGTCATACCTGAAGAGGAAGGATTCTCCTCTTCGTTGACTTCTATCTAGATTCAAATAAATATGGAAAAAATGGGCGAAAAATATAAACAGCTTACAAGAGACGTATGACTGGTCCGGACCTGTGTGTGGGTGATTTGGTGTGGTTGTCCACTAAGAACATTGAGTTGAAAGTTCCCACTTGGAAGTTGGGCCCAAGATTTATTGGTCCTTACAAAATCTCGGCCATTATTAATCCAGTTGCGTTTCCGCAGGCCTGGACGATCCATAATATGTTTCACAGGTCTTTCTTGAAGAACTATGTGGAACCTGCTGAACCATCTCCTTTGCCACCTCCTCCTCTCTTGGTACATGGTAATCTGGAGTTTCAGATCTCCAGAATTGTCAACTCGTGTATTCTTCGTGGCTCCTTTCAGTACCTCGTACATTGGGAGGGTTACGGTCCTAATGAAAGAATGTGGGTTCCGGCGACCAATGTCAATGCTAGTCGCCTTGTGAAGGCCTTTCACAGGGCACACCCGGATAAGGTTGGTCCTGGGTGCCCGGAGGTCACCTGTAGAAGGGGAGGGTACTGTCACTACTTGCCCTGTGAGATGTCTGAGAAGATTAGGTAGACTTGCTGCATGTGAGTAGTGATGAGCACAAAGACCCATATTCGATTTTGCGATAATTGAGGAATAATTCGCATCATATTCGTCATATATTCGCGATTTCACAATATTCGTTATTTCGCATTCAATATCATGACTTGCGATTAATTTTTCAAGTTATATTCATGGGTGAAAAAGACTTATACGAATTTTCCCAATAAATGCAGTGTACTGGAGTCTGACACAACCTGTTAATGCTTCGTAGGAAAGGGAATAAAAAACCGCAAATAGATTAATGCGAATATTCAAGTGACAAACATTCGCAAGACAGTTTTTACCTATTAAGTCTTTACTCAGACAGGAGTATTTAAACCATTGATTAGATTTGTATATTGAGATCGGGGACGGGGAAATGTTATTAAACTTGGGACAGAAATTGGCATATGCGATTATTCGGTAGTTGATATTTGCACTAATTGCTTCGCAGCATGAGGCATTTCCCAGCCTTGCCACGAGGCGGCAATAGCGTTTCCAAATTGACGAATATCATGCTATATTCGAAATTGACAAATATAGTGCTATATTCGACATATTCTACTAGATTGTGCAATTTTTCGTCTCCTGATACAGGACAGCTTGAGACACGCATACAAATTATATTTTGGCCTACTCTGGTGACAAAATAGTGGAAATTGTTATAGAAAGCAATTAAGGTTGGGGGAATTATGTCTGAATCTTTTATTTTCAAGATACAGATTCCATATCACTACCCATCTTAAGAGCGAATATTCGTAATTGCAAATATGGGGTTATGTATTCGACATATTCGCGAAATCTCAAAATCACGATATTCGAGATTAAAATTCGCTTTGCGAATATTCGTGCTTAACACTACACGTGAGTCAATCTGACAGATCTTTCTCTTTTTCCTTGTTGTTTGTTGTTGTGGGTAGAATCTCGCCTCTCCACAGGTTCTGCTCATTAGCTGTTTAGTGTCTCTATTTATACCCGCCTCTCACTTCAGCCCTTGAGGTTTAAATTTCCTTCTGGAGTTCCAAGCTGTTGTATTAGGTTCTCCTGCTCCTTACTCGTCTCAAGCTAAGTCCTTTGCTTTCTACTGTTTGTTTGAAGGGACCAGCCTCTTCCTGAGACCTAGAAACAACAGTTTGGAAGGTCCCGGCAGTCTCTTCCCCGCTCCCTATAGGGTTTGTCTCAGTTTCAGCAGGTCCAGGTTCCCGTGTATGAGTTCTTCTACCTTCAAGATTTGCTCATACTGTTAGCAGTCAGGGAGAGGCTCAGGGATAACTAGGTTACATTCTCTTCTCCCTAGCTTTGGGGCCTAGTCTGTATTTCTGTTATTGAGGTGTATTTGGTGTTCTTCTTTCTCTCACCTACCGTGACAAGTATGTCAAACAGAGAAGTGCCAGGCCCTGCACAGGTTAGTGGCAGAGACCTAAATGTTTCTACTAGAGGAAAGTCACCAGCTACTGGCCAGCCAAGATCTGCATGAGACATTCACCACTCCATCCACTAGGCGGGCAAATTGTGATGAGGAGAGTGGCATGGGAGCTGGTGTGGTGAGCGGTCAGGCTCCTGACCCAGAGGCCATTGAGGAGGACATAAGTGACATGCAGACAGTACTCAATGATGGTAAAGCCGATTGCACTTGGGAGCCGGGTGAAGAAGGGGCTTCATCATCATGAAGAGTAGAGGGTGGCAGGGTTAAACAATAAATAGGTTTATTATACTCACAAACATAGCAAATGATTAGGCATATCATAAAGCTGTATAAGCCCTCGTGTCTCTGCCCGACCTAGGTTTCACTTTTGCTTCATCAGGGGCACATACTGTACCTTAATTAGGGCGTTTCTTTTATACATTTAGGGGTAAAAATCCCCTCCTCCCAATAACCATACATCACATACAATTAAACAATAAAATACATCTTTAAACAAAAAATACTCCATTTAAAATGATACCCATATTGTTAATATACTAGTCTTCCCTTTTAAAAAGGACCTTTAGTGGGTCCAAACATTATAAACTAAGTATAAGGATATGAAGAGCAGCACCCAGGGATCTAACTGCACTTACTATTATTCCTGGGTGCCGCTCCATTCGCCCGCTGTTCTCCCACCCTGTATGCTAATTTTACATTCGGAACACCAAGGAGGAGACTGCACTGTTTCTCTCCTCCCTAGCTGTAGCTAGGGCCGGATTACCGTAGGGGAGGATTGAGCTGCAGCTCCAGGCCCCAGCGTGAAAATAGGCCCAGGGGCAGACCACTAGGGGGCCCACCCCGTGAGAGGCTCCAACAGTGAGTCAGGCTGCTGCTGGAGTTGTGTGTAGCTGTGCCCAGTCTCTGGAGCACACCCAGCCCGGCACACAGTCTATCTTACTAACTGCCTCCCGTCTGCTAACTCCGCCTCTTACCCTCGCCTCCCGCCATCTAGCTCCGCCTCCCATCTGCTAGCTCCATCATGCCTGATTCCTGATTCCTGTAATAATGAAGTGAGTGACAACTTGTAGGTGAGGACAGGGCAGAGGTGGGGGGTCACTCAGCTTTCCCAGACTACTCCTCTGCACATATGCCATTCAGAACAGGAGGGAAGCTGGTTGTCACTACATTATGTAATGTGACTCGGCTTTCCTGATATTCTGCATGGCACAAGTGCAGAGGCATAAGAAGATAGGAGGGTGGGTGGGATGTTGTGTTACATGTGCCATGCAGGACAGCAGGAAAGCTGGGTGCTTTTTACATCATGTAATGCCACTCAAATTTCGTGCTATCCTGCAAGGCATAAATGCAGAAAAAAACATGGAAGCCGGGGGAAGGGTGTCACTCAGCTTTCCCAGAGACTCATGTCTCTGCACATGTGTCATGCAGGATACCAAGTAATATCAGTGTCCCCCAGTTGTCCTGCATGACACAGAGGATGGGGGTAGGGGGCACTCACTTCCTCAAACTTTTCTCATGTCTCTGGTCCCTCCTTGCCAGTGGTACAGTACTTTTCCCTTTATAAGATGCAGTGCATCTTAAAAAGGGAATACTAGTTAGCGGGGGTCTGGTGGTCTGACTGGGGGTCTGAAGTGGTCTAATGGGGGGTCTGGAAGTCTGACTGGGGATCTGGAGTGGTCTAATGGGGAGGTCTGGAGGTCTGATGGGGGTCTGGAGTGGTCTAATGGGGGGGGTCTGGAGGTCTGACTCGGGAGTCTGGAAGTCTGACTGGAGGGGTCTGGAGGTCTTATATGGGGGACTGGAGGTCTAATGGGGTCTTATCTAAGGTCTGATGTTGGGTCGGGGTATTACATGGAAGTCTAATATGGGGTCTGACAGAGGTCTAAGGGGGTTTGGTCTGAGATGGGGGGAATCTCCTTTAGGGTTTTATATGAGGGTCTGATCTGAAAGGAAGGTGATATTTTTTTGTACTAGCGCACAATATAAAGGGGTGTTTTTGTACTGACGCACTATCTGTGTGGTACCAGTATTTTCAGGGGAAATGCTTCTGCAGGAAAGTATGGGGGAGCACAGTGGACACAGTATTGGGAGTGTTGAGAAGGTGGGAGGAGGATGGAAAAGTAGGAAAGTAAGATGTCTGTTTGTTAAACTCTGCAGAGACGAGGAGCGGCTGAAAGAAGTCACCATGGCGGTCTGGTCTGAATGGAGAAGAAGAGGAAAGAGAATATCAACATCAGAGAAGTCACCGGATGTAAGAGGTATGTGGCGCTGTATGACCCTGTATGTTCTGTAGCGCTGTATGTCATTTTTCCTCAGTCATCACGCAGCAGTGTTCTGTTCAGCGCATCAAATGGGTCAGTCACGTGGTGGTGGTGGTGGGGGTGACTGGCAGACAAGTGGCACGAAGCAGGGAGTCTGGAGGCAGCAGTTCAATTATTGGTGAGTGAGCTTTCTGTGCCATGGGGGGGTAGATGGAGGGGGAGGAATGTGCCTGGAGGCAGGATATGGGCGTGGCTGGAGGCGGAACATTCCGCCCATTAAAATCTTCAGCACCAGGCCCATGATGCTCTTAATCTGGCTCTGGCTGTAGCAGTGTCCAATGAGTCTTCACGTAATAACGTCATAGATTAAGCACCCGCTCCGTACTGTATTGGACCGAAGTTTTTGCAAATCGACTTTGGATGTTTCATCTGAAGTCGATTCGCTCATTGCAACCAAAGGGACTGAATGTTGAATTTGACCTCAAGCCATGTCTGGTATGATGGAAGTGCTCCGAAACTACAGAACTCCCTTAGCAATCTGTGTGACAAATAGCAATGTGTCCACTTGGCTCTGAGAATAAGAGCGGGGAACTTTCAATTGGTTAGAGAAAAGCATGTGAACTAAATAATGAATGGGATTGACCTGAGTATATGACTTTCATGAATGAAAGGGATGTGTAATGTCCTATTGGCTGTATTAGACCATGTGATCGGACAGCAATACAAACAGCCAAGATAACCAGGTTTCGAGGCTCCGATATTTTGTAAATGAATGAGTTGTGTGAACCTCTCTAAATTTAATCGGACCATGCGGTTGAAACAGCTATTAAATTAGGAATTGATTCTAACAGTAAAATGTATTTAAGAGGGAAGACTAGTATATTAACAATATGCTTATCATTTTAAATGGAGTATTTCTTGTTTTAAGGTGTATTTTAATGTTTTCTTCTATGTGATGTATGGTTATTGGGAGGAGACTTTTTTTTACCCCTAAAAGTATAAAAGAAACGCCCTAATGAAGGTACAGTATGTGCCCCTGATGAAGCGAAAGCTAGGTCGGGCAGAGACACGAGGGCTTATACAGCTTTATGATATGCCTAATCTTTTTCTACGTTTGTGAGTATAATAAACCTATTAATTGTTTAATTAATTATTGTTTAATTAATTATTAAACAATTATTGTTTAATTGTTGCCGTATTGATGGTGTTTCACTATCTACGTGACCTTTGGCATTCACAAAGGGACTGACTGGAAAGCAAAGTGATTCCTGTAAATTATTGATGTTTTCCTATATCTGAATACGTTTAAGGCTTTACCTAGGGAGGTTTACTTTCTGGATACCTGGAGCAGCGCGGTCCTACATTAAAATTTATGGATTGACTGTGTGAATTAAACCCACTTTACTTTGAGAGCTGCAGCGCAATTGATAGGCGACGTAACAGAACCAATCCTATTACACCTTGCTGCACTGACTGGGGATCCAAATTTCAATTATACAACTCTGTAATAACAGCAAACCGTTCTTACTATTGGGGTGCAAGTGCTGTGTGATACAGCCATTAAAAGGGTTTATTACTAGGAAATATTTCTACAGTATGTCTTATTTGCAGTTCAGCGGTGCAGTCATATTTTGAAAAGCCTTTTGTGGAGGGAATCAGGTGAAAAAAATAAGGGCCCATTTGCCGTTCAGCGGTGCAGTTTGTGGAGGGTTAGCTCTGGTCTCGAGGATCGTTCACACACAGATTGTCGTCCACCGCAGCTTTAGGGGCCAAACATCGCTTTATCGTCCCAGCATCAACATACATAAATCAAAACAAACACCTGCCCGTGTAACAGGGTTAAATTCAGACCTCCCAACAGCACAAAAACATAAGGCTGTCACTAGAGGGAGCTCTAACATGATTACACTGGTTGAGGAGAGTTAGGGCCTGATACTCATATTAAAGCTGGACATCAACTGAGCTACATGCTTGTGTCTCTCCTCTGTTAAAACAGGTTAGTGTTATAACTATAGATGGAATATAATTGTTGCTATGTTAACCTATAAGGTTATCTATTTTCTCTTCTGTATATTATTACAAGTGATATTAAAGCTGGACATCAACTGAGCTACATGCTTGTGTCTCTCCTCTGTTAAAACAGACGCTGTCGGCTGCATCGTGACACTAGTCTGCACTACCACCACGAACGCGGGTAACACCCGGCTGGGCTCTAACTTAACACAGTGTGTCCCTGACTCACCTAAGTCACTGTTCACACACACGGCACCCATGCGGCTTTCCCAGCCCAATGTCCATCAGCCTCCTGGCTGTTACCTCACCGGTGTCTTCTGGGGGGTTGTGGTCCAGTCGTCCGCCCGACGCTGACCATGCGACCCTTTCCCCTAGGCGTTGCGGGACCCCCCAAACTTTAGGCTACTCCCAGCCTCGTGGTCTCTCAGCGCTCCCAGCTCAGACCACACACAGAACAACTCCAGGCTTCTGTACCACACAGGACACACCCATCTCACTGTGAGGACAGCTTTATGCTCCGTTGATTGTGGCACCTGTTGCTGCCTCAGGCCTGCCCACTGATGGGAAAGAGACGGATAATCCTGCCATTGCTCTCTCCTATCAGCCATGAGGCCTGTCACTGCCTCACATATCCCCCCCCTTTGTTCAACCCCGTAGGGGTGAACACTAGCATCCAACCAAGATGCTCGTGAGAGGGCATCGACCTGGCCTACAGTCTTCCCCTTATTCTGCCAGACCCAGGCCAATAGCGCTTGGTTTCTCACCCGCATGAGTTTAGTAGGGGCAGATAAGACCTACAGGATTTTCTTGCCCATCTCATGACCCGGTACTCTCTTTCACAAGTGAGGATGATGCGCTTTCGCACCCGTGGCCTCTCTCTTTTCATTTTTCTTTTTCTTTCCACATTTGGCATCAGCACATGTTCCTCACATCCTTTCTTGGACTGCTGCAACTCTCGACTGAACTGTTCCCTCACTTCGGCCAACTCTTCTTCAGCCTTATCTCTGGTCTTGGGAACATCTGAGGATTTCTCCCACTCCAACTCATCAGCATCAGCTTCTTCAGCCTTTGAGTCTCTTTTGGAGTCTTCAGTCACTTTGATAGGCTTTTCATCCTTCACGGATACAGCATCACATACTTGCATTTTTAGCTCCTCCTCTTTCTCATTAAGGATAGAGGTACTGGGGACATCAGAGTCCGTATCAGACTCACCATCTTCTGGCAATCCCTGCCGAGGTTGACCCAGGATATGGTTCTCCTTTGGGCAGGATTTAGGAGAGCCAGCTCATCGGAGTAGACAGGACTCTCATACTGGTCGTCGGTCCCCCGTTTTTCTTCCCCAGCAGACTGCTGGCTTTCTGGAAGGCATTGACAGCAGAGGAAATGTCTTTCATGACCAGGTCCTGGCCACACACTGCCACGAGTCTCTGGGCGTTTGCATCCACCTCAGCACCATCATCTGGTTCAGCAGATACATCTTCCATCTTCTTCTCTGCCTTGGCTGGCTCCACAGCGCCACCACCTCCAGACCCATTCTTAACGGGCTCTGACTTCTTGGCATCTTTCAGAGGATCTTCCTCTTCAGGTATCTCATTTTCTTCCATCTGCTGCGCAGGAGCACGCTTAGGCCTCTCCAACTCATCGATTTCATCTTTTGAGCTCCGGAGATCAGCCTCCTGTTTGCAGCTGTACTGTCCTGTCAGGTCATCTAAGACTGTCTGGATATGAGCTTCAGACACTAGGCTGACGTCACCCGACTGAACTCTCGTCTTGTCAGATATAACTGTCACCTGGTCGCTACTAGTAACCACTTTAGTTTGGCAAGACCTCGACATGGCAGCCTCTCTCTCTGAGTTGCTATCGGTCACAGAACCTGCGTTATATATACCGCTCGTGTCATTCTCAATCCTGTCCTCTAGGGGCACCGATGAGCTAATCCCCACCTGGGACATTTTATCAATCATAGAAACCTGTGGAGACCGCATAACCACTTCTAGTACGTGTGGTACACCCTCTAGGACTGCCCCATGTACTTGCACATTTTTCACAGTGGTTTCCCTCAGTTGTGAGCTCTCAACATCAATTAGCATTTTTATACCATCCACATTTTTACCAACAGGGGGAGCTTCTTCCCTGATCACACCCTTTAAAGGAGCAGGTATATCATCATCACACATATCATTAGGCACTTCAAGTAACGTGTTTTCTATGTGCAGAACCTTCACATTAACCACATTATCATTATACATTTCAACCAACTCTGCACCTTCACTTGGCATCGTGTCTGCACCATTGTTTCTAATGGTCATTTCACTTAAACCATTGCTTTCTTTCTGCATTTGCCTTACACCTTCATTTAAAGGGACAGGTACAGGTTCTGTAGGAGCTTCATTACTTCCCACAGAAGTGTCTCCATTGCCCCACATTACGTCATGCATGAGCATATTTGCAACATCAAGTCCATCAGTCTCTGTTCCCACCATGGTCTCACCCTCCGTGAGGACCAGCGGATAGTCCACAGTATTCACATAATTGTCCCGGACAGTAACCATTCTACCTCTTACCCAGGCCAGCATGGGATCTCTGATTTTCACCATCCCAAATTTAGCCTTGGTCACAGGCACTTTAGACAACACATTGAGCTTCTCCCCTGCAGATTCCTGCGAGGGAGCAACTGCAACAGGCTTACCCGCCTGTTCAGACACAGCAGTTTTCCCATTGTCACACATTTCCGAGACAGTTCCCCGCCTCAGCAATTTATCGCTCACCAGTCCAGCAGGTATCAACTGCCGCCGGCTCACCATCACTGGGTCTGCCACATAATTATTAACAGGAACAGTCTTACCGATTGTCGTCAGTGACTCAGCACTCCCGGAAGATAAGGGCAGTCCAGGAATATCTCCAGCACGGTCATCACCCTTCTCCTCAATGCAGTAGTTGCCATGGGAGACGCCTTGGACTTGTCTCCTGTCTTTTTCCGGACGGACATTCCAGCCGCACCCTTTAGGATTCTGTGCACAGTCGCAGGGAAAATAAGCACTCCTGAGAAATGCACCACTCTCCAGCTCTTTGTCTTCCCGACGGTTGCCCTTAGCAACGGCATACTTCTGCTTGTCCTCCGGAACTCCAATTGCATAACTTGTAGTACTCCCGCCATACCATATCTGCCAAAATAAGGGAAAATCCTTGCCCAGTATGATATCTAGCCTCAGGGTCTCACATTTCAACAGCTCCCACCGCACAGAGCCATAGTCCGTCACAAAGGTCAGTGACACCTTAGTTTTTGTCTCTGGACCTCTTGTTACAACGTCCAGAAGGTCGGGCCGGACCTGAGACACTTGCTGGCGGGAGTTTAGTGAAACCTCCAAAGGGATCCCCCGATCACCATTTTGCAGGACTTATCCCACGGGCTCCACCATGTTGCAGCCATTTTGACAGGTCAGTTTCTTTTATTGTGCTTCTGAAACTTTAACTCCGCACACAGCTTGCACCACAGAAAAAAAAGTCCACAATCGCATGAGCAGCACTTGCTTCACTAGACAAACAGGCTTCCGGCCCTTTAAATCACTGCACAGCAAAACAGCAATTCCTTGGCAACATTCACAGCACCTGCTCTTCTCAGTCAGGTCGTTGCCCCTAGCAACACTTTGCCTTTTTTCAGCAGGGATGACTGCCCGCATCCGACACCAAATGTGGGGGTTAGCTCTGGTCTCGAGGATCGTTCACACACAGATTGTCGTCCACCGCAGCTTTAGGGGCCAAACATCGCTTTATTGTCCCAGCATCAACATACATAAATCAAAACAAACACCTGCCCGGCTGGGCTCTAACTTAACACAGTGTGTCCCTGACTCACCTAAGTCACTGTTCACACACATGGCACCCATGCGGCTTTCCCAGCCCAATGTCCATCAGCCTCCTGGCTGTTACCTCACCGGTGTCTTCTGGGGGTTGTGGTCCAGTCGTCCGCCCGACGCTGACCATGCGACCCTTTCCCCTAGGCGTTGCGGGACCCCCCAAACTTTAGGCTACTCCCAGCCTCGTGGTCTCTCAGCGCTCCCAGCTCAGACCACACACAAAACAACTCCAGGCTTCTGTACCACACAGGACACACCCATCTCACTGTGAGGACAGCTTTATGCTCCGTTGATTGTGGCACCTGTTGCTGCCTCAGGCCTGCCCACTGATGGGAAAGAGACGGATAATCCTGCCATTGCTCTCTCCTATCAGCCATGAGGCCTGTCACTGCCTCAAAAGTTATATATTCTACAGCCCTTTTTGTCGTGTATTAGTGGCAAAAGAAAAATATATTTGCTGTTTTTTGGGGTGTTTTAATTTCCTATTTATTTATTTGATCTAACAGTATGTCAGACAGAGAAGTGCCAGGCCCTTCACAGAGGAGTGACAGAGGAGTGAATGTTTCTGGCGCAGGCAGAGGTCGCAGCAGAGTAAGGGGCCATGGCAGCAGGGGTCACTTCGAGAGGCCTGAGCTCCCGGTGTCAGCTAGCAGTCTTCTTTTGACCAGCAACCCAGCAGTTTTTGAATGGTTGACTCAATCTTCGACTTTGTCGCAAGTGACATCAGACACCCCCAGCCAAGATTCAGTGGGTTCGTCAGATACAACCTTTAGTTGGCATGGCCCGGGAGCAGGCCCTGTGCCCTCACCTGTCCTCAACCTGCCTCTGTCCTTTTCTGTTCCCTCAGCCAGACAAGAGGACAAGCTACTAGAGGAAAGCCAGCAGTACTGGCCAGCCAAGATGGGGAGGAGACATCCGCCGCTTCCTTCGCTTGACAGGCAAGTCTTTAATATTGATTGGACCCTGGGTAAGAATTTACTTGGGCCCCCTGGATCCTGCCTTTCCACACCCAGGGATCTCAAGTCTCCCGGAAGTTCAGGGAGTCTTCCGCTATTAGATAGCGGCTCCCTGATGCCCGCATGTGAAACAATATATCCCGGAAAGGTTTACTCGCAGTAAACCTTTCCGGCAACCTGTAGCAGTGTCCCCTTCTCGGCCGGTGTTCTAGAATTTTTTGCTACCTAGAAAACTTTGCTACCCACGTCACTTCCAGTAGTGACATAGGAGGCGCGTCTTTCATCTCCGGTTCTAATTGGCTCTGCCGGGGGTTTGTCGGCGCAGGCGCGGAGGGTTCAATCATGATGTGAACGCGCCTAAGGTAGAAGAAAATTGTGGGCCACTGCGCATGCGAACGAGGCGGCTCGGCGCAGGCGCAGTAGGAAAATGCGCCGAGCTTAGTTAAACATAACGGGCTACAGCGCATGTGCGCCTGGGTAGCAACATTTTACAGGGCAGTGCGCAAGCGCCAATTTAACAGGCTTGCTTGCTGGGCTGATGGTAGGTAAAAATTACAATATTTGCCCTTGTGCAAAGGCCTGTAATATTTTGCTACCCTAGGCACGCATGTGCCGTGGCCTGTAATTTTCACCTACCTTCAGTGCAGCAAGCGAGTCTGTTAAAATCACGCTTGCCCACCGAGCTGTAATATTTTGCTACCCTAGGCGCGCATGCGCCATGGCCCGTAATTTTTACCTACCATCAACCCGTAAATCCAAGTTTCCCTCCCTCCCTCTGCGCGTACATGTTAAATCATGTTACCCATGTTGCTTCTGCGCAGGCGCCAACACGCCTTCGCGTCAGCCAATGAGGAGCCGAGCTCTCAGCTCACACCTTCGTTTCAACCTGACTTCAGGACCGGAAGTGACGAGGGTACCAACTTTTTACAGGTAACAACTTTTCACGGAACACCGGTCCTCTGACTCCTCGAGAACTCCGACTGGTGACGTCACATCCTATGACTTGCCAGTTGGAGCTTTAGCCCACCTGCAGCTACTGCACATGCACCAGCCTTACTCGAACTACCGCCATTGCGGATGCGCGGCATCACATGCCACTGTCAGAAGCCTCGATTTCCTCATTGCGCCTTCACCCAGGCATAGTAGAAAGTTATTTTTGGTCATACATTATATAATGTTTCACTATGTTCCCATATATATTTTGTTCATGTTATACTTGCCTTCAGGGCTTTTTTTCTGGCGGAACGCACCGGAACGGCGTTCCGCCACCTTTCATGCCGACATTTTCACATCGCAGCCTGCGATGCTCCAGCATTGCAGGCTGCGATGTATCGGCAGGGAGGGACTGGGAGGAGGAGCTGGAGGCCGGCGGCAGGTGACAGGAGATGAACGCTTCCACTGTGGAAGCGTTCATCTCCATATTGATCTGTATCGCCGTCCTCTGGACAGCGATACAGATCGCTGTGCTGTGCGGCAGGGGAGGGAGGCGTCTCCCTTCCTGCTCCTCTGATAGGCTGCGGGCCTTGTGCCGGCAGCCTATCAGAGCGATGCAGCAGGCGGCGCGATGACGTCATCGCGCCGCCTGAGCAGTACTGAGCGGGACACAGGCCGGAAGAGGCCTGCATCACAGCGCTCCAAGAAGGTAAGTATGGGTGGGTGAGGGAGCCTACACATGAATTTGGGGGAAAGAAATGGAGCCTGCACATGAATGGGGGAAGAAAATGAGCCTGCACATGAATGGGGGAGAGAAAATGAGCCTGCACATGATTGAGGGGGGAAAAAGGAGCCTGCACATGAATGGGAAGGGGGAGAAAAGGAGCCTGCACATGTATGGGGGGGAGAAAAGGAGCCTGCACATGAATGGTGGGGAGAAAAGGAGCCTGCACATGAATGGGGGGAGAAAAGGAGCCTGCACATGATGGGGGTGGCAGAGCGGAGACTGGCACATGATGGGGGTGGCAGAGCGGAGACTGGCACATAATGGGGAGTGGCAGAGAGGAGACTGGCACATGATGGGGGTGGCAGAGCGGAGACTGGCACATGATGGGGGTGGCAGAGCGGAGACTGGCACATTGATGGGGGTGGCAGAGCGGAGACTGGCACATGATGGGGGTGGCAGAGCGGAGACTGGCACATGATGGGGGGTGGCAAAGCGGAGACTGGCACATGATGGGGGTGGCAGAGCGGAGACTGGCACATGATGGGGGTGGCAGAGCGGAGACTGGCACATGATGGGGGTGGCAGAGCGGAGACTGGCACATGTTGGGGGAAATGGCACTTATTACTGGCACATCAGGGGGAGATTGGAGAGGCACTTTTCACTAGCACATGATTGGGGGCACTATGGGGACATTACTGAGGTATTTTATATGGGGGCTCTGGTGGTACTAGTATTATCGGGGGTTTATCGGTTTCTGCAGTGTAGTATTGGGCAGCACAGCGGCACAGTATTGGGGGTAGTAGGATAATATGTCCAGAATATGGGAGGATGATGGAAAAGTAGTAAACTAAGATTTATTTTGTTGTCAAACTGCAGAGACGAAAACTGTTGGTCTGGTCTGAAGGTCTGAAAGGAGAAGATGAGGACAGAGAACATCTACATCACAGGAGACGCCACTGGATGTAAGAGGTAAGTGGGGCTGTATTTCTGTAGTGATCGGAGCAGGGCGCATCGATCGCCGGATGTGCCCCTCCCGAGACCAGGCTCTGGATCCGCCACTGCGCCGGACTGGCCTGTGCCCAGTGGCGGGCCCAGTTGACATTAGGCAAGTCATCAAGATTAGACTAAGTGAGCGGGGCCCTAGAAATTCTTCTACATGGGGCCCCGCTCACTTAGACTAATCCTGCCTAACCTGAATGTAGGCATAATAAAAATTATTTTTCATGCAGCCTGCTGGGATGGACTTTCATAGCCCCCCCAAATTTTACTTGCATCCCTGTTCTCTAAAGGGGCGGTTTTAGGGGGCGGTCCTAGGGGTGGGTAGGGGCGGCCCTAGGGGTGGGTAGGGGCGTGGCCAAGGGAGGGGGGGTGAGTTCCACCACCTTTTCTCTGAGAAAAAAAGCCCTGCTTGCCTTTATACTGCATCAGCGCAGTAACCTTCTTATATGTTATGTTCTGCATATGTTTGGAAAATGTAATAAAAAGTTTGTGAAAAAAAAAAAAAAAAGAAAACCTCCCTGAAATTAGAAGTGCACCTCCCTGAAATGAGTTTTCGCAGGGTGTGGGATGTCTGCACACCCTAGCATGCAATCACTCCATCCACCACAACACACACCTTTTTCAACCACCCAGCACCCTTACTCACAGTAAACAGGTAATATATATAATATATCTTACAGTGAACGACTGTAAATACTTACAGTTCTAAAGACTCCGGCAAGCTCAGGATCGGTGCTCTGGGCAGCTGGGCTCAGGGCTGGAAGTGGGCACCGCTCTGCAGTTCATGAAGGAGACCAAGGCTCTGCTCACCCTAGCGTTGCAGTGCCTCTGCGTGACGTCACGATGTGCAGTGTACGCAAAGGGCAGGGGAGGTGGGGAGAAGGAGTAAGCAAGTATGTCCTTCAATATGCAAGCCATGACGCTTGCATAGTGAAGGATAGGATCGGGACACGAAGCCGGTGAGCAGAGCTTAGCCTTGCCCACGCCACTTGATACAAGTCGTGATGTCACTGGGCAGGGAGCTAGCAGCGGTATACAGTGAGAAGGCCGCGGCGCTCCTGCAGCGCCGCTGCCTTCTCAAACAGCTGATCGGCGAGGGGTCCCCGGTGCCGGACCCCGGCCGATCAGATGTTGATGATCTATCCTGAGGATAGATCATCAGTTGTAACAAAGTGAAGAACCCCTTTAATAGGGAAAGCGTTAGCTAGGCCAGTGTTCTGTGTCCACTCCAGTCCTCAAAGACTCATCTGCTGTAAGGACAGCGTCCTGACAGAACCCCAAAAAACCCTTTTAGGGCTGGTACATCAGTCTGCTTTTATTTATTTTTTCCTCTATATATATTGCAGTTGCCTGCCCGTGTGTGAGAGGCCGCAGGCCCACAGACTGTACTGTGTGCACAACACTCATATAGGGTGGCACAGTACCTTGCAGATAAAAAAGTCATTTAATTTTTACCCTTAAATATAATTGCAGTTTCCTGCCAGTGTGTGTCAGGCCCACAGACTGTACTGTGCCCACTACCAGTGCCCACTACTCATATCGGGTGTCACAGTACATTGCACGGCGCATGCACAGTGCCCCAAATTGGAAGTAAGAGGATCGACCAATCATCTTATACCATGTCCCGGTTCCTAAAATCTATTCCATACACCGGCCCCTGATAGGGGACAAAACAGAGATTAAACTGGTAGGAACAGATTTTTTTATTTAAAAAAAAAAAAAGAGGACAGCCTCTGCGGAGCTGGGTATTTTTTGGTCGCGTTACTAAACCCTCATGCACAATGGCTGTAGGCTCATGCGTCCTTTTGCGGAGGTGACAAACTCGGTCAGTCAAACCCAAGGCAACATTATCGACCTCATATGCGTTTTTTCTGGAGCGTGCCCTGCGAAGAGTGCTGGATCAGGCTGTAGATGAGCATAAGAGGAAGAGTTGTGGTCACCATCACCACCAGAAGCAGCCTTGTCGTCGTCGATTGCTGGACCTGCAGCAACGCAGAGAGAAGAGTCTGAAGAAGAGGAGTCAGAGGAGGAAGATGGCTTTGAGGAGGTAGAAGACCAACCACAGCAGGCGTTCCAGGGGGCTTGTTGTCGCCTTTTGGGGACCCTTCCTGTTTTACGTGGCTGGGTGGAGGAAGAGACCTTCAATGACGTTAGTGAGGACAAGGAACGGGACATGGCTAGCTTGTTATCTAACCTTGTGCAAATGGGGAGTTTGCGGTTGTGCAAATGGTCTCTTTGCGGTTGTTTGCAGTGCGTTAAACAGGGAGTTTGGTCTGTCAGAGTTTGGTCTGTCACTGTGAAGCGGGCGTAACCCTTACACTCCCTGATCGATACAACATCATACCTGATCGTATACACACACGTTATTCCAAACAATTTGGAAATGTTAGGTGATTTATGCCCTTTATGGATTAAAACCCGACTCTGTGTCAACTACGTAATTTTCCATGGGAGTTTTACCATGGACCCCCCTCTGGCATGCCACAGTCCAGGTGTTAGTCCCCTTGAAACAACTTTTCCATCACTATTGTGGCCAGAAAGAGTCCCTGTGGGTTTTAGAATTCACCTGCCTATTGAAGTCTATGGCGGTTCGCCCAGTTGGCCCGTTCGCAAACATTTGCGGAAGTTCGTGTTCACCGTTCGCGAACGGAAAATTTTATGTTCACGTCATCTCTACCCCCAACAGATATGCAATGTTTTCACCCGTTGGAATTCCACCCTCCATATGTTGGACCAACTGTACGAACAGAGAAAGGCCATCAACTATTTCTTGATGATCCAAGCGGATAGGAGTACTCCCCTGTGTAACTTCGATGTCAGCCAGTGGCAGCTGATGTGTGACACCTGCCGTGGCCCTTTGAGAAGGTCACTTTATTGGTCAGTCTCCAGGACTATGGGATGAATGCCGTCATTCCCCTGCTTCATGTCCAGGAACAGATGCTGGTAAAACTGGCTTGTCAGGGGACTGGAGACGTGGCACCTCGTGAGCCCTGTGGTGGGTGATGAGGACATTGGAGCACAGGCAATATGTAGCGGAATGAGTGTTTATTCTACTGCGCTGACAGTAGAGGAGGAGCAGGAGCAGCCGGAGGAGCAAGACGGTGATAAGGAAGACAAGACAGAGGACCCAGACACACCATGGCAGTATGCAGTGGAGATGGAAGCAGGGAATCCCTCCGAGTCACCTGCACAAATGGCCTGCTGCATGCTCACTTGTTTGCGTAGTGACAGCAGAATTGTCACCATTCGGCAGAGGGATGACTTCCGGCTCTCTACCATGTTTGACCCTTGCTACCGGTCCAAAATGGGGGACTTTTTTACACCCACTGAGAGGGAGGACAAACTGAAGTACTACGGAGCCATCCTATGTAGTCAGTTGGCCTCTGCCTATCTGCACCATCGTCCATCCTCTCGCAAGTCTGACCGGGGGGGCCCTCTGCGCTCACATTCCACTGCCAAGGGTGCTGGGGCGGGGTGCGGTGGCAGGAACAGTACCAGCTCCATCAGCAGCAGCCTGAGTCTAGAGTCCATGATGACCAGCTTTCTTTACCCGCAAAGTGAAGAAACTACTCACTAGCAGCAGCCGGTAGACCTGGAGCAGGACCTGAACCAGCAGGTGGTGGCATACTTGGACAGCACCCTGCCAGCCATCATAGAAGGTACGCTGGACTACTGGGCAGCCAAACTGGATTTGTGGCCTCAACTGGCTGAGTTTACCCTGGAAATGCTGTCCTGCCCGGCCAGTAGTGTGGCATCAGAACGGGTGTTCAGTGCGGAAGGGGCCATAGTTACCCCAAGAAGAACTCGCCTGTCCCACCAAAATGTGGAGAGACTTACTTTTGTCAAGATGAATCAAGCATGGAACAGCCAGGATTTTAACTCACTGATGCCTGATGCATCAGATTAGATCATCCATCTCTACACTATGTCAACTGTGCCACTCTGTGGCCTCCTGATGCTCCCATCTCCACACCATGTCACCTTGCCACTCTGTGGTATCATGCTGCTGCGGTTGCTACCATCTCCACACTATGTCACCTTGCCGCTCTGTGGTATCATGCTGCTGCGGTTCCTGCCATCTCCACACTGTCACCTTTCCACTCCGTGGTATCATGCTGCTGCGGTTGCTGCCATCTCCACAATATGTCAACTGTGCCACTCTGTGGTATCATGCTGCTGCGGTTGCTGTCATCTCCACACTATGTCACCATGCCACTCTATAGCCTCCTAATGCTGTCGCCACCTCCAGACTCTGTAATTGTTCCACTCTGTGGCCTCTTAATGCTGCTGCCAACTCCAGACTCTGTCAATGTGTCCCTCTGTGGCCTTCTCATACTGCTGCAAACTGTAGACTCTGTAATGTTGCCACTATGTGGCCTCTTAATGCTGCTGCCAACTCCAGACTCTGTCAATGTGTCCCTCTGTGGCCTTCTCATACTGCTGCAAACTGTAGACTCTGTAATGTTGCCACTCTGTGGACTTCTCATACTGCTGCAAACTCCAGACTCTGTAATTGAGCCACTCTGTGGCATCCTGATGCTGCTTCCAACTCCAGTGTAACGGTCCTTTGCTCACCTGAGTCAGAGGACAGCCGGCTGGTGGTTGGAGTCCAGTGGTAGAGGCCCACAGAAGCAGGAGGCAGGTAGCGTGGTCGATCAGTCCGGGTCGGCAGTAGAGATGGCAGCGAGGTAACAGCAGGAGTCGACAGAGGCGTGGTCGGTGGAAGGCAAAGGGTCAATGCAGGCGGCAGTTCAGCAAGGTCAAACGGTCCGGGTCGGCAACAAATGTAAACAGCAGTAGTCGTGGAGGCGCAGAGAGGAAGCTTGCTACAGGCTTGGAGGCACAATAACCAGCAAAGGGCTGGGTTCAAGGGCTGGGTTTTATAGGGAAGTAGCAGGTGCAAGAGATTGGGATAATCAGCAGGACAAGGCAAGGACAAGAGAGGTAGAAGTTAGCAGTTAGCTAGAGAATAGTCCAAGGAGAGACGGTAGCCTAGTGGGTAGAGCTACTGCCTGGGACATGACTGGCCACGGGTTCGAGTCCTGACAGTACTCCCCCCCTTCCAAGGTGACCTCCGGGCACCGCAGGGGAAGGCTTATCTGGGTGACTCAGATGGAACTCCCTGACAAGTCTGGGGGCATGAATGTTCTCCTCCGGTTCCCAGGAGTTGTCTTCTGGAGGATAGCCTTTCCAGGAAATCAAGTATTGTATTTTGCCCCGGTGGAGTCTGGAGTCGAGGATCTTAGAGACAATGTACTCCTCTTCGCCTTGTACCCTTACTGGTGGTGAGGGGGGAGGATGGCGGCCAGGGAAGGTGTTCTCTACAAACAGCTTGAGAAGGGAGCAATGGAAGACTGGGTGCACCCTGATGGAATCTGGAAGGTCAAGCCGGAACGTGACCTCGTTGATTTGTGCGGTGACCTGGAACGGACCCATGTATTTTGGGGCTAACTTTTTGGAGGGGACCTTCAGTCTGAGGTTCCTGGTGGACAGCCATACCTTGTCTCCTACATGGAAGCCCGGGGTGGGTTTGCGGCGTCTGTCTGCTCCCTGTTTAAAGCGCCTCTGGGCGAGCTGGAGGTTGTCTATTATGTCCTTTTGTGCCTTCTGTAGGGTTGTTAGGCGCTCGGCCACTGCTGGGAGGGTGGAGGCGACGGGCAGGTGAGGAATGAACACGGGGTGCGAGCCTGTGTTAGCAAAGAAAGGGCTGTGCTTGGTTGAGCTGTGCTCAGCATTGTTGTAGGCGAACTCGGCTGTGGGGAGATGGTCAAGCCAGTCATCCTGCAGGTGGGAGCTGAAACAGCGTAGGTACTGCTCTAAGGTCTGGTTAGTTCTCTCCGTCTGCCCATTTGACTGAGGGTGGAAAGCGGAGGAAAGGTTCACTTTAACCCCGAGCGCCAGGCAGAAGTCCTTCCAGAACTTTGAGGTAAATTGTACGTCTCGGTCTGAGACCACGTCGTCCGGAATCCCATGCAGCCTGAAGACCTCTTTGAGGACAAGATCAGCCGTCTGTTTGGCCGTGGGTAGGCCCTTGTAGGGGATGAAATGGGCCATTTTGGTGAGGCGGTCGACCACGACCAGGATGGTGTTCATCCCTTTTGAAGGAGGAAGGTCTACCACAAAGTCCATGGAGATCGAGCCCCAGGGGCGGGAGGGAATTGGGAGGGGTTGTAACAGACCCACGGGAGAGGAACGAGGAGTCTTAGTGCGGGCACAGACCGTGCACGAGGAGATGTACTTCTTGGTGTCCTCCTTGTATGTTGGCCACCAGAAGGAGCGGGAGAAGCTCCTGGGTCTTTCTTGTGCCCAGATGGCTGGCCAGCTTGGAGTCATGGTTAAGTTTGAGCACTTCGAGTCGTGCGATTTCTGGTACATAAAGTTGTAGGTCCTGATGAAACCAATGACCATTTTTAAACGTGAGGCTGACATTCCTTGTGGGGTGGGTGAGGAAGGGGTCATTTTCGTATCCTTCTTTGATTGTGACCAGAAGTTCTTTAGAGTAGGTGGCCCCACAACACTTTTCTCGGATAGGATGTTGTCTTGGCCCTTATTACTCTGTGAGGGCT
The DNA here is from genome assembly GCA_033119425.1 of Bufotes viridis. Lineage (NCBI taxonomy): Eukaryota > Metazoa > Chordata > Amphibia > Anura > Bufonidae > Bufotes > Bufotes viridis. The sequence goes on from CM065590.1 coordinate 582,764,260, forward strand.
CTGAAAACATTCTGGAGAGGGCGTCAGCCTTGCCGTTTTTGATCCGGGCGATAGGTGATGAGAAAGTTGAAGCGGGAAAAGAATAGGCTCCATCTGGCCTGTCTGGCTGTGAGTCTCTTAGCGCTGCGGATGAACTCGAGGTTTTGTGGTCGGTTGAGTACGATTATGGGGTTGGCAGCTTCCTTCAGCAGGTGTCTCCACTCGGAGAAGGCTTCCTTGATCGCCAGTAGTTCTTTGTTCCCGATGTCGTAGTTCTTCTCGGAGGGGGACATCTGGCGAGAGAAATATGCACACGGGTGTAGTAGCATCTTCTCCCTGTCCGTTGTGACAGAACTGCCCCTACCGCGGAGTCAGATGCATCCACTTCGATAGTAAAAGGCAAGTCGGGGTTCGGGTGGACTAGGATTGGAGCAGAAGTGAAGAGGAGTTTCAACTTCGTGAAGGCCTCCTGGGCCTCGGGTGTCCAGGAGAAGGGGACTGCCTTTTTGGTGAGTTGGGTGATCGATGCAATGACCTTGGAGAAGTCCCGGATAAACTTCCGATAGAAGTTGGTGAAGCCAATAAATCTTTGTACCTCCTTCACGTTTCTTGGAATGGGCCAGTCCAACACGGCTTGGACCTTCCCTGGGTCCATACTTAGGCCCTCTGGGAGATGATGTACCCAAGGAACTGAGTGGTGGTTCGCTCAAACTCACATTTCTCGAGTTTGATATAGAGAGAGTTCTGGCGGAGTCTCTGCAATACCCTGCGGACATGTTCGCGATGCTGTTCGAGGTCTTCTGAGAAGATCAAGATGTCGTCCAGGTAAATGACTACAAACAAATCCAGCATGCCCCTAAGGACATCATTAATGAAGTGCTGGAAGGTGGCGGGAGCATTACAAAGTCCGAAGGCATGACCAGGTACTCGAAGTGACCATAACGTGTCCGGAAGGCGGTTTTCCATTCGTCCCCAGGGCGGATTCGGACAAGGTTGTAGGCCCCTCGAAGGTCAAGTTTGGTGAAGATTTTCGCTACCCGGAGTCTCTCGAGGAGTTCAGAAATCAGCGGGAGCGGGTACCGGTTCTTAACGGTTATGTCATTTAGCTTCCTGTAGTCAATGCAGGGACGCAAGGATGAGTCTTTTTCTCCACAAAGAAAAGGGGGCTCCTGCTGGGGAGGTAGAGGGCCGGATGAACCCTTTCTTTTGGTCCTCGTCCAGGTATTCTTTCAGAGCCTTGAGTTCAGGCTCTGAGAGGGAATAGATACTGCCAAAGGGTATTTCGGCCCGGGCAACAGTTCTATTGGGCAGTCGTAGGGTCGGTGTGGCGGCAGCTTGTCTGCGTTTTTCTTGTCGCAGACATCTTGGAACTCACGATATTGAGGGGTAGTAGATTCCTGACGGATACTTCAGAGATAGTCGTGTCTTCGTATGGAAGGACGGGTTTGTGGGAGCAATTGAGCGAACAGAACTCGGACGGAAACCGTAAGCAGCGGGTTTCCCAATCCACCGAGGGTTGTGAGTGGCCAACCATGGAATGCCCAGGATCACCGGGAACTTTGGAGAAGTGATCAGAGAGAAGTGGATCTTTTCACAGTGATTGGGTTCTATGAGGAGCTGTAGTTCAATGGTCTCGTGAGTAGCCGGCCCTGAGGAGAGCGGGGATCCGTCGACGGTTTCCAGGTCAACGGGAGCTGCCTTGACTGTCAATGGAATGTTCTGTTCACGAGCGAAGGTTAGATCCATGAAGTTGCCTCCTGCCCCGGAGTCTAACATCGCTGAACAGGAGAGTTGTTGCCCCTCAATGTCGATGAGGATGGGGATGATGAAATGGGATCCATGAGCTGCCGTGTTGTTATTTTCAGGGGCTGCTGGTGGGGCTGGAGTCAGTGGTTGCTCCTTTAGCTCCGTGACGGCAATAGTCTTTCGGATCTTATTGGGACATTTAATGGCAAAATGACCCGGCTCCCACAGTAGAGGCAGAGGTTTTCGGCCAGCCGTCTCTCCTTCTCAGCTGTGGATAGAGACCTGCGTAGTGCGTCGACCTGCATAGGTTCAGTTGCTGGCTGGAGGTCGCGTTGGGCGGTAGAGGAGAAGGAGTAAGTGGGCCTGTGGTCCAAGGACCAGAGTCGTTCTTTCTTTCTCTCAGACAGCCTTTGGTCTATCCGGATGCATAACTGAATGAAGTCATCCAGACTGTCCGGGGCCTCAACTCTGGCGAGTTCATCTTTTATTAATTCTGACAGGCCTCGCGGAACTGGCTCCTCTGTGCAGCTAGGTTCCAGGTGGTGTCCGTGACCCAGCGGCGAAATTCGGCGGTGTATTCAGCAACGGAGCGTCTCCCTTGCCGTAAACTATGTAGTCGCGCCTCAGCTGTTGCACAGCGGTTGGGGTCATCGAAGACTTGGCTCATGGCGGCAATAAAGTTGTTTAAGTCGTCCAGGAGCTGACTGTTAGTCTCCACGTATGGTGATGCCCATGCTAGTGCTTCATCCGTCAGGAGATTAACCATGAATAGCACCTTCTTTCTCTCGGTAATGAAGGGGCCCGGGTACATCTGAAAATAGATGCGGCATTGGTTTAGAAACCCCGATACTGGCGTCTGTCGCCGCCGAATTTTGATGGAAGTGGCATGCAGTATCTGCGGCCGTGCTGCGGACGTCCAGGAGTTGCCTCTGAAGTTCAATAATCTCCCTCTGTTGGCTTCGGACAACGCCTTGGAGCTGGGCAAATTCCTCCTGGTACGTAGTACCGAATTCCTGCAGTTCGGTAACCTGCTTGCGCAGAGTGGCCATTGCGGACTCCATGGTAGGGCTGGTTATTCTGTAACGGTCCTTTGCTCACCTGAGTCAGAGGACAGCCGGCTGGTGGTTGGAGTCCAGTGGTAGAGGCCCACAGAAGCAGGAGGCAGGTAGCGTGGTCGATCAGTCCGGGTCGGCAGTAGAGATGGCAGCGAGGTAACAGCAGGAGTCGACAGAGGCGTGGTCGGTGGAAGGCAAAGGGTCAATGCAGGCGGCAGTTCAGCGAGGTCAAACGGTCCGGGTCGGCAACAAATGTAAACAGCAGTAGTCGTGGAGGAGCAGAGAGGAAGCTTGCTACAGGCTTGAGGCACAATAACCAGCAAAGGGCTGGGTTCAAGGGCTGGGTTTTATAGGGAAGTAGCAGGTGCAAGAGATTGGGATAATCAGCAGGACAAGGCAAGGACAAGAGAGGTAGAAGTTAGCAGTTAGCTAGAGAATAGTCCAAGGAGAGACGGTAGCCTAGTGGGTAGAGCTACTGCCTGGGACATGACTGGCCACGGGTTCGAGTCCTGACAGTACTCCCCCCCTTCCAAGGTGACCTCCGGGCACCGCAGGGGAAGGCTTATCTGGGTGACTCAGATGGAACTCCCTGACAAGTCTGGGGGCATGAATGTTCTCCTCCGGTTCCCAGGAGTTGTCTTCTGGAGGATAGCCTTTCCAGGAAATCAAGTATTGTATTTTGCCCCGGTGGAGTCTGGAGTCGAGGATCTTAGAGACAATGTACTCCTCTTCGCCTTGTACCCTTACTGGTGGTGAGGGGGGAGGATGGCGGCCAGGGAAGGTGTTCTCTACAAACAGCTTGAGAAGGGAGCAATGGAAGACTGGGTGCACCCTGATGGAATCTGGAAGGTCAAGCCGGAACGTGACCTCGTTGATTTGTGCGGTGACCTGGAACGGACCCATGTATTTTGGGGCTAACTTTTGGAGGGGACCTTCAGTCTGAGGTTCCTGGTGGACAGCCATACCTTGTCTCCTACATGGAAGCCCGGGTGGGTTTGCGGCGTCTGTCTGCTCCCTGTTTAAAGCGCCTCTGGGCGAGCTGGAGGTTGTCTATTATGTCCTTTTGTGCCTTCTGTAGGGTTGTTAGGCGCTCGGCCACTGCTGGGAGGGTGGAGGCGACGGGCAGGTGAGGAATGAACACGGGTGCGAGCCTGTGTTAGCAAAGAAAGGGCTGTGCTTGGTTGAGCTGTGCTCAGCATTGTTGTAGGCGAACTCGGCTGTGGGGAGATGGTCAAGCCAGTCATCCTGCAGGTGGGAGCTGAAACAGCGTAGGTACTGCTCTAAGGTCTGGTTAGTTCTCTCCGTCTGCCCATTTGACTGAGGGTGGAAAGCGGAGGAAAGGTTCACTTTAACCTCGAGCGCCAGGCAGAAGTCCTTCCAGAACTTTGAGGTAAATTGTACGTCTCGGTCTGAGACCACGTCGTCCGGAATCCCATGCAGCCTGAAGACCTCTTTGAGGACAAGATCAGCCGTCTGTTTGGCCGTGGGTAGGCCCTTGTAGGGGATGAAATGGGCCATTTTGGTGAGGCGGTCGACCACGACCAGGATGGTGTTCATCCCTTTTGAAGGAGGAAGGTCTACCACAAAGTCCATGGAGATCGAGCCCCAGGGGCGGGAGGGAATTGGGAGGGGTTGTAACAGACCCACGGGAGAGGAACGAGGAGTCTTATTGCGGGCACAGACCGTGCACGAGGAGATGTACTTCTTGGTGTCCTCCTTGTATGTTGGCCACCAGAAGGAGCGGGAGAGAAGCTCCTGGGTCTTTCTTGTGCCCAGATGGCTGGCCAGCTTGGAGTCATGGTTAAGTTTGAGCACTTCGAGTCGTGCGATTTCTGGTACATAAAGTTGTAGGTCCTGATGAAACCAATGACCATTTTTAAACGTGAGGCTGACATTCCTTGTGGGGTGGGTGAGGAAGGGGTCATTTTCGTATCCTTCTTTGATTGTGACCAGAAGTTCTTTAGAGTAGGTGGCCCCCACAACACTTTTCTCGGATAGGATGTTGTCTTGGCCCTTATTACTCTGTGAGGGCTCTGAAAACATTCTGGAGAGGGCGTCAGCCTTGCCGTTTTTTGATCCGGGGCGATAGGTGATGAGAAAGTTGAAGCGGGAAAAGAATAGGCTCCATCTGGCCTGTCTGGCTGTGAGTCTCTTAGCGCTGCGGATGAACTCGAGGTTTTTGTGGTCGGTTAGTACGATTATGGGGTTGGCAGCTTCCTTCAGCAGGTGTCTCCACTCGGAGAAGGCTTCCTTGATCGCCAGTAGTTCTTTGTTCCCGATGTCGTAGTTCTTCTCGGAGGGGGACATCTGGCGAGAGAAATATGCACACGGGTGTAGTAGCATCTTCTCCCCTGTCCGTTGTGACAGAACTGCCCCTACCGCGGAGTCAGATGCATCCACTTCGATAGTAAAAGGCAAGTCGGGGTTCGGGTGGACTAGGATTGGAGCAGAAGTGAAGAGGAGTTTCAACTTCGTGAAGGCCTCCTGGGCCTCGGGTGTCCAGGAGAAGGGGACTGCCTTTTTGGTGAGTTGGGTGATCGATGCAATGACCTTGGAGAAGTCCCGGATAAACTTCCGATAGAAGTTGGTGAAGCCAATAAATCTTTGTACCTCCTTCACGTTTCTTGGAATGGGCCAGTCCAACACGGCTTGGACCTTCCCTGGGTCCATACTTAGGCCCTCTGGGGAGATGATGTACCCAAGGAACTGAGTGGTGGTTCGCTCAAACTCACATTTCTCGAGTTTGATATAGAGAGAGTTCTGGCGGAGTCTCTGCAATACCCTGCGGACATGTTCGCGATGCTGTTCGAGGTCTTCTGAGAAGATCAAGATGTCGTCCAGGTAAATGACTACAAACAAATCCAGCATGCCCCTAAGGACATCATTAATGAAGTGCTGGAAGGTGGCGGGAGCATTACAAAGTCCGAAAGGCATGACCAGGTACTCGAGTGACCATAACGTGTCCGGAAGGCGGTTTTCCATTCGTCCCCAGGGCGGATTCGGACAAGGTTGTAGGCCCCTCGAAGGTCAAGTTTGGTGAAGATTTTCGCTACCCGGAGTCTCTCGAGGAGTTCAGAAATCAGCGGGAGCGGGTACCGGTTCTTAACGGTTATGTCATTTAGCTTCCTGTAGTCAATGCAGGGACGCAAGGATGAGTCTTTTTCTCCACAAAGAAAAAGGGGCTCCTGCTGGGGAGGTAGAGGGCCGGATGAACCCTTTCTTTTGGTCCTCGTCCAGGTATTCTTTCAGAGCCTTGAGTTCAGGCTCTGAGAGGGAATAGATACTGCCAAAGGGTATTTCGGCCCCGGGCAACAGTTCTATTGGGCAGTCGTAGGGTCGGTGTGGCGGCAGCTTGTCTGCGTTTTCTTGTCGCAGACATCTTGGAACTCACGATATTGAGGGGTAGTAGATTCCTGACGGATACTTCAGAGATAGTCGTGTCTTCGTATGGAAGGACGGGTTTGTGGGAGCAATTGAGCGAACAGAACTCGGACGGAAACCGTAAGCAGCGGGTTTCCCAATCCACCGAGGGGTTGTGAGTGGCCAACCATGGAATGCCCAGGATCACCGGGAACTTTGGAGAAGTGATCAGAGAGAAGTGGATCTTTTCACAGTGATTGGGTTCTATGAGGAGCTGTAGTTCAATGGTCTCGTGAGTAGCCGGCCCTGAGGAGAGCGGGGATCCGTCGACGGTTTCCAGGTCAACGGGAGCTGCCTTGACTGTCAATGGAATGTTCTGTTCACGAGCGAAGGTTAGATCCATGAAGTTGCCTCCTGCCCCGGAGTCTAACATCGCTGAACAGGAGAGTTGTTGCCCCACAATGTCGATGAGGATGGGGATGATGAAATGGGATCCATGAGCTGCCGTGTTGTTATTTTCAGGGGCTGCTGGTGGGGCTGGAGTCAGTGGTTGCTCCTTTAGCTCCGTGACGGCAATAGTCTTTCGGATCTTATTGGGACATTTAATGGCAAAATGACCCGGCTCCCCACAGTAGAGGCAGAGGTTTTCGGCCAGCCGTCTCTCCTTCTCAGCTGTGGATAGAGACCTGCGTAGTGCGTCGACCTGCATAGGTTCAGTTGCTGGCTGGAGGTCGCGTTGGGCGGTAGAGGAGAAGGAGTAAGTGGGCCTGTGGTCCAAGGACCAGAGTCGTTCTTTCTTTCTCTCAGACAGCCTTTGGTCTATCCGGATGCATAACTGAATGAAGTCATCCAGACTGTCCGGGGCCTCAACTCTGGCGAGTTCATCTTTTATTAATTCTGACAGGCCTCGCCGGAACTGGCTCCTCTGTGCAGCTAGGTTCCAGGTGGTGTCCGTGACCCAGCGGCGAAATTCGGCGGTGTATTCAGCAACGGAGCGTCTCCCTTGCCGTAAACTATGTAGTCGCGCCTCAGCTGTTGCACAGCGGTTGGGGTCATCGAAGACTTGGCTCATGGCGGCAATAAAGTTGTTTAAGTCGTCCAGGAGCTGACTGTTAGTCTCCACGTATGGTGATGCCCATGCTAGTGCTTCATCCGTCAGGAGATTAACCATGAATAGCACCTTTTTTCTCTCGGTAATGAAGGGGCCCAGGTACATCTGAAAATATATGCGGCATTGGTTTAGAAACCCCCGATACTGGCGTCTGTCGCCGCCGAATTTTGATGGAAGTGGCATGCAGTATCTGCGGCCGTGCTGCGGACGTCCAGGAGTTGCCTCTGAAGTTCAATAATCTCCTCTGTTGGCTTCGGACAACGCCTTGGAGCTGGGCAAATTCCTCCTGGTACGTAGTACCGAATTCCTGCAGTTCGGTAACCTGCTTGCGCAGAGTGGCCATTGCGGACTCCATGGTAGGGCTGGTTATTCTGTAACGGTCCTTTGCTCACCTGAGTCAGAGGACAGCCGGCTGGTGGTTGGAGTCCAGTGGCAGAGGCCCACAGAAGCAGGAGGCAGGTAGCGTGGTCGATCAGTCCGGGTCGGCAGTAGAGATGGCAGCGAGGTAACAGCAGGAGTCGACAGAGGCGTGGTCGGTGGAAGGCAAAGGGTCAATGCAGGCGGCAGTTCAGCGAGGTCAAACGGTCCGGGTCGGCAACAAATGTAAACAGCAGTAGTCGTGGAGGAGCAGAGAGAAAGCTTGCTACAGGCTTGGAGGCACAATAACCAGCAAAGGGCTGGGTTCAAGGGCTGGGTTTTATAGGGAAGTAGCAGGTGCAAGAGATTGGGATTATCAGCAGGACAAGGCAGGGACAAGAGAGGTAGAAGTTAGCAGTTAGCTAGAGAATAGTCCAAGGAGAGACGGTAGCCTAGTGGGTAGAGCTACCGCCTGGGACATGACTGGCCACGGGTTCGAGTCCTGACATCCAGACTCTGCCATTGAGCCACTCTGTGGCCTCCTGAAGATGCTGCCAACTGCAGACAAGGTCATTGAGCCACTCTGTGGCCTCCTAAAGATGCTGTTGCCAACTCCAGACTCTGTCAATGTGTCCCTCTGTGGCCTTCTCATACTGCTGCAAACTGTAGACTCTGTAATTGTGCCACTCTGTGGCCTTCTCATACTGCTGCAAACTCCAGACTCTGTCATTGTGCCACTCTGTGGCCTTCTCATACTGCTGCAAACTCCAGACTCTGTCATTGTGCCACTCTGTAGCCTCCTGATGCTGTTGCCAACTCCAGACTTGGTCATTTTGCCACTCTCTAGCCTTCTTGACACTAACATGGACCTGTAAGACTGAGTTCATACTTAAGTTATTTGGTCAGTTTTTTCTCCGTGAATGCCCAAATAAGTGAAGTGTGCTGTGATTCTAAGAGCGACGCCTGTCATCTGCATTCATATTGACTAACAATATTATATCACCACCCCAGCACACTCTCTATGCGTGTTACTGCAAGGCACAATGTTCTACACCCAACTAAAGGCTCTCTGCAGCCCGGAAATAGCCTTTTTTAATGAGATTTGCCTTAAATAAATTCGGATCGAAGCAAATTTTTTTCGGCGAGCCAGCCGAATCTAAGTTTTTAGAAATTCACTTATCTCTAGGTGTAACCATTCCATTTCTGTGTCTACTCAAACGCTGGCTGCTCACAATTAAGGCCGACACTTTGCATGTGGAAGAGTGGAAATGGGTGAAGAAGACATTACACAGGGTGATAGCCAGACCACACTCAGTTTGTCTTCTCAGCGCGAATTGGATGATGAAGAGGAGGAGGAGTAGGAGACAGTTGCCTGTGCTACAGAGGGTAGTACCCATGAAAGTTTAATTCCATCTGTTCACTGTGCATGGGCAGAAAAGGAGCAAGAGGATGAGGATTTGTACAAAATTATTTGAGCCCGTCTGCCAAACGTCAAGGCGATCTTGATTATGCCTCTTTCACACTAGCGTTGTTAGGATCCGGCGTGCACTTCCGTCGCCGGAATGCACGCCGGATCCTGCACAACGCAAGTGAACTGAAAGCATTTGAAGACTGATCAGTCTTCAAAATGCTTTCAGTGTTACTATGGCAGCCAGGACGCTACTAGCGTCCTGGTTGCCATAGTAGCAGTGGGGAGCGGGGGAGCGGCATACTTACATTCCGTGCGGCTCCCCGGGCGCTCCTGAATGACGTCAGAGCGCCCTGCGCGCATGGATCACGTGATCCGTGCGATCACGTGATCTATGCACTGGGGCGCCCTGACGTCATCCTAGAGCGTCCCGAGAGCCGCACGGAATGTAAGTATGCCGCTCCCCCGCTCCCCCTACTCTTTACTATGGCAACCAGGACTTTAGCGTCCTGGCTTCCATAGTAACCATTGACAAAGCTAAGCGTCGGTTCGGCGATGCGCGGAAACGACGTTTAGCTAAAGGCCGGATCCAGACTAATGCCCTTCAATGGGCATTAATTCCGGATCCGGCGTTGCGGCATGTCTTCCGGATTTTTGGACGGAGACAAATCCACAGCATGCTGCGCTTTTGTCAACGTCCAAAAAACGTTCACATACTGAACGGAAGACATCCTGATGCATCCTGAACGGATTTCTCTCCATTCAGAATGCATTAGGATAATCCTGATCAGTAGCTTTCCGTCCTAGAGACCCGAGGACGGATCTCTAGGACGGAAAGCTAAAACGCTAGTGTGAAAGAGGCCTTAGACGGGTTCCTAACACTAAATCCTACTTGTTATTTGTTATATGCCATGACCGCCACATAAAATCCAGGGAGTGCAGGTATAGAGTGGGCTCAGCATGCATGCTGGTACTTGCATCCCTGGATTCAATGGAGGCTGTTATGGAACCAAAAATGGTAAAAAGCAGAGTGGACACAGCATGCATGCGGAACCTGCACTCCCTGGATTTTATGTGGCCGTCATGGCACATAACGGGTAGGATTTAGTGTTAGGAACCCGTCTAATCGAGATTGCCTTGACGTTTGGCAGACGCGCTCAAATATTTTTGTACAAAATTGTGGTACTTGTAGTCCATTGCTGGTATCTTCCATTGTATGCATTTTTTGCTGTTGATTGCCCCTAGCAACGGACTACAAGTGCAGGATTTGCTCCCCTATATACATGCACAACTGCATATGGGTTGAGCATATCCTGCTTGTTAACCGCTCCCGGACCGCCGTACGCAGGATCGCGTTCTGCGGGCAGCCGGGATCTTCTGTTCCGACGCATCTACGCGTCATCTCGCGAGACGCGAGATTTCGCGTAGATGTGCCCGCGCATGCGCAGATCGCGCACGGCAAAAGGCGCAGGGCCACTTGGTCATCAGCCTGCCAGCCACTCGGCAGCGCTGGTGGGCTGATGACTTTTAAAAAAACGAATGAGAAGCCATTTAACCCATCATATTTGTAAATATGATGGATTAAATGGCTTCTGTGCTCTCTCCTGGGTCCTTTTCGTCGGTTGGACCCAGGAGAGAGCACACCTTACTGTGAGTACACCAAGCACCACACATAAGCCCCCTGATCAGCCCCCCATCACCCAAATTAACCCCTTGATCACCCCTTTCATCACCTGTCAATCATCTAGTGAAAGGGAAAAAAGTGATCAGTGTAAACTGTCACTTTTTTTTTTTCACTAGGATTGACTTTCAGGTTTAGATTAGTTTAGGCCCCTTTGGTAGGTAGTTAGCGTTAGCGCCCAGCCCGCACCGCAGTCACTGGTTCGCTGATTAGCGTAGCGCTAATCAGCGTTTGTACTTTTATAGTATCTGTAAGTGATCAGAACTGATCACGGTCAGATATATAATAGTACTAGTGTCACTTTAGCTCGCCCCCCACCCAAAACGCAGTGTTTGCCCGATCAGGCCTGATCGGTCGCCCACACGTGCGTTTTTTTTTTATCACTGCACTTCACAAGCGCTGCGGGGATAAAAAAAATCAGTTTTGATCTTTTTTATCAATCGCAGCGGCTTCTATACTTCGCTAGCCTCCCATTTGTAAGACAGGCTTGCTCTTTTTCTTGGGTGGTCTCAGGGAATACCCCCTAAATTTAGTCGTCCAAATGTCAAATAAGGGGTATTCTCCTGGAGAGGCCTACAGAATTCTGACCCAGTCGGATGAGGAATGGGAACCCTCATCTGACGAATCTAGCGGGTCAGAATACAAACCTGTAGAAAGCAGTGGCAGTCTGACCCAAAGTTCGGACGAGGAGGTTGAGGTCCCTGATAGCACCAGGCGTACCTGGCCCCGTGTTGCTAGACCACAGGTAGCGCATTATCCGTTTCAAGGGCAGCAGAGTGGGGCTGGCGCTGCCGGATTATGTAGTGAGGCATACACCAGCAGCGCAGCCCATCCTGGACCTTCTACCAGCACTGCCGTACAACATGGTGAAGTGGCGAGCACCAGAAGGGCAGTAGAAGCTGGTACGGTGGCACGTGCAGTAGTTTCCCCGTCGCAGCCACCGCGCAGACAGGCCCGTAGAGCCCCTAGAGTCCCTGAGGTGCTGGCAAACCCTGATTGGCAGCCCCCTTCTTCAGCCGCACCAGTAGTTCCCCCTTTCACCGCCCAGTCAGGAGTTCGGGTGGAAACAGCTCAGATCGGATCGGCGTTGGGGTTTTTTGAGCTGTTTTTCACTGCGGAGCTCTTTGACTTAGTCGTGGCAGAAACAAACAGATATGCCACTCAATTTATCGCCGACAACCCGGGAAGCTCTTATGCCCAGCCTTTCCGGTGGAAACCAGTCCAAGTTTCCGAATTTAGAACTTTTCTCGGCCTTCTCCTCAGCATGGGCATTACAAAAAAACATGAATTGCGGTCATATTGGTCCACGAACCCATTTCATAACATGCCCATGTACTCTGCTGCCATGTCCAGGACACGTTTTGAGACCATCCTGCGTTTCCTGCACTTTAGCGACAACACCACCTCCCGTCCCAGAGGCCACCCAGCTTTTGACCGGCTCCATAAAATTCGGCCCCTCATAGACCATTTCAACCAGAAATTTGCAGATTTGTACACCCCTGCACAAAACATCTGCGTAGACGAGTCCCTTGTACATTTTACCGGGCGCCTTGGCTTCAAGCAGTACATCCCAAGCAAGCGCGCCCGGTATGGGGTCAAATTGTATAAGCTCTGTGAAAGGGCCACAGGCTATACGCACAAATTTCGGATCTATGAGGGAAAAGATCAGACCCTGGAGCCGGTCGGTTGCCCTGACTACCTGGGGAGCAGTGGGAAGATAGTCTGGGACTTGGTGTCACCCTTATTCGGCAAGGGTACCATCTTTATGTGGACAACTTTTACACAAGTGTGGCCCTCTTCAGGCATTTGTTCCTAGAACAGATTGGCTGCTGCGGCACCGTGCGACCTAGTCGCCGGGGCTTCCCCCAACGGCTCATTACCACCAGACTTGCAAGGCGGCAGAGGGCTGCATTGTGTAACGAAGAACTGCTCGCGGTGAAATGGAGAGACAAGCGTGACGTTTACATGCTCTCCTTTATTCACGCAGACACGACAGTCCAAATTGAACGGGCAACCAGTGTCGTTGAAAAGCCCCTCTCAGTCCACGACTATAACCTCCACATGGGAGGGGTGGACTTCAACGACCAGATGTTGGCCCCGTATTTGATTTCCCGAAAGACCAGACGCTGGTATAAGAAGGTGTCTGTATATTTGATTCAATTGGCTCTATATAACAGTTACGTTCTCTACAGTAAGGCTGGGAGAACGGGATCCTTCCTCAAATTCCAGGAAGAGATCATCGAGAACCTCCTGTATCCAGCAGGTTCCGTGGCCCCAACCACCAGTGTAGTTAGCCGTCTACACGAGCGGTACTTCCCTAGCGTTGTGCCTGGTACCTCAACCCAACCGCCACCCCGAAAAAGATGTCGTGTCTGTAGCAGGAGTGGAATAAGGCGTGACACCCGTTATTTCTGTCCTGACTGTCCTGACCACCCTACCCTATGCCTTGGAGAGTGTTTCCGGAAGTACCACACCCAGGTACACTTAGGGACATAGGGACAGCACTACACAGGTAGTTTTTTTTCCACTCAGGCTCTAGGGTCTCTCAGGACACTAGGTTTTGAGAGACCCTAACACATAGGGAACGGTGCTGGTGTGCTACAGCAGAAGTTTGAAGCGGTAGAAACCTCTCCTTTCACTTGGGATAACGTGTATAATGTACTTCGCACCATCTCTGTGTGATTTACACTTTACACATTGTCCCATGGGAGAGGAGAGGTCTCTGCTAGGAAAATAAAGAGTGAGATGGTAAAAAAAAAAAAATTTAAACAGGTAGCAAGAAAAAAAAATCTTGAGTTAGTTCAGGTTGTTATGTTCATGTTTTACAATGTTCTGGTTTTATAAAAAAAGTTTGCAACGTTCAAGTTATGTGCCTGCTGCCTGTTTTTTCTTCTTTTTTTTTTTTTTCCCCCATAACCACCCTTTATTTTCCAGGTAGACCAACGGACCAACCGACAAAAACGCCGCAGCACTGATGTGAATTCTGAGAGAAGCATTGCGCTGCTGTCAGAAGACACGTGAAGTCGGTGTATGCGGCGCTGCAAGACGAGATTTCTCCTCTGCAGGACAGGTACGTTTGCCCTGGCATGTGAGCTGAGGAGAGGTGTTGGAGTTCATATGCTTTGGCAAACACTTTGTATCAAAAAATCTGGCAAAGATGTCTTCCTCCACACCGATCGATTGATCGATGTGAATGAAGAAATCACGTTTGCCAGGACATAGGAGCTGAGTGGGTATGGATGTTTGGGCGGAGCCCCTATGTCCTGGCAATCGCCAGGCCCCTCTTTTTTTTTTCTTGCATATTTTTTGGCAGAGATTTTTTCATCCACATCGATCGATGCGAATGAGGAAATCTGTGCCGTTCATTTTTTCTTTCAGCGCAGAGGCTGAACGGAAAAAAAATATCTCATTACCCGTATGCTCCATATATGGAGAATAGCAGAAACTCCTAATGCTGGCCATACATGTAATGATTGTGGAGACCCTCAAATGCCAGGGCAGTACAAAAACCTCACATGTGACCCCATTTCGGAAAGAAGACACCCCAAGGTATTCGCTGAGGGGCATATTGAGTCCATGAAAGATTGAATTTTTAGTCACAAGTTAGCGGAAAGGGAGACTTTGTGAAAAAAACAAAAAAAAATCAAATCCTGCTAACTTGTGCAAAAAAAAAAAATCTTCTATGTACTCGCCATGCCCCTCACAGAATACCTTGGGGTGTCTTCTTTCTAAAATGGGGTCACATGTGGAGCATTTATACTGCCCTGGCATTTTAGGGGCCCTGAAGCGTGAGAAGAAAAATGCGTAAAAATACCGTCCTAAAAGGTACTCATTGGATTTAGGGCCGATTTGCGCAACTTGGCTGCAAAAAAGTGGACACATGTGGTATCGCCGTACTCAGGAGAAGTAGGGCAATGTGTTTTGGGATGTACTTTTACATATACCCATACTGGGTGTGAAAAATATCTCTGTAAATGACAACTTTTAAAAAAAAATTTATACAAAGTTGTCATTTACAGAGATATTTTCACACCCAGTAGAGTATAGGTAAAAATACGCCCCAAAACACATTGCCTACTTCTCCAGTACGACGATACCCCATGTGTGCCACTTTTGCATCCAAGATGCGCAAATGGACCCCAAATCCAATGAGTACCTGCTAGAATTTTACAGGACATTTTTACGCATTTGGATTCCAAACTGCTTCTCTCACTTTAGGGGCCCCTAAAATGCCAGGATAGTAAAAATACCACACAAGTGACCCCATTTCGGAAAGTAGACACCCCAAGGTATTTGCTGATGGGCATAGTGAGTTCATGGAAGTTGTTATTTTTTGGCACAAGTTAGCGGAAATGGATTTTTTTTTTTTTTTTTTTTACAAAGTCTCATATTCCACTAACTTGTGCCAAAAAATACAATTTTACATGAACTCACCATACCCCTCACAGAATACCTTGGGGTGTCTTCTTTCTAATATGGGGTCACTTGTGTGGTATTTTTACTGCCCTGGCATTTTAGGGGCCCCTAAACGTCAGAAGCAGTTTGGAATCCAAATGCGTAAAAAATGTCCTGTGAAATCCTAAAGGTACTCATTGGATTTAGGGCCCCTTTGCGCATCTTGGCTGCAAAAAAGTGGCACACATGTGGTATCGCCGTACTCAGGAGAAGTAGGGCAATGTGTGTTGGGGTGTACTTTTACATATACCCATACTGGGTGTGAAAAATATCTCTGTAAATGACAACTTTTAAAAAAATTTATACAAAGTTGTCATTTACAGAGATATTTTCACACCCAGTAGGGTATAGGTAAAAATACGCCCCAAAACACATGCCCTACTTCTCCGAGTACGGCGATACCCATGTGTGCCACTTTTGCATCCAAGATGCGCAAATGGGCCCCAAATCCAATGAGTACCTTTAGGATTTTACAGGACATTTTACGCATTTGGATTCCAAACTGCTTTTGACGTTTAGGGGCCCCTAAAATGCCAGGGCAGTAAAAATACCACACAAGTGACCCCATTTCGGAAAGAAGACACCCCAAGGTATTCTGTGAGGGGTATGGTGAGTTCATGTAAAATTGTATTTTTGGCACAAGTTAGTGGAATATGAGACTTTGTAAAAAAAAAAAAATACATTTCCGCTAACTTGTGACAAAAATAAAACTTCCATGAACTTACTATGCCCTCAGTAAATACCTTAGGGTGTCTACTTTCGGAAATGGGGTCATTTATGGGGTATTTCTACTGTCTGGGCATTGTAGTACGTCAGGAAACAGGACAGGTGCTCAGAAAGTCAAAGTGCGGAAATTCACTTTTTGCACCATAGTTTGTAAACGCTATAACTTTTACCCAAACCAATAAATATACACTTATTGCATTTTTTTATCAAAGACATGTAGAACAATAAATTTAGAGAAAAATTTATAGAGAAATGTAGTTTTATTTGATAAATTTTCCAACATAAAGTGAAAAATATCATTTTTTTGCAAAAATTTCATCAAAAAAAGTAAAATAGCAAAAAAAGTAAAAATGTCAGCAACAATGAAATACCACCAAATGAAAGCTCTATTAGTGAGAAGAAAAGGAGGTAAAATTCATTTGGGTGGTAAGTTGCATGACGGAGCAATAAACGGGTAAAGTAGTGTAGTGCGGAATTGTAAAAAGTGGCCTGGTCATTAAGGGTGTTTAAGCTAGGGGGGCTGATGTGGTTAAACACCACACCACGTTTTCCAATGGTTTGTATAATATGTTTGAAGGTGTATAAACTCCGAGTTAAATGTGCCTGCTTTTCATCTACACTATAAGACAGAGTTCAGACTAAGCAAATATATTTCTACACTCAGAAGTGCATGACCATAAGGCAAATAAAGTTGATTAAAAGATGGCTGCACAATACATCATAAACTAACAGAAAAATAAAAAAGGGGCTTATTCCAAAAGTTGGAATGAAGGAAGCTCTTAGCGGAATGAGCCCCTTTTTATTTTTCTGTTAGTTTATGATGTATTGTGCAGCCATCTTTTAATCAACTTTATTTGCCTTATGGTCATGCAGTTCTGAGTGTAGAAATATATTTGCTTAGTCTGAACTCTGTCTTATAGTATATATTGAGGGTGGCGCCTCTTGTGGACTGAGCAACGCCCAAGTACCTGGGACTTCTCAGCACAAAAACTATTTAGCTGGTTCCTGCAGTGCCCTGAAAATAAGGAGACTGGTAAGTCTATAAGAGGCAGTATCTGTAGTGTTAGGGACCCTTGTGCGGAAGTCGCCGTGAAGTGGTACTTGGGCCCGACATACTTTTGATCAAAAATGTGCGCTAAGAGCTTTCTTCATTCCAACTTTTGGAATGAGCCCCTTTTTAATTTTTCTGCTTTTCATCTACAGGCTACATTCAGGTGCACCTGGGAGGCTCTGGGCCATATCAGCCGGTCTCGGGTGGGGCTCACAGGCACCTCCCACCTCCCATTGCAAGCATGGTTACATGCTGGAGGTCACTGGTGAGCTGTCTATGAGTCAGGCCTTACGCTCCTGTAATGCCCAACGGCTCCTGGTATCGCCCATACGGCACAGGTAGGTTGAGTGGTAGGGCCTCGGGCTACTTGAGAGACCTTGCCGTGGTGTCCGAGCTTAAGACATGTCCTCCTAGTGGGATATGTCGAAATAACCTCTCAATTTTATCAGTGTGAGGGTTTAGTATTGCCGCAGAGTGCACCTGCCTTTGCTATGGTTATGTTTTTGATTGTTCTTCACATCCACATTATCGTTATCGTATGTAGGATGGTTATTGTGGTACTTGTAGTCCGTTGCTGGCATCTTCCATTGTATGCATTTTTTGCTGTTGATTGCCCCTAGCAACGGACTACAAGTGCAGGATGTGCTCCCCTATATACATGCACAACTGCATATGGGTTGAGCATATCCTGCTTGTTAAACACCACACCACGTTTTCTAATGGTTTGTACAAAATATATTTGCCAAGCATCTCATTTGCAAAACTAGCATAGCATTAGCACCAGAATGTTTTCTATGGCATTACTGTACATTATTTGTGTGCTGCTGCATTACCCCATTTTTTTCCTGTATGTTTCAAGCCATGGCAATGTGCACTTATGCATAGGAATGAGCTGACTGACCAACCCCCTTTTTCTTTACAGCTATACCAGAAGGTCCTTGTTGAAAAATTGCTCTAAAGTTGATAGGCAGACATCCGAACGGATCGTCACTGTCACGGGGACGTACGATCTCCCAGAAGTTATCTAGAGTCAACAAAGCGGCAGCAGGCCCTCATCAGTCCAGTCTTAGTTGCCAAGAGTCTAGTCAACACAATTCTCACCATGACGGCACAACGTGTAGAGGCCAGAGACTTGACCCCCAATAATAGAACCTTATTAACGGAAAGTGTACTCATTCCAATAACAGGGCCTCTTAAGAGTGCTGTATTGTTATTTATCGTCACTACCTCCCCGAGCAAGGAGTGAGTAATTGCCGGGCGCCTACTGCCTTCCTTCGATGCTTGTGCTTTAATAACGTGTCCCTCCCTCTCTGGGTGGTTCACAATTAGGAAAAATAGGGGCGATGCAACAACAGCCGATCAGATTTTAGCCGTTGACTTCCCTTGGATGTGGTAGCAGTTTCATAGGCTCCCTCTCCGGCATTGAACCCTGATTCCCATTACCTATGATCACCATGGTAGGCGCATGAAAAGAACATAAAAAGTTGATAGGGCAGACATCCGTATGGATCGTCGCCTTCATGGGGACCTGCAATCGCCCAGAGGTTATCCAGAATCGCCAATGCGGCAGCAGGCCCTCGCTCCTAATGATGTAGAAGGTCAGAACAGCAGGCCCTTGCTCCAAATGTTTTTGAGGGTCACCAGCGGGCCCTTGCTCCAAATGTTTTTGAGGGTCACCAGCAGGCCATCAGTCATAATTTTTCAAGGGTCTGTATGATGCCCTCCTTTATGTGTAACAAAGGGTGTTTTAGAGTACCGATTCCTTGTAATTTTTGGCAGCCTATCACTTTTTTTTTTTCCGGTTTTGTGTGTATGATTGTCAGTCTGTAAAAGTGGCGTACTACTCGGACAACATGGTTCCCAGCAGCGACCTGGGAGTCCAAGATGTATCCAGACATCCTCCCCATGCTGCTCCCGAACCATTTTGGTGGTGTTTCCATCAATTTCTGACCTTTTCCTATGAACCAGGCACCCTCCCCTCTTCAGAGCAGGGGGTGCCTGGTTTAATGCTCGGTTTCCCATTGACTACAAATGGTGCACCGTTTGGTGCTCGATCAACACTACTCCTGAACTCTTGTTTTTAATTTCCTCATTGTTTCCTCATATTGGAAGCCACAAGCACACTCCAATTTACTCCCCCACAACATACCTCGGGATGCTAGCCACTTCACGACCGCGACATCTCTACCGAACCCCAATTGGCGTCCGTTTGCCCGAACATCTGCCCTCAACGCCCCCCAAAAAACAAACGAATGCCCGAGGATCCATACTAGCGCTGGATTGGAGTCTGCAATAAAAACTACAACAAAAGAACACATTATTATCCGTCTCACCACAGCTCCCCCTACAAACTACCCAACCGCACATATGAGCGAAACCTGATGGATTCTTTTTATAACATTGTCGCACAACCCCAACCTAGCTGCGTCAGTTGCTGCCCCAATCCTGAAGGAGTGACCCGTAAAATCCGCTGGGTCCACCCCAGCCCCTACCAGACATTTTTTTAAAACCGGCACGAATTGGAACCTGAAGAGAAATGAGCCATCACTATGCCTAAGAAGCGGGCCACAATCAAAACTCACCCCTTCCCCAAAAACCCGTAAACACCTCACAGGACACAACAAGCACTCTGGCACCAAAAACAAGGTAACATTCCGCCCCCTGCCTTCCACATCCATTTTAGACGCTCGCAGCCTGATCACCACCCTGTCTTGTAACAAATCCACATCCTCTCCATAAAGAGCCCCTGCAACCCCAACACTC
Organism: Bufotes viridis; assembly: GCA_033119425.1. Taxonomy (NCBI): domain Eukaryota; kingdom Metazoa; phylum Chordata; class Amphibia; order Anura; family Bufonidae; genus Bufotes; species Bufotes viridis. The sequence goes on from CM065590.1 coordinate 582,783,952, forward strand.
TTGGACACCAATTCACCCAAACGAAAAGCCCCAAAAAATGCTAGAGAAAAAGCCAACTGAAACCACCGGACTTGCCCTACAGAACTACATAATAAGTCCACCTGTTTACCAATCCTTAAGAGTAAGGAGAATGACACCGGCCTTCTCCGATCTTCCGTTCTCTGACCCCTCCTTCAACCTTTCCAAACCTGTCTCGCCAAAAAAGCCTTCGTAACGTCAACCATGCCCCGTAACTTAAACCCAAATGCCCGGCCTGCCACACATTTGTTTAACTGCGCCACTGTTCAACCCTGCTTATTGCCATGCCCCAAGAACAACAGTAATGGTATTTTGCCCTCGTCTACTCTCATCCCCAAAGTTGCACACCACTGCTCCCACTCCCTCCAAGCTCTCCCGTACGTGGCCCAAGAACCTGCGCTCAACGAAGCCTGCAACAACCCCTCTACGGTACCTCCAATAGTTCCCACAGCGACCCCGGACACTCCAGGCCTTCTGATTCCACTTCCGGAGCCAACTGTCGAAACCGCTCCCACTGCAAATGAGAAAGAGCATCCGCAATGCTGTTAGAAGCCCCAGGCACATGAACCGCCATCACCCATGCATTCAACGATAAACAGAGCAACACAAGGTGTTGCAACAAGCGAACCACAGGTGGAGACGAAGCAGTCAAACCATTGATCGCTTGTACCACCCTCAGGTTGTCGCAATGAAGGCGCACCTTCTTGTTCCTGAATCTATCACCCCACAACACCATTGCGAGAACAATGGGAAAAAGCTCCAAGAGAGCAAAATTCTTTACCCACCCAAGCACAACCCAAGACTCCGGCCAACGAGCCGCACACCACTGGCCATGACCACTTGTGTTGATCACGAATTTTCGAATTTTAATCGCGAATAGCGGCACTTCGAGAATTCGCAAATATTTAGAATATCGCGAAATATATTCGCAATCACGAATATTCGTTTTTTTAATACCAGTTTATGCAAATTTGTATGCACATTTTTATGCAAATTTTTTATATGCAAATTTTCATAATCAAGAAAATAATGTCATTATTTTCTTGATTGCGAAAATTCGCATATAAAAATTCGCATACAATTTACATAAAAATTTGCATAAACTGGTATTTAAAAGATACCTTTTAAATACCAGTTTATGCTAATTGTATGCAAATTTTATATGCAATTTTTTGCAATTAAGAAAATAATGACTGTAGATTACGAATTTGTGAATTTTCGAATATATGGCGAATATTCGCACAAATATTCGCGAAATATCGCAAATTCGAATATTGCCCCTGCCGCTCATCACTATCTACGACCTCCCCCATCATTAACGTTCTACCATTAAAATTAAAAAAGAAAAACAGCCCACACCCCTAAATCTCTTTTTAATTCCCACCCAAACCTAATGAAGTGATGCGATGCAACTACCCACGGCCCGCAGTAGCCGCCGCCAACCGTCGACAAAAAACCCGACCCATAGGCATAATTCTACACGCAAAGTTTAACTTCCCTAAAAGAGACTGCAGGTCTCACAACCAAATTTTTGACGACCTTCTCGCCTTATCGACTCCCTCCCGCAAATCAGCCACCTTCTCCTCCGGAAGCCGACATTCAATTTTCTCCGTATTTATAACAATCCCTAAAAAAACGTAATTCCGTCGCTGGATCACAGTCTTATCCACAGCTAACAGCACCCCAAAATCCACAAAAACCGACTGTAACGTAGCCAACAAAAGAGAACAAACTCGTGAACTCGCCGGTCCTAAACACAGAAAATCATCCAAGTAATGGATAATAGAGGAACACCCCGCCATGTCAGCCACTACCCATTCCAAGAAAGAACTAAATGCCTCAAAATACGCACATGACACGGAACAACCCATAGGCAAACATCTATCCACAAAATATCCTCCATCCCAAAAACAACCCAACAGATGTAAACTATCCGGGTGAACCGGGAGTAACTGAAAAGCTGCCTCAATATAGGTTTTAGCCAACAAAGTCCCAGGGCCCAGCTTTCTAACCCATGCCACAGCCGCATCAAATGACGTATAGACCATAGCAAAAAGGCCTGGATCAATACTGTCATTGACCGACGCCCCTTTTGGGAAAGACAAGTGATGTATAAGCCAAAACTTGTTCGGCTCTTTTTTGGGCACTAACCCCAGCGGCAAAATACTCAAGTTAGCCAATGGCGCTTCCGCAAATGGCCCATCCATCCTGCCCAAGGAAACCTCCCTCGCTAATTTTTCTGAGACTACTTCCAGATACTTTAAAGCCAAGCGACAAAAAATTTGCGGTACGACCACCGGCAATGGGTACAACGGAAAACTAAACCCCCCCCCCCGACAAACCTTTTTTTAACAACTCCGCCGCCTCCCTCCTGGGATACCTATTTAAGTACCACTCCATCCTTTCCACCCAAACTTGAGTCAGACCCTTTTGCAGCAGAATCCGATCCTCTGTGCTTGCTGCCTTTGAAGCAACGATTAGCCCCGTGGTTACCCCCGCAAGCTGTGCACTCATGCTTAAACTTGCATTTTGCCCCAAACCTTCAGTTGCCTTCATTAAAGAGAAAGCACAATCCTCTGGTGGACGCCGCTGACAGAGTGGACTGCCCTGATCCTCCCGTATCCCCCTGGAAAGACTGCCCCTGCCGCCCCGGCGCTGTCACCCGCAACCATCAACTTATATCTTTATGGTCCCAACGAATATTAGGGCGAAGCGCCTTCCTCTGCCTAAATTGTTCATCGTACCTGAGCCACCCAGAACCCCCATATACCCTGGACGCCTCCCCAATCTCATCCAGGTAACAAAACAGGGCAGAGCACCACTCAGGCATCTTTTACCGATGACACTCGCCAAGATTGCAAACGCCTGCAACCAATGGGCAAACGTGCGTGGGATGAGTCTTTTCGTCCTCTTCCTTTTTTCCCTCACCCAATTGTGCCCTATCCAGGTTAAAACGCTCCAGGGGGAGAAGCGAAAAAATTTCAACGCACTCCCCCTGACATATCCTCTCTCGAACGTCTTGTTTTAAGTGGGCCCTTAACGAACCCTCAAAGCACAAGTACACCTCCCCTTTTGCCGCATCGTCCACCCTAGGCCTTTCCTCTTCACCTCCCACCTGTGTCTGAACCGACACCGATCCTCCCCCCCTTGACTGCGGGCCCCCTCCCGCCCCACTCAAACCCCCATTAACCCCCCCAGGCCGGTAACGGGGACGAACCTGCCACTCCCAACCCTGAAACCCATCCCGCCAGACTACTTAAAATTTGCCCCAGACCCCCACTATCTCCCTGTGATCCCCCCCCCCAGCCCCTACACCCCCCAGGCTGCTAACTAATGTCTGAAGAGCACCCCACATGTTCTCACCTGGCCGACTGGGCGCTGTGAACCATGCAGCTGCTGATCCTGATTCCTGACGAACGGTCCTCACTGACGACTCCACAGATACTTCGGCCATACTTGAACGGCTAGGCGCCTGCATCCCAGCGACGTCCATGCTGGGTGCGCTCCCCACATCTTCAGCTCTCACGCCATTGTCCTGTGTTCTCAGGCCAGGGGAAACCTGCCCGTGATCTCTTGGAGCCCTGCGCCCTCTAGTGGCCACACCTAGCACAGGCTCCCTCCTCCTGCTGCACACTCTCCCTCGCCAAGCGAAGGTTCCTGCCACTAGGGGGAGCAAGGAACCTGCAGACCCAGCTCCTGATCCCACGCTCCTTGCAGGTAAAGACAGGGGGAGGGGCCCCCTGCCTCCGTCGGGGTTCCACTGCGCACATCGATTCCTCCCACCTCTGGAGGACGAGAACAAGATGCACCCATTGTCCCCTGTCTGTGGAGGGTCCGTAGAGGGGCTCCTGCACCTGCGCCGAGCCCTGGGTGTTTCACTGGGGCTAAGGTGCGCCGGCGGGTGGACCCGCCGTGGCCGTTGTGCACATAGCGGTGGGCCAGCTATACCCACCACCTCTCCCTGTAGTAGACCAGCCAGCTGCTCCTGAAGCCATTCCGGTCCCCGGGCCTCCCCTGGCGCCTGTAACCGTGCGATCATCTCCTCCACTGCCTGCATGGTAGGTCACTGCGCTTTTCTAACCATTTCTAAAGCCCCCCCCAACTCCACCACTGATATCACGCCCCTCCACATCCTGACTTCCATTAACCCTACACTTCCCGGACCCTCGCACCTAAATTTCTCATGATGGCCTACCCTTAGGGTAAACCTCTAGTCCGGCCTTACTTGAAAGTCACATACTCAGGTCAATCCCATTCATTATTCCGGTCACATGCTTTTCTCTAACCAATTGAAAGTTCCTTGCTCTTATTCCTAAGCAGTGATGAGTGGCAGGGGCCATATTCGAATTTGCTAAATTTCACTAATTTTTTGTAGAATATTCATCATATATTCACGAATTCAAATATTCGTTATATTTTACTTATTTTTTTTTACACGAAAATCGGCACGATAATGATTGCGTAATTTGCGAATATTGTGCGCTCAATACAGGTGTGGGTCAAAAACAAATATATAGCACTATATTGAATACAGTGCTATATATTAGTTTTTAGAATATTCGTCATTTTTTTTCCATCTGACACATGATACCTCCATGCTTCTTGCTTCTGGGCCAATGAGTAATTAGCCCACAAGCAACTTAGCAGGGAGGAATCATGTTTCAGATGGAAAAAAAATTACGATTATTCTAAAAACTAATATATAGCACTATATTCTAAACATTCGTGAACTCTCGAAGTGCCGATATTCGCAATTAAAATTCGCTATTTGAATATTCGCACTCAACACTATTCTTAAGCTCAGAGCCAAGTGGAAACATTGCTATTTGTCACACAGATTGCTATAGGAGTTCTGTAGTTTCGGAGCACTTCCATCATACCAGACATGGCTTGAGATCAAATTCAACGTTTAGTCCCTTTGGTTGCAATTAGGGATGAGCGAGTCGACTTCAGATGAAACATCCAAAGTCGTTTCGCAAAAAACTTCGATCCAATACAGTACGGAGCGAGCGCTTAATCTATGAAGTTATTAATTAAAGTCACGCAAGACTGCGCAAAGTAATAACTTCCGCTCAATTAAGCCAATCCACTCCACTTCACAGCGATTTAGGCTACGTTCACACGGCGACAATTGTCGCGCGACAAAAAGTCGCGCTATTGTCGCGCAACAATCTTTATAATGGGAGTCTATGGTGTCGCAGTGCGACATGCGACATGCTGCGACTGCGACGCGGCAGTCGCAAAAAATCCATTCAAGATGAGTTTTTCTGCGACTGTCGCGTCGCAGTCGCAGCATGTCGCATGTCGCAATGCGACACCATAGACTTCCATTATAAAAATTGTCGCGCGACAATAGTGCGATAAAATGTTGCGCGACAAATGTTGCAGTGAAGTTGTGCCCCATTACAATTGTCGTCGTGTGAACGTAGCCTTATTCTAGCAATTGGATCTCCTCCCTGCCACTTTCGTTTAACTAGTTCTATTCTGGTGAACATTAGTCCACTGAGGTCTTTCGCATGTACTTTTTTAAAATGTGAGGGGACACTATACGTTTCCAAGCCTTTCTTGTTATTTCGGATATGCTCCTGAACTCTTGTTTTTAATTTCCTCATTGTTCGTCCCACATATTGGAGGCCACAAGCACACTCCAATAAATAGACACCCTACATGCTTGCAAGTATTTTCTCCTTTTATTTTTAAACCAGGACCCTTCTTTGTGGACTGGTGGTCTGTACACTGACTTTTCTATTTCCTTTTCTTTTATTTTTACATCTATTTATAAAATGGACACATTGCAACCACACGGACTGAATGTTGAATTTGACCTCAAGCCATGTCTGGTATGATGGAAGTGCTCTGAAACTACAGAACTCCCTTAGCAATCTGTGTGACAAATAGCAATGTGTCCACTTGGCTCTGAGAATAAGAGAGGGGAACTTTCAATTGGTTAGAGAAAAGCATGTGAACTAAATAATGAATGGGATTGACCTGAGTATATGACTTTCATGAATGAAAGGGATGTGTAATGTCCTATTGGCTGTATTAGACCATGTTATCGGACAGCGATACAAACAGCCAAGATAACCAGGTTTTGAGGCTCCGATATTCTGTGAATGAATGAGTGTGAACCTATCTTAATTTAATCGGACCATGCGGTTGAAACAGCTTTTCAATTTAGAATTGATTCTAACAGTAAAATGTATTTAAGAGGGAAGACTAGTATATTAACAATATTGGTATCATTTTAAATGGAGTATTTCTTGTTTTAAGATGTATTTTAATGTTTACTCGTATGTGATGTATGGTTATTGGAAGGAGGGGATTTTTACCACTAAATGTATAAAAGAAACGCCCTAATGAAGGTACAGTATGTGCTCCTGATGAAGCGATGGCGAAACCTAGGTCGCGCAAAGACACGAGGGCTTATACAGCTTTATGATATGCCTAATCTTTTTCTACGTTTGTGAGTATAATAAACCTATTAATTGCTTAACCCTTGTTGATGGTGCTTCACTATCTACGTGACCTTTGGCGTTCACAAAGGGACTGACTGGAAAGCAAAGTGATTCCTGTAAATTATTGATGTTTTCCTATATCTGAATACGTTTAAGGCTTTACCTAGGGAGGTTTACTTTTTGGATACCTGGAGCAGCGCGGTCCTACATTAAGATTTATGGATTGACTGCGTGAATTAAACCCACTTTACTTTGGGACCTGCAGCGCAATTGACAGGCGACGTAACAGAACCAATCCTGTTACACCTTGCTGCACTGACTGGGAATCCAAATTTAAATTAAACTCTGTAATAACAGCAAACCGTTCTTGTTATTGAGGTGCAAGTGCTGTGTGATACAGGCATTAACAGGGTGTATTACTAGGAAATATTTCTACATTTATTTGCCATTTAGCGGTGCAGTTATACATTTTGGTCTATATATATTTGGACAGAGACAATATTTTTCTAATTTTTGTTCTGTACATTACCACAATGTTTTTTAAACAAAACAATTGAGATGCAGTTGAAGTTCAGGCTTTCAGCTTTAATTCAGAGGGTTGAACAAAATTATTGCAAAAAATGTAAGCAATAAAGCATTTTATGAATTCAATCTTTTCATTTCGGGGGCTCAAAAGTAATTTGACAAATTAAATAATTGTAATTAAAATGTTAATTTCTAATACTTGTTTGAAAACCCTCTGTTGGCAATGACTGCCTGAAGTCTTGCTCTCATGGACATCACCAGACGCTGTGTTTCCTCCTCTTTAATCCTCGGCCATTACTGCCGCGGTTTTCAGTTGCTGTTTGTTTGTGGCCTTTCTGTCTGAAGTTTATTCTTTAACAAGTGAAATGCTCTATTGGGTTCATGTCGGATGATTGACTTGGCCATTCAAGAATATTCCACTTCTTTGCTTTAATAAACTCCTGTGTTGCTTTGGCTTTATGTTTTGGGCCATTGTCCATCTGTATTATGAAACGCCGACCAATCAGTTTGGCTGCATTTGGCTGGATTTGAGCACCCAGTATGTCTCTGAAAATCCCAGAATTCATCCGGCTGCTTCTGTCCTGTGTCACCTCATCAGTAAACACCAGGGACCCAGTGCAGCCATGCATGTCCAAGATTCACACTGCCTCCACCATGTCTTACAGATGATGTGGCATGCTTTGGATCATGAGCTGTACCGTGCCTTCGCCATACTTTTTTCTTTTCATCATTCTGGTAGAAGTTGATCTTGGTTTCATCTGTCCAAAGAATGTTCTTCCAGAAGTGTGCTGGTTTTTTATATTTAAAATGTTTGTTCTGTACATTAACTCAATGGATTTTGAACAAAACAATTCAGATGCAGTTGCAGTTGAGACTTTCAGCTTTAATTCAGTGGGTGAACAAAATCATTGCATAAAAATGTGAGGAACTAAAGCATTTTTTTTAACCTGACAAATTAAATAATTGTAAATGAAATGTTAATTTCTAATACTTGGTAAGAAACCCTTTGTTGGCAATGACTGCCTGAAGTCCTGATCTCATGGACATCCCCAGACGCTGCGTTTCCTCCTCTTTAATGCTCGGCCAGGCCTTTACTGCCGCGGTTTTCAGTTGCTGTGGTTTATGGCCTTTCTGTCTGAAGTTCAGTCTTAAACAAGTAAAATGCTCTATTGGGTTCAGATTCGGTGGCTGACTTGGCCATTCTAGAATATTCCACTTATTTGCTTTAATAAACTGCAGGGTTGCTTTGGCTTTATGTTTTGGGTCATTGTCCATCTGTATTATGAAACGCTGACCAATCAGTTTGGCTGGATTTGAGCACACAGTATGTCTCTGACAACCCCAGAATTCATCCGGCTGCTTCTGTCCTGTGTCACATCATCAGTAAACACCAGGGACCCAGTGCCACTGGCAGCCATGCATGTCCAAGATTCACACTGCCTCCGCCATGTCTTACAGATGATATGGCATGATTCGGATCATGAGCTGTACTGTGCCTTCGCCATACTTTTTTCTTTCCATCATTCTGGTAGAGGTAGAATGTTTTTCCAGAAGTGTGCAGGTTTTTTAAGATGGTTTTTAGCATAGTCCAATCTAGCCTTCTTATTCTTGAGGCTTACGAGTGGCTTGCACCGTGCAGTGGACTTTCCTGCAGTCTTCTCTTTATGGTAGATTTGGATATTGATACTCCTATATCCTGGAGAGTGGTGGTCACTTGGTTGGCTGCTGTGAAGGGGTTTCTCTTCACCATGGTCATTATTCTGCGATCATCCCCCACGGTTGTCTTCTGTGGGCGTCCAGGTCTTTTTGCAGTGTTGAGGTCATCAGTGCTTTCTTTCTTTCTCAGGATGTACCAAACTGCAGACTTTGTCACTACTAATAGTGCAGCGATTTCTCGGATGGGTTTTTTCTGTTTTCGCAGATGAAGGATGGCTTGTTTCACCTGCATTGAGAGAGCTCCTTTGACAGCATGTTTACTTCTCAGCAAAATCTTCAAAATGCAAGCACCACACCTCAAATCAACTCCAGGCCTTTTATGTGCTTAATTGAGAATTAAATAATGAAGGAATTGCCCATACCAGCCCGTGAACCAGCCTTTGAGTCAGTTGTCCAGAAACTTTTGGTCCCTTTAAAAACAGGGTGCCACATGTAAAGGAGCTGAAACTCCTAAACCCTTCATCCAATTTTAATGTGGGTACCCTCAAATTAAAGCTAAAAGTCTGGACTTTATGTCCACGTCCATTATATAACTATAGATTCAATATGTTTTAGTAAGCAGGCAATAAAAGCAAAAATTGTATCATTGTCCAAATATATATTGACCTAACTGTATGTTGTAAAGCCCTTTTTGCCGTGTATTAGTGGCAAAAGAAAATATATTTGCTGTTTTCTTGGGATGTTTTAATTACCTTTTTATTTATTTATTTGATCTAACCGTATGTCAGACAGAGAAGTGCCAGGCCCTGCACAGGGGCGTGGCAGAGGAGTAAATGTTTCTGGCGCAGGCACAGGTCGCAGCAGAGTAAGGGGGCGTGGCAGCAGGAGTCTCAGCGAAAGGCCTGAGCTCCCGGTGTCATCTAGCGGTCATGTCTTGACCAGCAACCCAGCGGTTCTTGAATGGTTGACTCAATCTTCGACTTCATCGCAAGTGACATCAGACACCCCCAGCAAAGAGTCAGTGGGTTCGTCAGACACAACCCTTAGTTGGCATGTCCCTGGAGGAGGCCCTTTGCCCTCAACTGTCCTCAACCTGCCTCTGTCCTTTACTGTTCCTTCAGCCAGAGAAGTATTGTATGCTGTGGGCTCTGTCCCACTATACAGCAAGGATGAGCTACTAGAGGACAGTCAGCAGCTACTGGCCAACCAAGATGTGGAGGAGACATCCGCCGCTTCCTCCACTCGGCGGGCAAGTAGTGCTGAGGAAAGTGGTTTGAAATCTGGTGTGACGAGCATTCAGGCTTCTGACCCAAAGACCGTTGAGGGAGACATCAGTGACATGCAGACAGTACTCAATGATGATGAAGCTGATCGCACTTGGGAGCCGGGTGAAGAAGGGGCTTCGTCATCATGAGGAGTAGAGGGTGGCAGAGTTAAACAATAAATTGGTTTATTATACTCACAAACATAGAACAAGATTAGGCATATCATAAAGCTGTATAAGCCCTCGTGTCATTGCCCAACCTAGGTTTCGCTTTTGCTTTATCAGGGGCACATACTGTACCTTCATTAGGGCGTTTCTTTTATAGATTTAGCGGTAAAAATCCCCTCTTCCCAATAACCATACATCACAATAAAATTTAACATTAAAATATATATTAAAACAAGAAATACTCCATTTAAACGATTTCTGTCACCAGATTTAACCCTATTAAACTGGTTGAAATTAGCAATGTGCTAATGTCAGCAGACCCTAACTCTCCTAATATTATGCTAATGGGTGCCCCTCGTTACTGCACAATATTTAACTTTAATAATATGTTACTTAGCCTCTAGGAGAAGGCAAGGTGTTGCTCCTGCTCCTAGAGGCTTAGTTCGCCCACCTCAAGTCACGCCCTGCATTCCTTGATTGACAGGGCCAGGCAGCGTTTGTCTCCTCCTGCCGGCCTGTGTGCTGGAAATGCGCATGCGCGAGATTTATCCAGCATACAGAGCTGGCCGAAGAAGACAAATGCTGGCCCTGTCAATCAAGGATGGCATGGCGTAACTTGAGGTTGGCGAACGGAGCCACTAGGAGCAGGAGCAATGCCCCCCCCCCCGCTCTTAGAAGCTAATTAGCATACTATAAAAGTTCAAATTGTGCAGTAATGGGGACACCCATAAGCATACGATTAGGAGAATTAGGGTCTGCTGACATTAGCACATTGATAATTACAGCCAGTTTAATAGGGTTAAATCTGGTGACAGAAACCCTTTAAAATGATAAGCATATTGTTAATATACTAGTCTTCCCTCTTAAATACATTTTACTGTTAGAATCAATTCCTAATTTAATAGCTGTTTCAACCGCATGGTCCGATTAAATTAAGAGAGGTTCACACAACTCATTCATTCACAAGATATCGGAGCCTCAAAACCCGGTTATCTTGGCTGTTTGTATCTCTTTTCCAATCACGCGGTCTAATACAGCCAATAGAACATTACTAATCATTTGCAAGCAGGCTCGGCCGAGTACCGCTCAAGCAAAATGCTCGAGTCCCCGCCCTGCACGTTTTGCGGGTTTTAAGCAGCCAATAAAAGTGCAGGTAAGTATTGCCCTCACTGTAATGCCAGTAGCCATGTTAGCTGCTGGCATTACAGTGATTGGTTGGCCGAAACGCGTCATCGGAGGTTATATAGCACGCAATGACACGTGCTCGGATCAGTCATAGTCAGGGAGAGCATCGGGTAGGTAGGGAAAGACAGGGCAGGGAGCGAATTTCAGCGATTTTAGTTAGAGAAAGTTTTTAAAGAGGACTTTTCATCTGGAAAAAAATTCTGAACTAAGTATCATGATATGTAGAGTGGCGCCCAGGGATCTTCAAGCACTTACTATTATCCCTGGGCGCCGCTCCGTTCTCCCGCTATGTCCTCCGGTATCTTTGGGGACTTGGTTATATTGGGCGGAGACTGCCTGACTTGGTTATACCAGGAGGAGTCTGCCCTTGTTCTCCTGGGCGTCTCCTTCTCCCAGGTTGTAGCTCTGGCCAATCGCAGAGCAGAGCTCATAGCCTGGGAGTTTTTTTTCTCCGAAGGAGACGCCCAGGAGAACAAGGACAGTCTCCTCCCAGTATAACCAAGTCACGGAACATACCGGGGGACATAGCGGGAGAACGGAGCGGCGCCCAGGGATAATAGTAAGTGCAGTGAGATCCCTGGGCCCCTCTCTACATATCATGATACTTAGTTCAGAATTGTTTTTCAGATAAAAGGTCCTCTTTAAAAGGCCCAAAAAGTCCTTTTAAGGACCACTGTGTGTGTGTGTGTGTGTGTGTGTGTGTGTGTGTGTTTTAGATCAACAATATATTTAACAGGAGTGTCAGGGACATCTGTGCTAAGGAAGGGACAGATAGTGCAGGGAGATAAATTTGCTGTATTTAATACCAAAAGCTTTTCAAAGACCCCACAATGTCTTTTAATGACTACTAGGTGTGTTTTACTGCAGCAAGATATTTTTATTTTGTACCTATTAGTGACATATCATGTACATCATCCGCAGACTGTGTCTTTAACCACATCAGCCCCCCTAGCTTAAACACCCTTAATGACCAGACCACTTTTTACAATTCCGCACTACACTACTTTCACCGTTTATTGCTCCGTCATGCAACTTACCACCCAAATTAATTTTACCTCCTTTTTTCTCACTAATAGAGCTTTCATTTGGTGGTATTTCATTGCTGCTGACATTTTTACTTTTTTTGCTATTAATAAAAATTTAATGACATTTTAGCAAAAAAATGACATTTTTCATTTTCTGTTGTAAATTTTTTTTTAAAAAAACTACATTTCTATATAATATTTTCTCTAAATGTATTGTTCTACATGTCTTTGATAAAATAAAAACCAATAAGTGTATATTTATTGGTTTGGGTAAACGTTATATAAAAATAAATAAAGTTTCCATTTCTGCTAACTTCTGGCAAAAAAAAAAAAAATCTCCCACGGACTCACTATGCCCCTCAGTGAATATCTCGGGGTGTCTACTTTCCGAAATGGGGTAATTTGTGGGGTGTGTTTACTGTTCTGGCATTTTGGGCGGGGCTAAATTGTGAGCAGCCATGTAAAAGCTAAAGGTACTCGTTGGAATTTGGGCCCCTTTGCGCACCCAGGCTGCAAAAAAGTGTCACTATGTGGTATCGCCGTACTCAGAGAGTAGGGCAATGTGTTTTAGGGTGTATTTTTACATATACCCATGCTGTGAGAGAAATATCTCTGTAAACTGACAACTTTTAAAATTTAAAAAGTTGTCATTTACAGAGATATTTCACACCCAGCATGGGTATATGTAAAAATACACCCCAAAACACATTGCCCTACTTCTCCTGAGTACGGCGATACCACATGTGTGACACTTTTTGCAGCCTGTGCGCAAGGGGCCCTAATTCCAATGAGTACCTTTAGGATTTCACAGGGCATTTTTACGCATTTGGATTCCAGACTTCTTCTCACGCTTTAGGGGCCCCTAAAATGCCAGGACAGTATAAATACCCCACATGTGACCCCATTTTAGAAAGAAGACACCCCAAGGTATTCTGTGAGGTGTATGGTGAGTTCATGTAAAATTTTATTTTTGGTCACAAGTTAGTGGAATATGAGACTTTGTAAAAAAAAAAAAAAAAAAAAAAAAATATATCAATTTCTGCTAACTTGTGCCATTTTGCCACTTGTGCCCTGGCATTTTAGGGAACCTAAAGCGTGAGAATCCAAATGCGTAAAAATGCCCTGTGAAATCCTAAAGGTACTCATTGGTTTTAGGGCCCTAGCGCATCTTGGCTGCAAAAGTATAATCATGTGGTATCGCCGTACTCAGGAGAAGTAGGGCAATGTGTTTTGGGGTGTATTTTTACATATACCCATGCTGGGTGTGAGAAATATCTCTGTAAATGACAACTTTTTACATTTTTTTATACAAAGTTGTCAGTTTACAGAGATATTTCTCACCCAACATGGGTATATGTAAAAATACACCCCAAAACACATTTCCCTACTTCTCCTGAGTACGGCGATACCACATAAGTGACACTTTTTTGCAGCCTGGGTGCGCAAAGGGGCCCAAATTCCAATGAGTACCTTTTAGGAGGGCATTTTTACGCATTTTTGTTCTCACGCTTTAGGGCCCCTAAAATGCCAGGGCAGTATAAATACCCCACATGTGACCCCATTTTGGAAAGAAGACAGCCCAAGGTATTCCATGAGGGGCATTGCGAGTTCATAGAATTTTTTTTTTTGGCACAAGTTAGTGGAAATTGATTTTTTATTGTTTTTTCTCACAAAATCTCCCTTTCCGCTAACTTTTGACAAAAAGTTTAATTTTTCATGGACTCACTATGCCCCTCAACGAATAACTTGTGACAAAAAATAAAATTTTACATGAACTCGCCATACCCCTCACGGAATACCTTGGGGTGTCTTCTTTCTAAAATGGGGTCACTTGTGAGGTTTTTGTACTGCCCTGGCATTTTAGGGGTCTCCGCAATCATTACACGTATGGCCAGCATTAGGAGTTTCTGCGATTCTCCTTATATTGAGCATACGGGTAATGAGATTTTTTTTTCCGTTCAGCCTCTGGGCTGAAAAAAAAAAAAATGAACGGCACAGATTTTTTGATTCGCATCAATCAATGTGGATGAAAAAATCTCTGCCAAAATCAGTGACTGCGGGGCGGTGCGCTGGGCACTAGCTACCTAACAAGTAGCTAACTAACTGGCGGTGATAAGGGACCCTTATGCCCCATTCACACGTCCGCAATTCTGTTTGCGGAACGGAATTGCGGACCCATTCATTTCTATGGGGACAGACTTTGTCCCGTTCGGATACAGAATTACGGATCCGCGCTTCCGGGTCTGCACTTCCGTTACGCAAAAATATAGAACATGTCCTATTCTTGTTCGCAATTGCGGACAAGAAAAAGCATTTTCTATATAGTTCTGGCAATGTGCGGATCTGCAAAATGCGGAAAGCACATTGCCTGTGTTCGTGTTCTGAGGATCTGCGGATCAGATCTGCGGATCCGTGAATCCACGGATCCGCAAAACACATATGGACGTCAGAATGGAGCCTTACAAGGGGTGTGATCAATGACAGGGGGGTGATCAGGGGGTCTAGATGGGATGATCAAGGGGTTAACAAGGGGTTAATAGGTGAGGGGGGGTTAGTGTAGTGTTTGGTGCAACTTTACATAGTTACCTGGTCCTCTGGTGGTCAATACCAGCAAATGGGACCACCAGAGGACCAGGTAGCAGGTATATCAGACGCTGTTCACAAAACAGCGTCTGATGTACCTGTTTGATGCGATTTATATCGCATCTACAGCCTGCCAGCGATGGATCATCGCTGGCAGGCTGTAGTTAAACGCCTGAGACGCGCGACACTGTGAACGCGCGCGCGAGCTCACAGGAAATCGCGCGTCTCGCGAGATGACGCGTAGATGCGTCCACTCAGAACTACAGGACCGCCCGCAGGACGCATCCCTGCGTTAGGCGGTCCTGTAGTGGTTAATAATCTGTCTCATCTAGTGACTATAGTGCGTGGCTTTGTGGAAAAAATACAGTCCTACATCAGCAAACAGTGTCTGCAGCGCAAATTCCATTAATCTGGGTCTAATAGTGTCCATATTCTGTGGATTTATGGGACAAATGTAGCATCCCCAAGTCAGAGCAATGTGTGGGACTAACCTGGGGAATGCCAGTGATGGAGAGGCCGGCACGCTGTTCCTCTGGGGCACTCTCTGGGTTCTTGAGGGACACAGCCAGGTGGAATGTGAGGTGCCCTTGGTGTTGTAGTTTAACGTGCCTATGGCTGGGTCCCTGATGTGTCGTGACGCCAGTGCCAGTAAACGGTGGCACACCGTATTTATAGTAGGAATAACAGAGGTGCAGACTTGTAGCTTGAAAACAGAATTCCAACTTTACTGAAACAGTGGAAAATACAGCAGGCAACCTCTTAACACAGTTCTTGTTGCAGAAAATAGACTTTTGTACAGTCGCAGTTACAGCAGGCTTACATCCAGCAAGGTGAAACAGAGGGTAAAATAACAGGACTTAGAATTGCAGGTGAACCTTACTTTCTTCCTGACTTGTCCTGACTGGAATTGATGCTTCAAGGCCCCAATGCCCTACTTCTGGCTTATATCCTTGAATCTCCAGTTGACAGTGTACCTCCTCTTGACATTTAGTACCTCTTGCTCTAGGGATTGCCTCTGCTTGACTTCTGCTGACTTGCTTAGGCCTGTGACATGTGGCCTTCACAGACTCCAGGGTCTGCACTGCTTCCCAGGCCCAGGGCCTGGTGTAGACTTCACAGGCTCATGGCCTGGAGTAGACTGAACTGAGCTGACTGAGCTTTCTTTCCCTGACTGGGCCTTATATAGACTAGGGCTACCTAGCTCCCTCTAGTGACTAGAGCTGGAATTACATCCCTAGCCGGCCTGCACATAGCACATTTCACAGTAACAGGGAATTAAATACCATAAATTACATTGCATTGTACAAATAGGACCTTTACCAGCCTCCCCATAAATGAGAGGAGCGACAGCAGCCAAGTGACCCTTCTGTAGTGACGGGCAGTACAACTCCCGTACACTACACATATACTGTCCGGCCTCCCCAAACAGTTTCTGAATTTTAAATTACATTAATCTGGGCATAATATACTGTCCATATTCTGGGGGTTTATGTGACAGATAGTGTCCGGCATGCGAAAAAAGTGTCTCAATTTGCAACAATCTGGGTCAAATATAGTGTCCATATTCTGTGGATTTATAAGACATATACTGTACCTCATCCAAAAAGAGTGTCTGATGCCCAAATCTAAATAATCTGGGCCTAATCTAGTGTCCACAGCGTGTGCCTCTCTGTGTCAAATACTGTACCACAGGTGAAAACAGTGTATTTTGGGGAAATTTCCATTATTTGTGCAACATTCAGTGTGTTTGCATTTCATACATATCACTGACATATACTGTACTTTATCCGAAGACAGTGTATGCTACTCTGACATTATCAGGGCTACATCTCCTGTGTAAAGTGTGTGCATCCCAAATAGAGATGTCGCGAACATAAAATTTTCCGTTCGCGAACGGGTGAACCGGGCGAACCGCCATAGACTTCAATAGGCAGGCGAATTTTAAAACCCACAGGGACTCTTTCTGGCCACAATAGTGATGGAAAAGTTGTTTCAAGGGGACTAACACCTGGACTGTGGCATGCCAGAGTGGGATCCATGGCAAAACTCCCATGGAAAATTGGAGTCGGGTTTTAATCCATAAAGGGCATAAATCCCCTAACATTCCTAAATAGTTTGGAATAACATGCTTTAAAACATCCAGTGTGTGTATACATTTGCACATGGTTGGATACCAAGCTAGCCATGTCCCGTTCCTCGTCCTCACTGACGTCATTGAAGGTCTCTTCCTCCACCCAGCCACGTACAACACCAAGGGTCCCCGAAAGGTGACAACAACCCCTCTTGGACGCCTTCCACCTCCTCAAAGGCACCTTCCTACTCTGACTCCTCTTCTTCAGACTCCTCTCTCTGCGTTGCTGCAGGTCCAGCAATTGACGACGACAAGGCTGCTTCTGGTGGGGATGGTGACCACAACTCTTCCTCTTCATGCTCATCTACGGCCTGATCCAGCACTCTTCGAAGGGCACGCTCCAGAAAAATTGCATATGGGATGAGGTCGATGATGTTGCGTTGGGTTTGACTGACCAGGTTTGTCACCTCCGCAAAATGACGCATGAGTCTACAGCTATTGTGCATGAGCGTTCAGTAACACGACCAAAAAATACCCAGCTCCGCAGAGGCTGTCCTCTTTTTTTTGTCCTCTTTTTTTGTTAAATTAAAAAAATCTGTTCTTACCAGTTTAATCTCTGTTTTGTCCCCTATTAGGGGCCGGTGTATGGAATAGATTTTTTGAACCGGGAGATAGAAAAAGATGATTGGTCAGTTCCCTTACTCCCAATTTGGGGCACGGCGCGTGCGCCGCGCAATGTACTCTGCCACCCCATATGAGTGGTGTGTTAAGTAGTACTATTCCTATCAGTTTAATCCCTGTTACGTCCCCTATCAGGGGACTTGAATAGATTTTAGGAACCGGGAGATGGAAAAAGATGATTGGTCGGTCCTCCTACTTCCAATTTGGGACACTGCGAGTGCGCCGTGCAATGTACTGTGCCACCCTATATGAGTGGTGTGTTAAGTAGTACTATTCCTATCAGTTTAATCCCTGTTATGTTTCCTATCAGGGGACTTGTATCGAATAGATTTTAGACAACCACAAAGAGTTGTCAATAGTTGACACACTCATGGCATAAATTTTATTCCTCTATGCGTCAATCTTGGTGTAATGATGATCACAAAAAAAATTAATGTTTTTTCTATGAAAAATTATCCAGCCGATCACTTTTGGTCTGTTCACAATGAAGCAACATTGCCAACACACTCATAGAGGTGATCGCTTCATTGTGAAACGCAAGACTCTTCACCACAACAAGGTAACGATCATGAAGGGGAACTGACACATGTATGTGCCTTTTTTTATGTTTTGTTTTTGCAGCCACAGTGCAGCACCAGAAGCCAGAAAAATTAGGCATGTACACATGCCTACAAAATTAGGTATTGTTGCAGCCGCTGCTGTACCAGCTGCCGGAAAAAATGTTTTCCAGGGAGACAGTGTACTAAAACATTGCGGCTTGAACCCTAGTTTGTGGCGGATAAGTCACTCAAGTCATCCGGCATGCAGAGATGAAATACAGCAGCGTGGGGACCATTTTTAGCCCAAGGCATCTAATCAGGTCTTTTTTAGTCAAATGTATCCCCCACTGTCAGTCTCTTCGGTATCCACGCCTCATTCATCTTTATAAAGGTGAGGTAATCTAGACTTTTTTGACCTAGGCGACTTCTCTTCTCAGTGACAATACCTCCTGCTGCGCTGAAGGTCCTTTCTGAGAGGACACTTGAAGCAGGGCAGGCCAGAAGTTCTATCGCAAACTGGGATAGCTCAGGCCATAGGTCAAGCCTGCACACCCAGTAGTCAAGGGGTTCATCGCTCCTCAGAGTGTCAATATCTGCAGTTAAGGCGAGGTAGTCTGCTACCCGTAGGTCAAGTCGTTCTCTGAGGGTGGACCCCGAAGGGCTGTGGCGATGCGTAGGACTTAAAAAACTCTGCATGTCCTCCATCAACAACACGTCTGTAAAGCGTCCTGTCCTTGCCGGCGTGGTCGTGGTAGCAGGAGGATTACTTTCACCTCTTCCCCTGTTAGATTCCCGTTGTGCTCTGACATCACCCTTATAAGCTGTGTAAAGCATACTTTTTAACTTGTTTAGGAACTGCTGCATCCTTTCTGAATTCTGGTAATTCGGTAACATTTTAGCCACTTTCTGCTTATACCGGGGGTCTAGTAGCGTGGCCACCCAGTACAGGTCGTTCTCCTTCAGCATTTTTATACGAGGGTCCCTCAACAGGCATTACAGCATGAAAGACCCCATTTGTACAAGGTTGGATGCCGAGATACTCATCTCCCGTTCCTCATCCTCACTGATCTCATTGAAGGTCTGTTCTTCCCCCCAGCCACGTACAACACCATGGGTCCCAGATAGAGATGAGCGAACACCTGGATTTTCTTTTCGAGAAGTTCGGCCGAAATTCCCGAAAATGTTCGGGTTCGGAATCCGAACTCGACCCGAACTTTATCCCGAACCCGAACCCCATTGAAGTCAATGGGGACCCGAACTTTTAGGCACTAAAAAGGCTGTAAAATAGTCCAGGAAAGGGCTAGAGGGCTGCAAAAGGCAGCAAAATGTAGGTAAATGCCCTGCAAACAAATGTGGATAGGGAAATGAATTAAAATAAAATAAATAAAAATTAACCAATATCAATTGGAGAGAGGTCCCATAGCAGAGAATCATGCGTCATATCACTCACCACTGGAGAAGGCCACTTTCAGTTATTTCGGCCCCAGCACCCAGACAGAGGAGAGAGGTCCCACAGCAAGCAATAAGGCGTCATATTACCCACCACTGGAGAAGGCCACTTTCAGTTATTTTGGACCCAGCACCCAGACAGAGGAGAGAGGTCCCACAGCAAGGAATAAGGCGTCATATCACCCGCCACTGGAGAAGGCCACTTTCAGTTATTTCGGTCCCAGCACCCAGACAGAGGAGAGAGGTCCCACAGCAAGCAATAAGGCGTCATATTACCCACCACTGGAGAAGGCCACTTTCAGTTATTTTGGACCCAGCACCCAGACAGAGGAGAGAGGTCCCACAGCAAGGAATAAGGCGTCATATCACCCACCACTGGAGAAGGCCACTTTCAGTAATTTCGGCCCCAGCACCCAGACAGAGGAGAGAGGTCCCACACCAAGGAATAAGGCGTCATACCACCCACCGCTGAAGAAGGCCACTTTCAGTTATTTCGGGCCCAGCAGCCAGATAGAGGAGAGAGGTCCGACAGCAAGGAATAAAGCGTCATATCACCCACCACTGGAGAAGGCCACTTTCAGTTATTTCGGCCCCAGCACCCACACAGAGGAGAGAGGTCCCACAGCAAGGAATAAGGTGTCATATCACCCACCACTGGAGAAGGCCACTTTCAGTTATTTAGGCCCCGGCGCACAGATTGAGGAGAGGTTCATTCAACTTTGGGTTGCACCGCAAGATCATGGTAAAGTTAAAAAAATGAGGATTCAATAAAGAAGTGCCCCAGAGTACAAGAATACATGGTTGAGGGGGAGGCAGTTATAAATGTCTATTCTGCACGAGGGAGGGACAGGTCCTGTGGGCTCCATGCCTGGTTCATTTTTATGAACGTCAGCTTGTCCACGTTGGCTGTGGACAGGTGGCTGTTTTTTTCAGTAATGACGCCCCCTGCCGTGCTGAATACACGTTCAGACAAAACGCTGGATGCCGGGCAGGCCAGCACCTCCAAGGCATAAAATGCTAACTCTGGCCACGTGGACAATTTGGAGACCCAGAAGTTGAATGGGGCCGAACAATCAGTCAGTACGTGGAGGGGTGTGCAGACGTACTTTTCAACCATGTTGGTGAAATGCTGCCTCCTGTTAACACGTTCC
This sequence comes from Bufotes viridis, assembly GCA_033119425.1. Lineage (NCBI taxonomy): Eukaryota > Metazoa > Chordata > Amphibia > Anura > Bufonidae > Bufotes > Bufotes viridis. The sequence goes on from CM065590.1 coordinate 582,804,722, forward strand.
GTATCAGGTGGTGGTGCAGTTAGCTGTGGCGTGGAGACAAAACTTTTCCACATTTCTGCCATGCTAACCCTGCCCTCAGAGGAGCTGGCCGTGACACAGCTGCGTTGGCAACCTTTTGCTCCTCCTCTGCCTTCGCCTTGGGCTTCCATCTGATCCCCTGTGACATTTGTGATTGCTCTCAGGAGCGCGTCTACCAGCGTGCGCTTGTACTCGCGCATCTTCCTATCACGCTCCAGTGCAGGAAGTAAGGTGGGCATATTGTCTTTGTACCGGGAATCCAGCAGGGTGGCAACCCAGTAGTCCGCACACGTTGAAATGTGGGCAACTCTGCTTTCGTTGCGCAGGCACTGCAGCATGTAGTAGCTCGTGTGTGCCAGGCTTCCCAGAGGTAAGGAAAAGCTGTCCTCAGTGGGAGGCGTATCGTCATCATCCTCCGTATCCCCCCAGCCACGGACCAGTGATGGGCCTTAGCTGTGTCGGGTGCCACCCCGCTGTGAACCTGCTTCATCCTCATCCTCCTCCACCTCCTCCTCATCCTCCTCGTCCTCCAGTAGTGGGCCCTGGCTGGCCACATTTGTACCTGGCTTCTGCTGTTGCAAAAAACCTCCCTCTGAGCCACTTCTAACAGACTGGCCTGAAAGTGCTAAAAATGACCCCTCATCCTCCTCCTCCTGGGCCACCTCCTCTTCCATCATCGCCCTAAGCGTTTTCTCAAGGAGACATAGAAGTGGTATAGTAAAGCTGATAACGGTGTCATCGCCACTGGCCATGTTGGTGGAGTACTCGAAACAGCGCAACAGGGCACACAGGTCTCACATGGAGGCCCATTCATTTGTGGTGAAGTGGTGCTGTTCCGCAGTGCGACTGATGCGTGCGTGCTGCAGCTGAAACTCCACTATGGCCTGCTGCTGCTCGCACAGCCTCTCCAGCATGTGCAAGGTGGAGTTCCACCTGGTGGGCACGTCGCATATGAGGCGGTAAGCGGGAAGGCCAAAGTTACGCTGTAGCGCAGACAGGCGAGCTGCGGCAGGATGTGAACGCCGGAAGCGCGCACAGACGGCCCGCACTTTATGCAGCAGCTCTGACATGTCGGGGTAGTTGTAAATGAACTTCTGCACCACCAAATTCAGCACATGCGTCAGGCAAGGGATGTCCGTCAAACCGGCTAGTCCCAGAGCTGCGACGAGATTTCGCCCATTATTGCACACCACCAGGCCGGGCTTGAGGCCCACCGGCAGAAACCACTGGTCGGTCTGTTGTTCAATACCCCGCCACAACACCTGCGCGGTGTGGGGCCTGTCCCCCAAACATATGAGAATATCAGAATGGCCTGCTGACGTTTACCCTGGGCTGTGCTGAAGTTGGTGGTGAAGGTGTGTTGCTGACTGGATGAGCTGGTGGAAGCAGAGGAGGTGGAAGCAGAGTAAGAGGAGGAGGCTACAGGAGGCAAAGAATGATGCCCTGCGATCCTTGGGGGCGGAAGGACGTGCGCCAAGGAACTCTCCACCTAGGGCCCAGCCGCCACTACATTTACCCAGTGTGCAGTTAGGGATATATAGCGTCCCTGGCCGTGCTTACTGGTCCACGTATCTGTGGTTAGGTGGACCTTGCCACAGATGGCGTTGTGCAGTGCACAATTGATTTTATCGGACACTTGGTTGTGCAGGGAAGGCACGGCTGTCTTGGAGAAGTAGTGGCGGCTGGGAACAACATACTGTGGGAAAGCCATGGACATCAGCTGTTTGAAGCTTTCTGTGTCCACCAGCCTGAATGACAGCATTTCAAAGGCCAGTAGTTTAGAAATGCTGGCATTCAGGCCCAAGGCTCGAGGGTGGCTAGGTGGGAATTTACGCTTTCTCTCCAAGGTTTGTGAGATGGAGAGCTGAACGCTGCCGTGTGACATGGTGGAGATGCTTGGTGACGCAGGTGGTGTTGTCGGTGGCACATACTCTGTTTGGTGGGCGGCAAGTGCCAACGTTCCTCCCGAGTCGGAGGAAGAGGCCGAGGCAGCAGCAGAAGAGGGAGCAGGGGGAGCCAGAGTGAGTTCCTTGCTTTTAAGGTGTTTACTCCACTGCAGTTCATGCTTTGCATGTAGATTCAGGTTCAGAACGTTAATGCCTCGCTTCAGGCTCTGATGGCACAGCGTGCAAACCACTCGGGTCTTGTCGTCAGCACATTTTTTAAAGAAGTGCCATGCCAGGGAACTCCTTGAAGCTGCCTTTGGGGTGCTCGGTCCCTGGTGGCGGTGGCCAGTAGCAGGCGAACTCTCTTGGCGGCGGCTGTTCTGCTTTTGCCCCCTGCTCCCTCTTTTGCTACGCTGTTGGCTCGGTCTCACCATTGCCTCTTCCTCTGAACTATGAAAGTCAGTGGCACGACCTTCATTCCATGTGGGGTCTAGGACCTCATCGTCCCCTGCATCGTCTTCCACACAGTCTTCCTCCCTGACCTCCTGTTCGGTCTGCACACTGCAGAAAGACGCAGCAGTTGGCACCTGTGTTTCGTCATCATCAGAGACGTGCGGACTCCGACGAGGTGGTATTCCCATGTCCTCATCATCAGGAAACATCAGGGGTTGTGCATCAGCGCATTCTATGTCTTCCACCACTGGGGAAGGGCTAGGTGGATTCCCTTGGGAAACCCTGCCAGCAGAGTCTTCAAACAGCATAAGAGACTGCTGCATAACTTGAGGCTCAGACAGTTTCCCTGATATGCATGGGGGTGATGTGACAGACTGATGGGCTTGGTTTTCAGACGCCACCTGTGCGCTTTCTGCAGAAGACTGGGTGGGAGATAATGTTGTGAACGTGCTGGATACACTGTCGGCAACCCAATTGACTAGCGTCTGTACCTGCTCAGGCCTTACCATCATTAGAACGGCATTGGGCCACACCAAATATCGCTGTAAATTCTGGCGGGTACTGGAACCTGAGGTAGTTGGTTCACTAGGACGTGTGGCTGTGGCAGAATGGCCACGTCCTTTTCCAGCACCAGAGGGTACACTAACACCACCACGACCGCGTCCGCGTCCCTTACTAGATGTTTTCCTCATTGTTACCGTTCACCAAGCACCACAATAAGAAAAAAAATATTTGGCCCAGTGTATTGATTTCAAATTCAGGCCTTTTTCTACAGGCACCTAACACTATCTGCCTATTTATTTATGTAGTGTATTACACTAATCCAGGCACAGCAGTAACCACTGATTTAGGGGAATATCTCTTTTAGGCCTAGTATTTAGGCCCTGGATGAAAGGTATCCTTTTATGGACAGATTTACACTTGGAGATGCACAGTAGCTTGAGAAAAAATATGTAGAATTATGCCTTCAGCAATTGTATTTTAACACTTTGTGTAATATACCGTTTAACGGACAGAAATACAATGGGAGATGCACGGTAGCATGTGAAGTTAATGAGGATGACCCTCTCAGCACTTGTATATACACCTTGAGTGTAATATAACCTTTTACGGACAGATTAACACTTGGCCTGCAACAGCTGGAACACCAGATTCAGGGTATTGCTATTTTAGCAATTGAATTTCACCCCAGAACAAAATATATGTTTTGTCGGACACTATTATACTTTGCCAGCCACAGCTGAAACCACTGATTTATGGTATTGCTATTTTGGCAATTGAATTTCACCCCAGAACAAAATATACACTTTTACGGACAGATTACCCCTTGGCCTGCAACAGCTGGGACACCAGATTCAGGGTATTGCTATTTTGGCAATTGAATTTCACCCCAGAACAAAATATATCCTTTGCCGGACACTATTATACTTTGCCAGCCACAGCTGAAATCACTGATTTATGGTATTGCTATTTTGGCAATTGAATTTCACCCCAGAAATAAAATATACCCTTTTACCGACAGATTAACACTTGGCCTGCAACAGCTGGGACACCAGATTTAGGGTATTGCTATTTTGGCAATTGAATTTCACCACAGAAAATAATCTATCCTTTGCCAGACAGCAGGCAGTATTATACTTGGCTATCCAAAGCTGGAACACCAGATTTTGGGGATTGGTATTTTGGCAATTGTATTTAACCCCTTAATAAAATATAGAAATTGCTATCCTGAGTTTCTAGGGGTGACAATAAGCACAGCCAAGCCCCTGATGTAGGATATAGTCACAAAATGGGATGAGGTCGCTGATGGTGCCTTCGGTGCGACTGACTAGGTTTGTCACCTCCTCAAAAGGATGCATGAGCCTACAGGCATTGCGCATGAGCGTCCAGTAATGTGGCAAAAAAAATACCCAGCTCCGCAGAGGCTGTCCTAGCACCCCGGTCATACAAATACTCGTTGACGTCTTTTTATTGTTGGAGCAGATGGTCGAACATTAGGAGTGTTCAATTCCAACGTGTCAGGCTGTCGCAAATCAAGCGACTCACTGGCATGTTGTTTCGCCGCTGAATATCGGAAAAGTGCGCCATGGCCGTTTAGGAATGCTTGAAATGGCCACACACCTTCCTGGCCTGCTTGAGGACGTCCTGTAAGCCTGGGTACCTACACACAAAGCGTTGTCCGATCAGATTCAACACATGTGCCATGCACGGCACATGTGTCAACTTGCCCAAATTCAATGCCGCCAACAGATTGCTTCCGTTGTCACACACCACTTTGCCGATCTCCAGTTGGTGCAGGGTCAGCCACTGATCCGCCTGTGCGTTCAGGGCGGACAGGAGTGCTGGTCCGGTGTGACTCTCTGCTTTCAGGCATGTCAACCCCAAGACGGTGTGACGTCGTATCCGGGATGTGGAATAGCTCCCAGGGAGCTGGGGGAGTGCAGTTGATGTGGAGCAAGACGCAGCAGCAGAAGAGGACTCAGCCGAGGAGTTTAGCAAAGAGGATGGAGTAGGGGGAGTAGAGGAGGTGGCAGCAGGCCTGCCTGCAAGTCGTGGCGGTGTCACCAACTCTGCTACAGAGCCACGCATTGCATGCTTGGCAGCTGTCAGCAAGTTTACCCAATGCGCAGTGTTCGTGATATACCTGCCCTGACCGTGCTTTGCAGACCAGGTATCAGTGGTCAGATGGACCCTTGCCCCAACACTGTGTGCCAGACATGCCATGGCTTTCTTTTCCACAATAGAGTACAGGTTGGGGATTGCCTTTTTTAAAAAAAAATTTCGTCCGGGTACCTTCCACTGTGGTGTCCCAATAGCGACAAATTTTTTGAAGGCCTCAGATTCCACCAGCTGGTATGGTAAAAGCTGGCGGGCTAAGAGTTCTATCAATCCAGCTGTCAGACGCCGGGCAAGGGGGTGACTCTGTGACATTGGCTTCTTACGCTCAAACATTTCCTTAACAGACACCTGACTGTGGGCAGATGAGATGGAACTGCTGAAGGTGAGAGGCGGAGTGGCGGGTGGTTGAGAGGGGGCAAGAAGGACAGCAGTGGTTGACGTGGCTGAAGATGCTGGACCAGGAGGAGGATGGTGGCTTTGAGTTTGTGTGCTGCTTGTACGCATGTGTTGATCCCATAGGCGTTTGTGATGTGAGATCATGTGCCTTCGCAAAGCAGTTGTGCCGAGGTGGGTGTTGGACTTCCTACGACTCAGTTTCTTTTGGCACAGGTTGCAAATGGCATTGCTGTTATCAGAGGCAGACACACAAAAAAAATGCCACACTGCTGAGCTTTGCAATGACGGCATTCTGGTGGTGGCAACAGCATGCGTTGACTGGCGTGCTGTCTGGCTGACCCCGGGTGCCGATACATGCTGTCTGACTGTGCCACTAACTCCTTGCGACGACCTCCCCCTGCTTCCAACTCGTCTCCTCCTTCTCTCTGTCTCCCCTTCTGAACTTTCCCCCTATTCTTCTCTTCGAGCAGGCACCCACGTGGCATCCATGGACACATCTTCATCATCAAACGCTTCACTTGTATCTGACACCTCAGCAAAGGAAGCAGCAGCGGGTACAACATCATCATCATCACACCGTACGTCCATGTGTGTAATGCTGCCTGACTGAGACATATCCCTGTTATCTACATCCTCTGGCAATAATGGTTGCGCATCAATTGTGCATTTCTTCCAACTGATGCTTAAATAACTCCTCTGACTGATCAAGTGAAGCGGCTGTGGTGCTAGTGTTGGTGGTGGTAACTTGAGAGGTGCCCGAAGCTGAGCTGGAGGAGGATGGTGCATTAAGGTTCCAAGCGAAAGCTGTAGAAGATTGGGTGTCCTGTGTAAGCCAGTCAACTATGTCCTCAGAATTTTTCGAGTTCAGGGTATTCTGAACACTGGGCATTATTCTAGGGCCAAAGGAAATCACTGCACCACGACCACGACGGCCCCTGCGGAGTGGCCTGCCTCTGCCTGTCATTTTCTTTTTTATTAGTGGTATGCGTGCTAGGTACTGTGCCACCCTTTATGAGTGGTGTGCACACAGTACAGTCTGTGGGCCTGACACTCACTGGCAGGCAAATACAATTATATTAAAGGGTAAACATTTAATTATTTTTTTTTCTGCAAGGTACTGTGCCACCCTATATGAGTGGTGTGCACACAGTACAGTCTGTGGGCCTGCGGCCTCTCACACACGGGCAGGCAACTGCAATATAATATACATATATATATATAAAAAAAAAAAAGCAGACTGATGTACCAGCCCTAAGAAGGGCTTTTTGGGGTGCTGTAAGGAAGCGATGTTTGCCGGGAACTGTTCGCCAGCGAATAGTTCGGGACATCTTTAATCCAAAATACCTGTTTTAATTTATTGGCGCATACACTTAAAAATCCTACGCTACTGAACGTGTGACATACTTTTAAGCATATGTAACATTTAATATTAAGAATGTGGCCAGTAAGGGAGGTGCAAGTGGCCGTGATTATGATGGTGCACGCAGAGGCCGTGGCCATGGGTGCAATGAAACTGAGTAAAAGAATGTAGCTGAGGGCCTGCAGGTGCGCTAACCCTCTAAAACAGTGATGTTGATGGCAAGCCTTTTAGAGATTGAATGCCGAAACTGCAATCCAAAACCCACCTATTTATCGCAAAGTGCCCACACGGTCATTTACCCTGAACACTACAGTCCAATATAGTATATCTTTCATGTTCCTTATCATTTAGCTATAGCTGTAGAGTGCCAGTTCATGCCACCTGTCCTGTTTGGACACACAGTAGTTGTAAGGCACAGATGGATCACTGATTACGCTGATACGGTTTGCTATGTACTCCTTTATTAGAGTTGAGCGAACACCTGGATGTTTGGGTTCGAGAAGTTCGGTCGAACTTCCCGAAAATGTTCGGGTTCGGGATCCGAACTCGACCCGAACTTTATCCGAAACCCAAACCCCATTGAAGTCAATGGGGACCCGGACTTTTGGGCACTAAAAAGGCTGTAAAATAGTCAAGCAAAGGGCTAGAGGGCTGAAAAAGGCAGAAAAATGTAGGTATATGCCAGACAAACAAAGGTATATAGGGAAATAAATTAAAATAAAATAAAATAAATAAAAATTAACCAATATCAATTGGAGAGAGGTCCTATAGCAGAGAATCATGCGTCATATCACTAGAGATGGCCCGAACTATTCGCCGGCGAACAGTTCCCGGCGAACATAGCTTGTTCGCGTTCGCCTCTGTGGGCGAACATATGCGATGTTCGGTCCGCCCCCTATACATCATCATTGAGCAAACTTTGACCCTGTACCTCACAGTCAGCAGACACATTCCAGCCAATCAGCAGCATACCCTCCCTCCCAGACCCTCCCACCTCCTGCACAGCATCCATTTTAGATTTATTCTGAAGCTGCAGTCTTAGTGAGAGGAGGGAGAGTGTAGTTGCTGCTGATTTAATAGGGAAATCGATAGCTAGGCTAGTGTATTCAGTGTCCACTCCAGTCCTGAAAGACTCATCTGATCTCTGCTGTAAGGACAGCGTCCTGATAGCACCCCAAAAAGCCCTTTTTAGGGCTGCTGCATTAGTCTGCTTTTTTTTTTTTTTCTCCATATATATATTGCAGTTGCCTGGCCTGCCCGTGTGTGAGGAGGAGCTGCAGGCCCACAGACTGTCAGTGCCCACCACTCATACCGTGTGGCGCAGGACTTTGCATCAAAGTCATTTAATTTTTACACTTTAATCTAAGGTTAGTTGCCTGCCAGTGTGTGTCAGGCTGACTTCCACTGACTGTAGTGTGCCCTCTGCCAGTGCCCGCCACTCATAGCGTGTGGCACAAGCATTTCATTTTTACACTTTAGTCTAATTTCAGTTGCTTGCCTGCTGCCAGTGTGTGTCAGGCCGACTTCCACAGACTGTAGTGTGCCCACTGCCAGTGCCTGCCACTCATACCGTGTGGCACAGTAGTTTGCCAATAAATAAGGCATTTCATTTTTACACATTAGTATAATTTCAGTTGCTTGCCTGCTGCCAGTGTGTGTCAGGCCGACTTCCACAGACTATAGTGTGCCCACTGCCAGTGCCTGCCACTCATACCGTGTGGCACAGTAGTTTGCCGATAAATAAGGCATTTCATTTTTACACTTTAGTCTAATTTCAGTTGCTTGTCTGCTGCCAGTGTGTGTCAGGCCGACTTCCACAAACTGTAGTGTGCCCACTGCCAGTTCCCGCCACTCATACTGTGTGGCACAGTAGTTTGCCGATAAATAAGGCATTTCATTTTTACACATTAGTATAATTTCAGTTGCTTGCCTGCTGCCAGAGTGTGTCAGGCCGACTTCCACAGACTATAGCTTGCCCACTGCCAGTGCCTGCCACTCATACCGTGTGGCACAGTAGTTTGCCGATAAATAAGGCATTTAATTTTTAGACAGTAGTCTAATTTCAGTTGCTTGCCTGCTGCCAGTGTGTGTCAGGCCGACTTCCACAGACTGTAGTTTGCCCACTGCCAGTGCCCGCCACTCATACCGTGTGGCACAGTAGTTTGCCGAGAAATAAGGCATTTCATTTTTACACATTAGTATAATTTCAGTTGCTTGCCTGCTGCCAGTGTGTCAGGCCGACTTCCACAGACTGTAGTGTGCCCACTGCCAGTCCCCACCACCACTCATACCGGGTGGCACAGTAGCTTGCCGATAGATAAGGCATTTAATTTTTACACATTAGTCTAATTTCAGTTGCTTGCCTGCTGCCAGTGTGTGTCAGGCCGACTTCCACAGACTGTAGTGTGCCCACTGCCTGTGCCCACCACCACTCATACCGGGTGGCACAGTAGCTTGCCGATAAATAAGGCATTTCATTTTTACACTTTAGTCTAATTTCAGTTGCTTGCCTGCTGCCAGTGTGTGTCAGGCCGGCTTCCACAGACTGTAGTGTGCCCACTGCCAGTGCCCACCACCACTCATACCGGGTGTGACAGTAAATTGCACGGCGCAGACGCAGTCACCGTGGATTAAAACAGAGTGGAGGGAGCCAGCGTTTTTTTAACCATCTCCCCGTTCGAAAAATCTATTCAATAAATGGCCCCCAGATTGGGGACGTTAGAGGGATTAAACTGATGAGAATAGTACTACAGAAAATACCACTCATATCGGGTGTGACAGTAAATTGCACGGGCGCAGACGCAGTCACCGTGGTTTAAAACAGAGTGGAGGGAGCCAGCGTTTTTTAACCATCTCCCCGTTCGAAAAATCTATTCAATAAATGGCCCCCAGATTGGGGACGTTAGAGGATTAAACTGATGAGAATAGTACTACAGAAAATACCACGCATATCGGGTGTGACAGTAAATTGCACGGCGCAGACGCAGTGACCGTGGTTTAAAACAGAGTGGAGGGAGCCAGCGTTTTTAACCATCTCCCGTTCGAAAAATCTATTCAATAAATGGCCCCCAGATTGGGGACGTTAGAGGGATTAAACTGATGAGAATAGTACTACAGAAAATACCACTCATATCGGGTGTGACAGTAAATTGCACGGTGCAGACGCAGTGACCGTGGTTTAAAACAGAGTGGAGGGAGCCAGCGTTTTTTTAACCATCTCCCCGTTCGAAAAATCTATTCAATAAATGGCCCCCAGATTGGGGACATTAGTGGGATTAAACCGATGAGAATAGTACTACAGAAAATACCATTCATATCGGGTGTGACAGTAAATTGCACGGCGCAGACGCAGTCACCGTGGATTAAAACAGAGGGGAGGGAGCCAGCGTTTTGTTAACCATCTCCCCGTTCGAAAAATCTATTCAATTCACCTTTCGGGGACCCTTGGTGTTGTACGTGGCTGGGTGGAGGAAGAAACCTTCAATGACATCACCGGGACATGGCTAGCTTGGTATCCAACCTTGTGCAAATGGGGAGTTTGCGGTGCATTAAAAGGGGAGTTTGGTCTGTCAATGTCTGTGAAGCGGGCGTGACCCTTACACTACCTGATCGATACAACATCATACCTGATTGTATATACACACTGGATGTTTTAAAGCATGTTATTCCAAACAATTTAGGAATGTTAGTTGATTTATGCCCTTTATGGATTAAAACCCGACTCTGCGTCCACTACGTAAGTTTCCATGGGAGTTTTGCCATAGATCCCCCTCCGGCATGCCACAGTCCAGGTGTTAGACCCCTTGAAACAACTTTCCCATCACTATTGTGGCCAGAAAGAGTCCCTGTGGGTTTTAAAATTCGCCTGCCAATTAAAGTCTATGGCGGTTCGCCCGGTTCCCCGTTCGCGAACATTTGCGGAAGTTTGCGTTCGCTGTTCGCGAACGTAAAATTTTATGTTCGCGACATCACTACATATCACCCACCACTGGAGAAAGCCACTTTCAGTTATTTAGGCCCCAGCACCCAGACAGAGGAGAGAGGTCCCACAGCAAGGAATCATGCGTCATATCACCCACCACTGGAGATGGCCACTTTCAGTTATTTAGGCCTCAGCACCCAGACAGAGGAGAGAGGTCCCACAGCAGAGAATTATGCATCATATCACCCACCACTGGAGAAGGCAACTTTCAGTTATTTAGGCACCAGCACCCAGACAGAGGAGAGAGGTCCCACAGCAAGGAATAAGGCGTCATATCACCCACCACTGGAGAAGGCCACTTTCAGTTATTTAGGCCCCAGCACCCAGACAGAGGAGAGAGGGCCCACAGCAAGGAATCATGCGTTATATCACCCACCACTGGAGAAGGCCACTTTCAGTTATTTCGGCCCCAGCACCCAGACAGAGGAGAGAGGTCCCACAGCAAGGAATCATGCGTCATATCACCCACCACTGGAGATGGCCACTTTCAGTTATTTAGGCCCCAGCACCCAGACAGAGGAGAGAGGTCCCACAGCAGAGAATTATGCATCATATCACCCACCACTGGAGAAGGCCACTTTCAGTTATTTAGGTCCCAGCACCCAGACAGGGGAGAGAGATCCCACAGCAAGGAATAAGGCGTCATATCACCCACCAATGGAGAAGACCACTTTCAGTTATTTAGGCCCCAGCACCCAGACAGAGGAGAGAGGTCCCACAGCAGAGAATCATGCGTCATATCACACACCACTGGAGAAGGCCACTTTCAGTTATTTCGGCCCCAGCACCCAGACAGAGGAGAGAGGTCCCACAGCAAGGAATCATGCGTCATATCACCCACCACTGGAGAAGGCCACTTTCAGTTATTTCGGCCCCAGCACCTAGACAGAGGAGAGAGGTCCCACAGCAAGGAATTATGCGTCATATCACCCATGACTGGAGAAGGCCACTTTCAGTCATTTCGGCCCAGCACCCAGACAGAGGAGAGAGGTCCCACAGCAAGGAATCATGCGTCATTTCACCCACCACTGGAGAAGGCCACTTTCAGTTATTTCGGTCCCAGCACCCAGACAGAGGAGAGAGGTCCCACAGCAAGCAATAAGGCGTCATGTCACCCACCACTGGTGAAAGCCACTTTCAGTTATTTCGGCCCCAGCACCCAGACAAAGGAGAGAGGTCCCACAGCAAGGAATAAGGCGTCATATCACCCACCACTGGAGAAGGCCACTTTCAGTTATTTAGGCCCCAGCACCGAGACAGAGGAGAGAGGTCCCACAGCAGAGAATCTGTAACGGTCCTTTGCTCACCTGAGTCAGAGGACAGCCGGCTGGTGGTTGGAGTCCAGTGGCAAAGGCCCACAGAAGCAGGAAGCAGGTAGCGTGGTCGATCAGTCCGGGTCGGCAGTAGAGATGGCAGCGAGGTAACAGCAGGAGTAGACAGAGCCGTGGTCGGTGGAAGGCAAAAGGTCAATGCAGGCGGCAGTTCAGCGAGGTCAAACGGTCCGGGTCGGCAACAAAGATAAACAGCAGTAGTCGTGGAGGAGCAGAGAGGAAGCTTGCTACAGGCTTGGAGGCACAATAACCAGCAGAGGTCAGGTGCTAGAGGCTGGGCTTATAAAGGGGAAGTAACAGGTGCAAGGGATCACAGAGATTAGCAAGGCAAGGCTGGAACAAGGTAGATCACAGAATTCAGTGGAAGGAAAAGTCCAGGAGGACTGGTAGTCTAGTGGCTAGAGCTACCGCCTGGGACATGGCTGGTCACGGGTTCGAGTCCTGACAGTACTCCCCCCCTTCCAAGGTGACCTCCGGGCACCGCAGGGGAAGGCTTATCTGGGTGACTCAGATGGAACTCCCTGACAAGTCTGGGGGCATGAATGTTCTCCTCCGGTTCCCAGGAGTTGTCTTCTGGAGGATAGCCTTTCCAGGAAATCAAGTATTGTATTTTGCCCCGGTGGAGTCTGGAGTCGAGGATCTTAGAGACAATGTACTCCTCTTCGCCTTGTACCCTTACTGGTGGTGGGGGGAGGATGGCGGCCAGGGAAGGTGTTCTCTACAAACGGCTTGAGAAGGGAGCAATGGAAGACTGGGTGCACCCTGATGGAATCCGGAAGGTCAAGCCGGAACGTGACCTCATTGATTTGTGCGGTGACCTGGAACGGACCCATGTATTTTGGGGCTAACTTTTTGGAGGGGACCTTCAGTCTGAGGTTCCTGGTGGACAGCCATACCTTGTCTCCTACATGGAAGCCCGGGGTGGGTTTGCGGCGTCTGTCTGCTCCCTGTTTAAAGCACCTCTGGGCGAGCTGGAGGTTGTCTATTATGTCCTTTTGTGCCTCCTGTAGGGTTGTTAGGCGCTCGGCCACTGCTGGGAGGGTGGAGGCGACGGGCAGATGGGGAATGAACACGGGGTGCGAGCCTGTGTTAGCAAAGAAAGGGCTATGCTTGGTTGAGCTGTGCTCAGCATTGTTGTAGGCGAACTCGGCTGTGGGGAGATGGTCAAGCCAGTCATCCTGCAGGTGGGAGCTGAAACAGCGTAGGTACTGCTCTAAGGTCTGGTTAGTTCTCTCCGTCTGCCCGTTTGACTGAGGGTGGAAAGCGGAGGAAAGGTTCACTTTAACCCCGAGCGCCAGGCAGAAGTCCTTCCAGAACTTTGAGGTAAATTGTACACCTCGGTCTGAGACCACGTCGTCCGGAATCCCATGCAGCCTGAAGACCTCTTTGAGGACAAGATCAGCCGTCTGTTTGGCCGTGGGTAGGCCCTTGTAGGGGATGAAATGGGCCATTTTGGTGAGGCGGTCGACCACGACCAGGATGGTGTTCATCCCTTTTGAAGGAGGAAGGTCTACCACAAAGTCCATGGAGATCGAGCCCCAGGGGCGGGAGGGAATTGGGAGGGGTTGTAACAGACCCACGGGAGAGGAACGAGGAGTCTTATTGCGGGCACAGACCGTGCACGAGGAGATGTACTTCTTGGTGTCCTCCTTGTATGTTGGCCACCAGAAGGAGCGGGAGAGAAGCTCCTGGGTCTTTCTTGTGCCCAGATGGCCGGCCAGCTTGGAGTCATGGTTAAGTTTGAGTACTTCGAGTCGTGCGATTTCTGGTACATAAAGTTGTAGGTCCTGATGAAACCAATGACCATTTTTAAACGTGAGGCTGACATTCCTTGTGGGGTGGGTGAGGAAGGGGTCATTTTCGTATCCTTCTTTGATTGTGACCAGAAGTTCTTTAGAGTAGGTGGCCCCCACAACACTTTTCTCGGATAGGATGTTGTCTTGGCCCTTATTACTCTGTGAGGGCTCTGAAAACATTCTGGAGAGGGCGTCAGCCTTGCCGTTTTTGATCCGGGCGATAGGTGATGAGAAAGTTGAAGCGGGAAAAGAATAGGCTCCATCTGGCTTGTCTGGCTGTGAGTCTCTTAGCGCTGCGGATGAACTCGAGGTTTTGTGATCGGTTAGTACGATTATGGGGTTGGCAGCTCCCTCCAGCAGGTGTCTCCACTCGGAGAAGGCTTCCTTGATCGCCAGTAGTTCTTTGTTCCCGATGTCGTAGTTCTTCTCGGAGGGGGACATCTGGCGAGAGAAATATGCACACGGGTGTAGTAGCATCTTCTCCCCTGTCCGTTGTGACAGAACTGCCCCTACCGCGGAGTCAGATGCATCCACTTCGATAGTAAAAGGCAAGTCGGGGTTCGGGTGGACTAGGATTGGAGCAGAAGTGAAGAGGAGTTTCAACTCGTGAAGGCCTCCTGGGCCTCGGGTGTCCAGGAGAAGGGGACTGCCTTTTTGGTGAGTTGGGTGATCGGTGCAATGACCTTGGAGAAGTCCCGGATAAACTTCCGATAGAAGTTGGCGAAGCCAATAAATCTTTGTACCTCCTTCACGTTTCTTGGAATGGGCCAGTCCAACACGGCTTGGACCTTCCCTGGGTCCATACTTAGGCCCTCTGGGGAGATGATGTACCCGAGGAACTGAGTGGTGGTTCGCTCAAACTCACATTTCTCGAGTTTGATATAGAGAGAGTTCTGGCGGAGTCTCTGCAATACCCTGCGGACATGTTCGCGGTGCTGTTCGAGGTCTTCTGAGAAGATCAAGATGTCGTCCAGGTAAGCGACTACAAACAAATCCAGCATGTCCCTGAGGACATCATTAATGAAGTGCTGGAAGGTGGCGGGAGCATTACAAAGTCCGAAAGGCATGACCAGGTACTCGAAGTGACCATAACGTGTCCGGAAGGCGGTCTTCCATTCGTCCCCAGGGCGGATTCGGACAAGGTTGTAGGCCCCTCGAAGGTCAAGTTTGGTGAAGATTTTCGCTACCCGGAGTCTCTCGAGGAGTTCAGAAATCAGCGGGAGCGGGTACCGGTTCTTAACGGTTATATCGTTTAGCTTCCTGTAGTCAATGCAGGGACGCAAGGATGAGTCTTTTTCTCCACAAAGAAAAAGGGGGCTCCTGCTGGGGAGGTAGAGGGCCGGATGAACCCTTTCTTTAGGTCCTCGTCCAGGTATTCTTTCAGAGCCTTGAGTTCAGGCTCTGAGAGGGAATAGATACTGCCAAAGGGTATTTCGGCCCGGGCAACAGTTCTATTGGGCAGTCGTAGGGTCGGTGTGGCGGCAGCTTGTCTGCGTTTTCTTGTCGCAGACATCTTGGAACTCACGATATTGAGGGGGTAGTAGATTCCTGACGGATACTTCAGAGATAGTCGTGTCTTCGGATGGAAGGACGGCTTTGTGGGAGCAATTGAGCGAACAGAACTCGGACGGAAACCGTAAGCAGCGGGTTTCCCAATCCACCGAGGGGTTGTGGGTGGCCAACCATGGAATGCCCAGGATCACCGGGAACTTTGGAGAAGTGATCAGAGAGAAGTGGATCTTTTCACAGTGATTGGGTTCTATGAGGAGCTGTAGTTCAATGGTCTCGTGAGTAGCCGGCCCTGAGGAGAGCGGGGATCCGTCGACGGTTTCCAGGTCAATGGGAGCTGCCTTGACTGTCAATGGAATATTCTGTTCACGAGCGAAGGTTAGATCCATGAAGTTGCCTCCTGCCCCGGAGTCTAACATCGCTGAACAGGAGAGTTGTTGCCCCTCAATGTCGATGAGGATGGGGATGATGAAATGGGATCCATGAGCTGCCGTGTTGTTATTTTCAAGGGCTGCTGGTGGGGCTGGAGTCAGTGGTTGCTCCTTTAGCTCCGTGACGGCAATAGTCTTTCGGATCTTATTGGGACATCTAATGGCAAAATGACCCGGCTCCCCACAGTAGAGGCAGAGGTTTTCGGCCAGCCGTCTCTCCTTCTCAGCTGTGGATAGAGACCTGCGTAGTGCGTCGACCTGCATAGGTTCAGTTGCTGGCTGGAGGTCGCGTTGGGCGGTAGAGGAGAAGGAGTAAGTGGGCCTGTGGTCCAAGGACCAGAGTCGTTCTTTCTTTCTCTCAGACAGCCTTTGGTCTATCCGGATGCATAACTGAATGAAGTCATCCAGACTGTCCGGGGCCTCAACTCTGGCGAGTTCATCTTTTATTAATTCTGACAGGCCTCGCCGGAACTGGCTCCTCTGTGCAGCTAGGTTCCAGGTGGTGTCCGTGACCCAGCGGCGAAATTCGGCGGTGTATTCAGCAACGGAGCGTCTCCCTTGCCGTAAACTATGTAGTCGCGCCTCAGCTGTTGCACAGCGGTTGGGGTCATCGAAGACTTGGCTCATGGCGGCAATAAAGTTGTTTAAGTCGTCCAGGAGCTGACTGTTAGTCTCCACGTATGGTGATGCCCATGCTAGTGCTTCATCCGTCAGGAGATTAACCATGAATAGCACCTTCTTTCTCTCGGTAATGAAGGGGCCCGGGTACATCTGAAAATAGATGCGGCATTGGTTTAGAAACCCCGATACTGGCGTCTGTCGCCGCCGAATTTTGATGGAAGTGGCATGCAGTATCTGCGGCCGTGCTGCGGACGTCCAGGAGTTGCCTCTGAAGTTCAATAATCTCCGCCTGTTGGCTTCGGACAACGCCTTGGAGCTGGGCAAATTCCTCCTGGTACGTAGTACCGAATTCCTGCAGTTCGGTAACCTGCTTGCGCAGAGTGGCCATTGCGGACTCCATGGTATGGCTGGTTATTCTGTAACGGTCCTTTGCTCACCTGAGTCAGAGGACAGCCGGCTGGTGGTTGGAGTCCAGTGGCAAAGGCCCACAGAAGCAGGAAGCAGGTAGCGTGGTCGATCAGTCCGGGTCGGCAGTAGAGATGGCAGCGAGGTAACAGCAGGAGTAGACAGAGCCGTGGTCGGTGGAAGGCAAAAGGTCAATGCAGGCGGCAGTTCAGCGAGGTCAAACGGTCCGGGTCGGCAACAAAGATAAACAGCAGTAGTCGTGGAGGAGCAGAGAGGAAGCTTGCTACAGGCTTGGAGGCACAATAACCAGCAGAGGTCAGGTGCTAGAGGCTGGGCTTATAAAGGGGAAGTAACAGGTGCAAGGGATCACAGAGATTAGCAAGGCAAGGCTGGAACAAGGTAGATCACAGAATTCAGTGGAAGGAAAAGTCCAGGAGGACTGGTAGTCTAGTGGCTAGAGCTACCGCCTGAGACATGGCTGGTCACGGGTTCGAGTCCTGACAGAATCATGCGTCATATCACCCACCACTGGAGAAGGCCACTTTCAGTTATTTCGGCCCCAGCACCCAGACAGAGGAGAGAGGTCCCACAGCAAGGAATCATGCGTCATATCACCCACCACTGGAGAAGGCCACTTTCAGTTATTTCGGCCCCAGCACCTAGACAGAGGAGAGAGGTCCCACAGCAAGGAATTATGCGTCATATCACCCACCACTGGAGACGGCGACTTTCAGTTATTTCGGCCCAGCACCCAGACAGAGGAAAGAGGTCCCACAGCAAGGAATCATGCGTCATTTCACCCACCACTAGAGAAGGCCACTTTCAGTTATTTCGGCCCCAGCACCCAGACAGAGGAGAGAGGTCCCACAGCAAGGAATCATGCGTCATTTCACCCACCACTAGAGAAGGCCACTTTCAGTTATTTCGGCCCCAGCACCCAGACAGAGGAGAAAGGTCCCACAGCAAGGAATCATGCGTCATATCACCCACCACTGGAGAAGGCCACTTTCAGTTTTTTCCGTCCAGCACCCAGACAGAGGAGAGAGGTCCCACAGCAAGGAATCATGCGTCATATCAACCACCAACGGAGAAGACCACTCTCATTTATTTCGGACCAGCACCCAGACAGAGGAAAGAGGTCCCACAGCAAGAAATCATGCGTCATTTCACCCACCACTGGAGACGGCCACTTTCAGTTATTTCGGCCCCAGCCCCCAGACAGAGGAGAGAGGTCCCACAGCAAGGAATCATGCGTCATATCACCCACCACTGGAGACGGCCACTTTCAGTTATTTCGGCCCCAGCACCCAGACAGAGGAGAAAGGTCCCACAGCAAGGAATCATGCGTCATATCACCCACCACTGGAGAAGACCAATTTCAGTTATTTCGGCCCAGCACCCAGACAGAGGAGAGAGGTCCCACAGCAAGGAATAAGGCGTCATATCACCCACCACTGGAGAAGGCCACTTTCAGTTATTTCGGCCCCAGCACCTAGACAGAGGAGAGAGGTCCCACAGCAAGGAATAAGGCGTCATATCACCCACCACTGGAGACGGCCACTTTCAGTTATTTCGGCCTCAGCACCCAGACAGAGGAGAGAGGTCCCACAGCAAGAAATCATGCGTCATATCACCCACCACTGGAGAAGGCCACTTTCAGTTATTTCTGCCAAGCACCCAGACAGAGGAGAGAGGTCCCACAGCAAGAAATCATGCGTCATTTCACCCACCACTGGAGACGGCCACTTTCAGTTATTTCGGCCCAGCACCCAGACAGAGGAGAGAGGTCCCACAGCAAGGAATAAGGCGTCATATCACCCACCACTGGAGACGGCCACTTTCAGTTATTTCGGCCCCAGCACCCAGACAGAGGAGAGAGGTCCCACAGCAAGGAATCATGCGTCATTTCACCCACCACTAGAGAAGGCCACTTTCAGTTATTTCGGCCCCAGCACCCAGACAGAGGAGAAAGGTCCCACAGCAAGGAATCATGCGTCATATCACCCACCACTGGAGAAGGCCACTTTCAGTTTTTTCCGTCCAGCACCCAGACAGAGGAGAGAGGTCCCACAGCAAGGAATCATGCGTCATATCAACCACCAACGGAGAAGGCCACTCTCATTTATTTCGGACCAGCACCCAGACAGAGGAAAGAGGTCCCACAGCAAGGAATCATGCATCATTTCACCCACCACTAGAGAAGGCCACTTTCAGTTATTTCGGCCCCAGCACCCAGACAGAGGAGAGAGGTCCCACAGCAAGGAATCATGCGTCATATCACCCACCACTGGAGAAGGCCACTTTCAGTTATTTCAGCCCCAGCACCTAGACAGAGGAGAGAGGTCCCACAGCAAGGAAACATGCGCCATTTCACCCACCACTAGAGAAGGCCACTTTCAGTTATTTCGGCCCCAGCACCCAGACAGAGGAGAGAGGTCCCACAGCAAGGAATCATGCGTCATATCACCCACCACTGGAGAAGGCCACGTTCAGTTATTTCTGCCAAGCACCCAGACAGAGGAGAGAGGTCCCACAGCAAGAAATCATGCGTCATTTCACCCACCACTGGAGACGGCCACTTTCAGTTATTTCGGCCCAGCACCCAGACAGAGGAGAGAGGTCCCACAGCAAGGAATCATGCGACATTTCACCCACCACTAGAGAAGGCCACTTTCAGTTATTTCGGCCCAGCACCCAGACAGAGGAGAGAGGTCCCACAGCAAGGAATAAGGCGTCATATCACCCACCACTGGAGAAGGCCACTTTCAGTTATTTCGGCCCCAGAACCCAGACAGAGGAGAGAGGTCCCACAGCAAGGAATCATGCGTCATATCACCCACCACTGGTGAAGGCCACTTTCAGTTATTTCGGCCCCAACACCTAGACAGAGGAGAGAGGTCCCACAGCAAGGAATTATGCGTCATATCACCCACCACTGGAGACGGACACTTTCAGTTATTTCGGCCCAGCACCCAGACAGAGGAAAGAGGTCCCACAGCAAGGAATCATGCGTCATTTCACCCACCACTAGAGAAGGCCACTTTAAGTTAATTCGGCCCCAGCACCCAGACAGAGGAGAGATGTCCCACAGCAAGGAATCATGCGTCATATCACCCACCACTGGAGAAGGCCACTTTCAGTTATTTCTGCCAAGCACCCAGACAGAGGAGAGAGGTCCCACAGCAAGAAATCATGCGTCATTTCACCCACCACTGGAGACGGCCACTTTCAGTTATTTCGGCCCCAGCACCCAGACAGAGGAGAGAGGTCCCACAGCAAGGAATCATGCGTCATATCACCCACCACTGGAGACGGCCACTTTCAGTTATTTCGGCTCCAGCACCCAGACAGAGGAGAGAGGTCCCACAGCAAGGAATAAGGCGTCATATCACCCACCACTGGAGAAGGCCACTTTCAGTTATTTCGGCCCCAGCACCTAGACAGAGGAGAGAGGTCCCACAGCAAGGAATAAGGCGTCATATCACCCACCACTGGAGACGGCCACTTTCAGTTATTTCGGCCCCAGCACCCAGACAGAGAAGAGAGGTCCCACAGCAAGAAATCATGCGTCATATCACCCACCACTGGAGAAGGCCACTTTCAGTTATTTCTGCCAAGCACCCAGACAGAGGAGAGAGGTCCCACAGCAAGAAATCATGCGTCATTTCACCCACCACTGGAGACGGCCACTTTCAGTTATTTCGGCCCAGCACCCAGACAGAGGAGAGAGGTCCCACAGCAAGGAATAAGGCGTCATATCACCCACCACTGGAGACGGCCACTTTCAGTTATTTCGGCCCCAGCACCCAGACAGAGGAGAGAGGTCCCACAGCAAGGAATCATGCGTCATTTCACCCACCACTAGAGAAGGCCACTTTCAGTTATTTCGGCCCCAGCACCCAGACAGAGGAGAAAGGTCCCACAGCAAGGAATCATGCGTCATATCACCCACCACTGGAGAAGGCCACTTTCAGTTTTTTCCGTCCAGCACCCAGACAGAGGAGAGAGGTCCCACAGCAAGGAATCATGCGTCATATCAACCACCAACGGAGAAGGCCACTCTCATTTATTTCGGACCAGCACCCAGACAGAGGAAAGAGGTCCCACAGCAAGGAATCATGCATCATTTCACCCACCACTAGAGAAGGCCACTTTCAGTTATTTCGGCCCCAGCACCCAGACAGAGGAGAGAGGTCCCACAGCAAGGAATCATGCGTCATATCACCCACCACTGGAGAAGGCCACTTTCAGTTATTTCGGCCCCAGCACCTAGACAGAGGAGAGAGGTCCCACAGCAAGGAAACATGCGTCATTTCACCCACCACTAGAGAAGGCCACTTTCAGTTATTTCGGCCCCAGCACCCAGACAGAGGAGAGAGGTCCCACAGCAAGGAATCATGCGTCATATCACCCACCACTGGAGAAGGCCACGTTCAGTTATTTCTGCCAAGCACCCAGACAGAGGAGAGAGGTCCCACAGCAAGAAATCATGCGTCATTTCACCCACCACTGGAGACGGCCACTTTCAGTTATTTCGGCCCAGCACCCAGACAGAGGAGAGAGGTCCCACAGCAAGGAATCATGCGACATTTCACCCACCACTAGAGAAGGCCACTTTCAGTTATTTCGGCCCAGCACCCAGACAGAGGAGAGAGGTCCCACAGCAAGGAATAAGGCGTCATATCACCCACCACTGGAGAAGGCCACTTTCAGTTATTTCGGCCCCAGAACCCAGACAGAGGAGAGAGGTCCCACAGCAAGGAATCATGCGTCATATCACCCACCACTGGTGAAGGCCACTTTCAGTTATTTCGGCCCCAACACCTAGACAGAGGAGAGAGGTCCCACAGCAAGGAATTATGCGTCATATCACCCACCACTGGAGACGGACACTTTCAGTTATTTCGCCCAGCACCCAGACAGAGGAAAGAGGTCCCACAGCAAGGAATCATGCGTCATTTCACCCACCACTAGAGAAGGCCACTTTAAGTTAATTCGGCCTCAGCACCCAGACAGAGGAGAGATGTCCCACAGCAAGGAATCATGCGTCATATCACCCACCACTGGAGAAGGCCACTTTCAGTTATTTCTGCCAAGCACCCAGACAGAGGAGAGAGGTCCCACAGCAAGAAATCATGCGTCATTTCACCCACCACTGGAGACGGCCACTTTCAGTTATTTCGGCCCCAGCACCCAGACAGAGGAGAGAGGTCCCACAGCAAGGAATCATGCGTCATATCACCCACCACTGGAGACGGCCACTTTCAGTTATTTCGGCTCCAGCACCCAGACAGAGGAGAGAGGTCCCACAGCAAGGAATCATGCATCATATCACCCACCACTGGAGAAGGCCACTTTCAGTTATTTCGGCCCAGCACCCAGACAGAGGAGAGAGGTCCCACAGCAAGGAATAAGGCGTCATATCACCCACCACTGGAGACGGCCACTTTCAGTTATTTCGGCCCCAGCACCCAGACAGAGGAGAGAGGTCCCACAGCAAGGAATCATGCGTCATATCACCCACCACTGGAGAAAGCCACTTTCAGTTATTTCGGCCCAGCACCCAGACAGAGGAGAGAGGTCCCACAGCAAGGAATCATGCGTCATATCACCCACCACTGGAGAACGACACTTTCAGTTATTTCGGCCCCAGCACCCAGACAGAGGAAAGAGGTCCCACAACAAGGAATCATGCGTCATATCACCCACCACTGGAGAAGGAAACTTTCAGTTATTTCGGCCCAGCACCCAGACAGAGGAGAGAGGTCCCACAGCAAGGAATCATGCGTCATATCACCCACCAATTGAGAAGGCCACTTTCAGTTATTTCGGCCCAGCACCCAGACAGAGGCGAGAGGTCCCACAGCAAGGAATCATGCGTCATTTCACCCACCACTAGAGAAGGCCACTTTCAGTTATTTCGGTCCCAGCACCCAGACAGAGGAGAGAGGTCCCACAGCAAGCAATAAGGCGTCATTTCACCCACCACTGGAGAAGGCCACTTTCAGTTATTTCGGCCCCAGCACCCAGACAGAGGAGAGAGGTCTCACAGCAAGGAATAAGGCGTCATATCACCCACCACTGGAGAAGGCCACTTTCAGTTATTTCGGCCTCAGCACCCAGAGAGAGGAGAGAGGTCCCACAGCAAGGAATCATGCGTCATATCACCCACCACTGGAGAAAGCCACTTTCAGTTATTTCGGCCCAGCACCCAGACAGAGGAGAGAGGTCCCACAGCAAGGAATCATGCGTCATATCACCCACCACTGGAGACGGCCACTTTCAGTTATTTCGGCCCCAGCACCCAGACAGAGGAGAGAGGTCCCACAGCAAGGAATCATGCATCATATCACCCACCACTGGAGACGGCCACTTTCAGTTATTTCGGCCCCAGCACCCAGACAAAGGAGAGAGGTCCCACAGCAAGGAATCATGCATCATATCACCCACCACTGGAGAAGGCCACTTTCAGTTATTTCGGCCCAGCACCCAGACAGAGAGAGAGGTCCCACAGCAAGGAATAAGGCGTCATATCACCCACCACTGGAGACGGCCACTTTCAGTTATTTCGGCCCCAGCACCCAGACAGA
This sequence comes from Bufotes viridis, assembly GCA_033119425.1. Taxonomy (NCBI): domain Eukaryota; kingdom Metazoa; phylum Chordata; class Amphibia; order Anura; family Bufonidae; genus Bufotes; species Bufotes viridis. The sequence goes on from CM065590.1 coordinate 582,828,119, forward strand.
GGAGAGAGGTCCCACAGCAAGGAATCATGCGTCATATCACCCACCACTGGAGAAAGCCACTTTCAGTTATTTCGGCCCAGCACCCAGACAGAGAGAGAGGTCCCACAGCAAGGAATCATGCGTCATATCACCCACCACTGGAGAACGACACTTTCAGTTATTTCGGCCCCAGCACCCAGACAGAGGAAAGAGGTCCCACAACAAGGAATCATGCGTCATATCACCCACCACTGGAGAAGGAAACTTTCAGTTATTTCGGCCCAGCACCCAGACAGAGGAGAGAGGTCCCACAGCAAGGAATCATGCGTCATATCACCCACCAATTGAGAAGGCCACTTTCAGTTATTTCGGCCCAGCACCCAGACAGAGGCGAGAGGTCCCACAGCAAGGAATCATGCGTCATTTCACCCACCACTAGAAAGGCCACTTTCAGTTATTTCGGTCCCAGCACCCAGACAGAGGAGAGAGGTCCCACAGAAAGCAATAAGGCGTCATTTCACCCACCACTGGAGAAGGCCACTTTCAGTTATTTCGGCCCCAGCACCCAGACAGAGGAGAGAGGTCTCACAGCAAGGAATAAGGCGTCATATCACCCACCACTGGAGAAGGCCACTTTCAGTTATTTCGGCCTCAGCACCCAGAGAGAGGAGAGAGGTCCCACAGCAAGGAATCATGCGTCATATCAACCACCACTGGAGAAGGCCACTTTCAGTTATTTCGGCCCAGCACTCAGACAGAGGAGAGAGGTCCCACAGCAAGGAATCATGCGTCATTTCACCCACCACTGGAGAAGGCCACTTTCAGTTATTTCGGCCCTAGCACCCAGACAGAGGAGAGAGGTCCCACAGCAAGGAATCATGCGTCATATCACCCACCACTGGAGAAGGCCACTTTCAGTTATTTCGGCCCCAGCACCTAGACAGAGGAGAGAGGTCCCACAGCAAGGAATTATGCGTCACATCACCCACCACTGGAGACGGCCACTTTCAGTTATTTCGGCCCAGCACCCAGACAGAGGAGAGAGGTCCCACAGCAAGGAATCATGCGTCATTTCACCCACCACTAGAGAAGGCCACTTTTAGATATTTCGGTCCTAGCACCCAGACAGAGGAGAGAGGTCCCACAGCAAGGAATCATGCGTCATATCACCCACCACTGGAGAAGGCCACTTTCAGTTAATTCTGCCAAGCACCCAGACAGAGAAGAGAGGTCCCACAGCAAGAAATCATGCGTCATTTCACCCACCACTGGAGACGGCCACTTTCAGTTATTTCGGCCCAGCACCAAGACAGAGGAGAGAGGTCCCACAGCAAGGAATAAGGCGTCATATCACCCACCACTGGAGACGGCCACTTTCAGGTATTTCGGCCCCAGCACCCAGACAGAGGAGAGAGGTCCCACAGCAAAGAATCATGCGTCATATCACCCACCACTGGAGACGGCCACTTTCAGTTATTTCGGCCCCAGCACCCAGACAGAGGAGAGAGGTCCCACAGCAAGGAATCATGCGTCATTTTACCCACCATTAGAGAAGGCCACTTTCAGTTATTTTGGCCCCAGCACCCAGACAGAGGAGAAAGGTCCCACAGCAAGGAATCATGCGTCATATCACCCACCACTGGAGACGGCCACTTTCAGTTTTTCCGCCCAGCACCCAGACAGAGGAGAGAGGTCCCACAGCAAGGAATCATGCGTCATATCAACCACCAGCGGAGAAGGCCACTCTCATTTATTTCGGACCAGCTCCCAGACAGAGGAGAGAGGTCCCACAGCAAGGAATCATGCGTCATATCAACCACCACCGGAGAAGGCCATTCTCAGTTATTTCGGCCCCAGCACCCAGACAGAGGAGAGAGGTCCCACAGCAAGGAATCATGCGTCATATCACCCACCACTGGAGACGGCCACTTTCAGTTATTTCGGCCCCAGCACCCAGACAGAGGAGAGAGGTCCCACAGCAAGGAATCATGCGTCATTTCACCCACCACTAGAGAAGGCCACTTTCAGTTATTTCGGCCCCAGCACCCAGACAGAGGAGAAAGGTCCCACAGCAAGGAATCATGCGTCATATCACCCACCACTGAGAAGGCCACTTTCAGTTTTTTCCGCCCAGCACCCAGACAGAGGAGAGAGGTCCCACAGCAAGGAATCATGCGTCATATCAACCACCAACGGAGAAGGCCACTCTCATTTATTTCGGACCAGCACCCAGACAGAGGAAAGAGGTCCCACAGCAAGGAATCATGCATCATTTCACCCACCACTAGAGAAGGCCACTTTCAGTTATTTCGGCCCCAGCACCCAGACAGAGGAGAGAGGTCCCACAGCAAGGAATCATGCGTCATATCACCCACCACTGGAGAAGGCCACTTTCAGTTATTTCGGCCCCAGCACCTAGACAGAGGAGAGAGGTCCCACAGCAAGGAAACATGCGTCATTTCACCCACCAATGGAGACGGCCACTTTCAGTTATTTCGGCCCCAGCACCCAGACAGAGGAGAGAGGTCCCACAGCAAGGAATCATGCGTCATTTTACCCACCATTAGAGAAGGCCACTTTCAGTTATTTTGGCCCCAGCACCCAGACAGAGGAGAAAGGTCCCACAGCAAGGAATCATGCGTCATATCACCCACCACTGGAGACGGCCACTTTCAGTTTTTTCTGCCCAGCACCCAGACAGAGGAGAGAGGTCCCACAGCAAGGAATCATGCGTCATATCAACCACCACCGGAGAAGGCCATTCTCAGTTATTTCGGCCCAGCACCCAGACAGAGGAGAGAGGTCTCACAGCAAGGAATAAGGCGTCATATCACCCACCACTGGAGAAGGCCACTTTCAGTTATTTCGGCCTCAGCACCCAGAGAGAGGAGAGAGGTCCCACAGCAAGGAATCATGCGTCATATCAACCACCACTGGAGAAGGCCACTTTCAGTTATTTCGGCCCAGCACTCAGACAGAGGAGAGAGGTCCCACAGCAAGGAATCATGCGTCATTTCACCCACCACTGGAGAAGGCCACTTTCAGTTATTTCGGCCCTAGCACCCAGACAGAGAGAGAGGTCCCACAGCAAGGAATCATGCGTCATATCACCCACCACTGGAGAAGGCCACTTTCAGTTATTTCGGCCCCAGCACCTAGACAGAGGAGAGAGGTCCCACAGCAAGGAATTATGCGTCACATCACCCACCACTGGAGACGGCCACTTTCAGTTATTTCGGCCCAGCACCCAGACAGAGGAGGAGGTCCCACAGCAAGGAATCATGCGTCATTTCACCCACTACTAGAGAAGGCCACTTTTAGATATTTCGGTCCTAGCACCCAGACAGAGGAGAGGTCCCACAGCAAGGAATCATGCGCCATATCACCCACCACTGGAGAAGGCCACTTTCAGTTAATTCTGCCAAGCACCCAGACAGAGAAGAGAGGTCCCACAGCAAGAAAGCATGCGTCATTTCACCCACCACTGGAGACGGCCACTTTCAGTTATTTCTGGCCCAGCACCAAGACAGAGGAGAGAGGTCCCACAGCAAGGAATAAGGCGTCATATCACCCACCACTGGAGACGGCCACTTTCAGTTATTTCGGCCCCAGCACCCAGACAGAGGAGAGAGGTCCCACAGCAAGGAATCATGCGCCATATCACCCACCACTGGAGACGGCCACTTTCAGTTATTTCGGCCCCAGCACCCAGACAGAGGAGAGAGGTCCCACAGCAAGGAATCATGCGTCATTTTACCCACCATTGGAGAAGGCCACTTTCAGTTATTTTGGCCCCAGCACCCAGACAGAGGAGAAAGGTCCCACAGCAAGGAATCATGCGTCATATCACCCACCACTGGAGACGGCCACTTTCAGTTATTTCCGCCCAGCACCCAGACAGAGGAGAGAGGTCCCACAGCAAGGAATCATGCGTCATATCAACCACCAGCGGAGAAGGCCACTCTCATTTATTTCGGACCAGCTCCCAGACAGAGGAGAGAGGTCCCACAGCAAGGAATCATGCGTCATATCAACCACCACCGGAGAAGGCCATTCTCAGTTATTTCGGCCCAGCACCCAGACAGAGGAGAGAGGTCCCACAGCAAGGAATCATGCGTCATATCACCCACCACTGGAGAACGACACTTTCAGTTATTTCGGCCCCAGCACCCAGACAGAGGAAAGAGGTCCCACAACAAGGAATCATGCGTCATATCACCCACCACTGGAGAAGGAAACTTTCAGTTATTTCGGCCCAGCACCCAGACAGAGGAGAGAGGTCCCACAGCAAGGAATTATGCGTCACATCACCCACCACTGGAGACGGCCACTTTCAGTTATTTCGGCCCAGCACCCAGACAGAGGAGAGAGGTCCCACAGCAAGGAATCATGCGTCATTTCACCCACTACTAGAGAAGGCCACTTTTAGATATTTCGGTCCTAGCACCCAGACAGAGGAGAGAGGTCCCACAGCAAGGAATCATGCGTCATATCACCCACCACTGGAGAAGGCCACTTTCAGTTAATTCTGCCAAGCACCCAGACAGAGAAGAGAGGTCCCACAGCAAGAAAGCATGCGTCATTTCACCCACCACTGGAGACGGCCACTTTCAGTTATTTCGGCCCAGCACCAAGACAGAGGAGAGAGGTCCCACAGCAAGGAATAAGGCGTCATATCACCCACCACTGGAGACGGCCACTTTCAGTTATTTCGGCCCCAGCACCCAGACAGAGGAGAGAGGTCCCACAGCAAGGAATCATGCGTCATATCACCCACCACTGGAGACGGCCACTTTCAGTTATTTCGGCCCCAGCACCCAGACAGAGGAGAGAGGTCCCACAGCAAGGAATCATGCGTCATTTTACCCACCATTAGAGAAGGCCACTTTCAGTTATTTTGGCCCCAGCACCCAGACAGAGGAGAAAGGTCCCACAGCAAGGAATCATGCGTCATATCACCCACCACTGGAGACGGCCACTTTCAGTTTTTCCGCCCAGCACCCAGACAGAGGAGAGAGGTCCCACAGCAAGGAATCATGCGTCATATCAACCACCAGCGGAGAAGGCCACTCTCATTTATTTCGGACCAGCTCCCAGACAGAGAGAGAGGTCCCACAGCAAGGAATCATGCGTCATATCAACCACCACCGGAGAAGGCCATTCTCAGTTATTTCGGCCCAGCACCCAGACAGAGGAGAGAGGTCCCACAGCAAGGAATCATGCGTCATATCACCCACCACTGGAGAACGACACTTTCAGTTATTTCGGCCCCAGCACCCAGACAGAGGAAAGAGGTCCCACAACAAGGAATCATGCGTCATATCACCCACCACTGGAGAAGGAAACTTTCAGTTATTTCGGCCCAGCACCCAGACAGAGGAGAGAGGTCCAACAGCAAGGAATCATGCGTCATATCACCCACCAATGGAGAAGGCCACTTTCAGTTATTTCGGCCCCAGCACCCACACAGAGGAGAGAGGTCCCACAGCAAGGAATAAGGTGTCATATCACCCACCACTGGAGAAGGCCACTTTCTTTTATTTAGGCCCCGGCGCACAGATTGAGGAGAGGTTCATTCAACTTTGGGTTGCACCGCAAGATCATGGTAAAGTTAAAAAAATGAGGATTCAATAAAGAAGTGCCCCAGAGTACAAGAATACATGGTTGAGGGGGAGGCAGTTATAAATGTCTATTCTGCACAAAGGAGGCACAGGTCCTGTGGGATCCATGCCTAGTTCATTTTTATGAACGTCAGCTTGTCCACGTTGGCTGTGGACAGGCGGCTGCGTTTGTCAGTAATGACGCCCCCTGCCGTGCTGAATACACGTTCAGACAAAACGCTGGCCGCCGGGCAGGCCAGCACCTCCAAGGCATAAAATGCTAACTCTGGCCACGAGGACAATTTGGAGACCCAGAAGTTGAATGGGGCCGAACCATCAGTCAGTACGTGGAGGGGTGTGCAGACGTACTGTTCAACCATGTTAGTGAAATGCTGCCTCCTGCTAACACGTTCCGTATCAGGTGGTGGTGCAGTTAGCTGTGGCGTGGAAACAAAACTTTTCCACATTTCTGCCATGCTAACCCTGCCCTCAGAGGAGCTGGCCGTGACACAGCTGCTTTGGCGACCTCTTTCTCCTCCTCTGCCTTCCCCTTGGGCATCCACCTGTTCCCCTGTGACATTTAGGAATGCTCTAAGGAGTGCATCTACCTGCGTGCGCTTGTACTCGCGCATCTTCCTATCACGCTCCAGTGCAGGAAGTAAGGTGGGCACATTGTCTTTGTACCAGGGATCCAGCAGGGTGGCAACCCAGTAGTCCGCATACGTTTAAATGTGGGCAACTCTGCTGTCGTTGCGCAGGCACTGCAGCATGTAGTCGCTCATGTGTGCCAGGCTCCCCAGAGGTAAGGACAAGCTGTCCTCTGTGGAAAGCGTATCGTCATCGTCCTCCGTATCCCCCCACCACGCACCAGTGATGGGCCTGAGCTGTGTTGGGTGCCACCCCTCTGTGAACCTGCTTCATCCTCAACCTCCTCCTTCTTCTCCTCCTCTTCCTCCAGTAGTGGGCCCTGGCTGGCCACATTTGTACCTGGCCTCTGCTGTTGCAAAAAACCTCCCTCTGAGCCACTTCTAACAGACTGGCCTGAAAGTGCTATAAATGACCCCTCATCCTCCTCCTCCTCCTGGGCCACCTCCCCTTCCATCATCGCCCTAAGCGTTTTCTCAAGGAGACATAGAAGTGGTATTCTAACGCTGATAACGGTGTCATCGCCACTGGCCATGTTAGTGGAGTACTCGAAACAACGCAACAGGGCACACAGGTCTCGCATGGAGGCCCATTCATTGGTGGTGAAGTGGTGTTGTTCCGCAGTGCGACTGACGCGTGCGTGCTGCAGCGTAAAATCCACTATGGCCTGCTGCTGCTCGCACAGTCTCTCCAGCATGTGCAAGGTGGAGTTCCACCTGGTGGGCACTTCGCATATGAAGCGGTGAGCGGGAAGGCCGAAGTTCCGCTGTAGCGCAGACAGGCGAGCAGCGGCAGGATGTGAACGCCGGAAGCGCGCACAGACGGCCCGCACTTTATGCAGCAGCTCTGACATGTCGGGGTAGTTGTGAATGAACTTCTGCACCACCAAATTCAGCACATGCGCCAGGCAAGGGATGTGCGTCAAACCGGCTAGTCCCAGAGCTGCGATGAGATTTCGCCCATTATCGCACACCACCAGGCCGGGCTTGAGGCTCACCGGCAGAAACCACTCATCGGTCTGTTGTTCAATACCCCGCCACAACTCTTGCGCGGTGTGGGGCCTGTCCCCCAAACATATAAGTTTCAGAATGGCCTGCTGACGTTTACCCCGGGCTGTGCTGAAGTTGGTGGTGAAGGTGTGTGGCTGACTGGATGAGCTGGAGGAAGCCGAGTAGGAGGAGGAGGCTACAGGAGGCAAAGAATGATGCCCTGCGATCCTTGGTGGCAGAACTCTCCGCCTGGGGCCCAGCCGCCACTACATTTACCCAGTGTGCAGTTAGGGAGATATAGCATCCCTGGCCGTGCTTACTGGTCCACGTATCTGTGGTTAGATGGACCTTGCCACAGATGGCGTTGTGCAGTGCACACTTGATTTTATCAGATACTTGTTTGTTCAGGGAAGGCACGGCTGTCTTGGAGAAGTAGTGGCGGCTGGGAACAACATACTGTGGGACAGCCATGGAAATCAACTGTTTGAAGCTGTCTGTGTCAACCAGCCTGAATGACAGCATTTCAAAGGCCAGTAGTTTAGAAATGCTGGCATTCAGGCCCAGGGCTCGAGGGTGGCTAGTTGGGAATTTACGCTTTCTCTCCAAGGTTTGTGAGATGGAGAGCTGAACGCTTCCGTGTGACATGGTGGAGATGCTTGGTGACGCAGGTGGTGGTGTCTGTGGCACATCCCCTGTTTGGTGGGCGGCAGGTGCCAACGTTCCTCCCGAGGCGGAGGAAGAGGCCGAGGCAGCAGCAGAGGAGGGAGCAGGGGGAGCCAGAGTGAGTTCCTTGCTTTTAAGGTGTTTACTCCACTGCAGTTCATGCTTTGCATACAGATGCCTGGTCATGCAAATTGTGCTAAGGTTCAGAACGTTAATGCCTCGCTTTAGGCTCTGATGGCACAGCGTGCAAACCACTCGGGTCTTGTCCTCAGCACATTGTTTAATGAAGTGCCATGCCAGGGAACCCCTTGAAGCTGACTTTGGGATGCTCGGTCCCTGGTGGCGGTGGCCAGTAGCAGGCGAACTCTCTTGGCGGCGGCTGTTCTGCTTTTGCCCTCTGCTCCCTCTTTTGCTACGCTGTTGGCTCGGTCTCACCATTGCCTCTTCCTCTGAACTATGAAAGTCAGTGGCACGACCTTCATTCCATGTGGGGTCTAGGACCTCATCGTCCCCTGCATCGTCTTCCACACAGTCTTCCTCCCTGACCTCCTGTTCGGTCTGCACACTGCAGAAAGACGCAGCAGTTGGCACCTGTGTTTCGTCATCATCAGAGACGTGCGGACTCCGATGAGGTGGTATTCCCATGTCCTCATCATCAGGAAACATCAGTGGTTGTGCATCAGTGCATTCTATGTCTTCCACCACTGGGGAAGGGCTAGGTGGATTCCCTTGGGAAACCCTGCCAGCAGAGTCTTCAAACAGCATAAGAGACTGCTGCATAACTTGAGGCTCAGACAGTTTCCTTGATATGCATGGGGGTGATGTGACAGACTGATGGGCTTGGTTTTCAGGCGCCACCTGTGTGCTTTCTGCAGAAGACTGGGTGGGAGATAATGTTGTGAACGTGCTGGATCCACTGTCGGCCACCCAATTGGCTAGCACCTGTACCTGCTCAGGCCTTACCATCCTTAGAACGGCATTGGGCCCCACCAAATATCGCTGTAAATTCTGGCGGGTACTGGAACCTGAGGTAGTTAGTTCACTAGGACGTGTGGCTGTGGCAGAATGGCCACGTCCTCTCCCAGCACCAGAGGGTCCACTAACACCACCACGACCGCGTCCGCGTCCCTTACTAGATGTTTTCCTCATTGTTACTGTTCACCAAGCACCACAGTTTGCCAGCCAGTGCAGGGACACTAGATTTAGGGGATTGCTATTTTGGCAATTTAATTTCACCCCAGAACAAAATATATCTTTTGCAGGACACTATGAAACTTGGCCAGCCACAGCTGAAACCACTGATTTATGGTATTGCTATTTTGGCAATTGAATTTAACCTAGAACAAAATATACCCTGTTACGGACAGATTTAAACTAGGCCTGCAACAGCTGGAACACCAGATTCAGGGTATTGCTATTTTGGCAATTAAATTTCACACCAGAAAAAAATATATCCTTTGCAGGACACTATGAAACTTGGCCAGCCACAGCTGAAACCACTGATTTATGGTATTGCTATTTTGGCAATTGAATTTCACCCCAGAACAAAATATATGTTTTGGCGGACACTATTATAGTTTGCCTGCCAGTGCTGGGACACCAGATTTATGGTATTGCTATTTTGGCAATTGAATTTTACCCCAGAACAAAATATATGTTTTTGTGGACACTATTATATAAGTATATAAATAAGTGACAGAAAAACGCTCTGTGCAGCCTAAAAACCAGTGAGCAAGTAACTAGCAGAAGTTGAATCATTGACAGCTGTCGATCGATCACTCCATTAGGTGCTTTTGCTGACTTTTCCCTGCCTAATCTCGCCCTGATAGAAGCTGCGTCCTCTTCCTCCACTAATCAGAGCAGTGTGACGCGCGGCGCTACGTGACTCCAGCTTAAATAGAGGCTGGGTCACATGCTGCACTTGGCCAATCACATCCATGCCATTAGTAGGCATGGCTGTGATGGGCTCTTAGGGCAAGAAGTAAAACGCTAGCTGATTGGCTGCTGTGCAGCCCTTCAGAAAGCGGGAAGAAATCGCCGAACAACTATTCTCGAACTGTTCGGTCAACACTACTGAGGTGTTACAGTGTTGAGAAGTCCATACTCTCTTTTTGACGAGAGGTCATCTTCTTTGGTGCCGTTCTTTGTTGTCATGTGTTGCTGCGTAGAGGAGGTCCTTTAATATCTGGAACGCCTTCTCCCGACCAGCCAGACGACTTCTGTTCAGCTTCAACGATGATGTTTCTCTCTTCAGTGATGTATGATGACTTCTATCCAGTGTTCAGTGGGCGAAGCACAAAATACCTAATACAGAAATCAGAAAGATTTAAATTCTCTGCTGTAGATTTAGGCCTGTGCCCAGCTCTGATTGAAAAATTGCATTCTGTTTGAATTATCAGGCCCTGGACGCTCACAAACCACTGACCGCGTCTCTCTTGCCTGACTAATTCACAGAATGAGCGGCTTTCTTCACCAAAGCTAAACACGGACATACATTCCTAGCAGTGGGCCTGGCTCGCCAATGTTAAAGGGAATATTAATTATTAAAATTTTATGCAAATATCAGCAATTAATAATCATAAATAGGCGTGAGTCGTCTAGTGATGCCTCCCTGGGGGAGTAACAAAAGGGTTAACGGTGGTACTGCAGGGATAAATGCAGGCCACAGACAGAGTTGCAGGGGTACAGCAGGGGTGAAAGGGATAAAGTAAAAGGGAGCAGGGATGCTCTTGCAGGGCAGCAGGGGTTGGTGGTTCAGGGGTTAGTGGTAGGGGCGTATGGGCAGGTAGGAGTAAATGGCAGTATAGGGTAGGTAGGGGTTGGTGGTCCAGGGGTAAAGCGTTGGTGGGATAGTGGTAGAGTTAACAGCAGTAGGGGATCGTTGGTGGTATGGGGTAGGTAGGAGTTAATAGGGAATCGTTGGTGGTATAGGGGTTAAATCGTTGGTGGTATAGGGATAGGTAGGGGTTAATAGGGAATCGTTGGTGGTATAGGGGTTAAATCGTTGGTGGTATAGGGGTTAAATGATACTTAATATGCTCGTTGACCAGGGGGGTGCTCGTCAATAGGGGGGTCCTTTGGGTCCGGGCTGCAGGCTCCAACTCCTTGAGTGCCGGGCTGCCGGATATTTATATCCGGCAGCCCGCACTCCCGAGCCGCCCGTGCTGTGGCGCGCGCGTGCGCGCCACAGGCAAGGACGCGTGGGCCGGCGCGGTGATATGACATCACCCCGCCAGCCCACGTGTCCCTGCTCGCGTGCAGCAGGGCCGCGCCACTTGCTGACAGGCGGCAGAAGCCTTTGATCTCCCGCATGTAGCACTTTGCATTCCCCGCAGCGCGATAGTAATTGCGCTGCCGGAATGCCCATAATAGAAGGAGGGGAGGTTTCTCCTATCATGCATAATTGTCTCCAGCAGCGCTATTGAATCAGAGTTCTTCGAAGCATGCAGGATGACCGGACTCTTGTCTGGTCATTCTGATGCAATTAACCAGATTGCATCAGTGTAAATGCTTGGTGCACATTCACACTGATACATCTGGCTTCAGGTAAACCAGGGGACATAAGATACATGTATATGGATACTTGGGGCACATCCATATACATGTATAAATAAATAGATATTAATTTGGGAGCATACATCTATATGGATGCTTGGGGCACATCCATACACTTGTATATATCCATTATATACATATTCTGGGAGCATACATCTATATGGATGCTTGGAGCACATCCATACACATGTATACATCCCTTATACATACACATGTATATATGCATTACACCCAGGCCGGTGGCCCACATATATTTCAGGGGGCACTTCCCTCAACAAGAGTCATCTAGCAGCAGTTATCTGCTGTATTATATGTGTATGGAGGTCTTAACCCATATACTTGCTCTCTACATAAACTTAAAGAGGTTGTCTCACTTCGGCAAGTGGGTTTTATCATGTAGAGAAAGTCAATACAAGCCACTTATTAATGTATTGTGATTGACCATATTGCCTTCTCTGCTGGCTAGTCTTGTTTTTGCATCACATTATACACTTCTTGTTTCCATGATTATGACCACCCTTCATTCCAGCATCTGTGGCCGTGCCTGTACTGTATGGGAAAAAGCGCCGGCCTATGTGCGTTCCTATTGTCCGGGCCACTAGAGAGGCCAGTGCTTTTTTTACAGTGTGCAAACATGGTTACTGATGCTGGATTGCAGGGTGGTCATAACCAGAGGCGTAGCTAAAGACTCATGGGCCCTGCTGCAAGAGTTCAGCTTGGGAAACCCCCACCCCCCCCCCCCTTAACCCAGCGCTGGTGCACCTAGCTTTTCAGCTGCCCGAGGCAAAAATGGAAATGGCCCCCCATGCCAAATTCTAAGCCTAACCCCTTCCCTCCAGTCCTTCTGTTAAAGGGGTTGTCCTCTTTTTACTACTACCGACCTATCCTTATGATAGGTCATCAATATTAGATCGACCGATGATCAGCTCTTTGAAGAAAGGGCTCATATGAGAGCTGGGGTATCACAGCAGAAACGCACACAACTGCTGCACAATACAGATGCACTATAATATACTTTCTATGTTAGAAAGTATATAATAAGTATATCACACCCGTTAGCACACTTATGCCAGGACTTTTGAGGCCCTATTAGCTAGCGTCTGCTGTCCCTGCTGCTCAATAGTTCAACCTTTCCCTAGTACTTACTTAAAAGATATAATGTAAAATGGCTGCCAGATCGGGTTCTTTTTATAGGGTAAGGGTGTGTCCTACCCTGAAATGTCTGTATTGGCTGTCCTTTACCACCTGATGCATGTGTCATGGGTCAAAGTTGGGCGCAATTCAAAAGAATATGGCTCGGCAAACAATAAACAAGCTATGTTCGCCGCGAAACTACCATGGGGCGAACCGCAAGGACATCACTTTACAGTGCTACAGAACACACAGGGTCATACAGCACCACATATACAACTCTTACATCCAGTGGTGTCTCCAAACCGTCATGGTGACTTCTTTAAGCCGCGCCTCGTCTCTAAAGAGTTTAACAAACAGACATCTTACTTTCCTACTTTTCCATCATCCTCCTTACCTTCAAAATACCCCATCCTGCCATCCAAAATACTGTGCCCGCTGTGCTCCCCAATACTTTCCTGCAGAAACAGTCCCCCTGCAAATACTGGTACCACACAGATAGTGCGTCAGTACAAAAAAATCCCCCCTACCTTTCAGATCAGATCCCCATATAAAACCCTAAATGCGATTACCCCCCCTAATCGCAGACCAAGCCCCCTTTAGACCTCTGTCAGCCTCCATATGACACCAGCTTTAGACCTCAGATCAGACCCCCATTAGACCTCCATATAAGTTCCGGACCTAATATTAGACCTTAGATAAGACCCCCATATCAGACCTCCAGACTTCCATATCAGACCTCAGCCAAGACCTCCAGACTCCCCATTAGACCTCCGGACCCCCATATCTGACCCCTAGTCAGAAATCCAGACCACCTTAGTCAGACCTCCAGACTCCCTAGTCCAGACCACGCAATAGACCACTCCAGAACCTTCAGTCAGACCTCCAGACCCCCCATTAGACCACTCCAGACCCCCAGTCAGACCTCCCCATTAGACCACTCCAGACCCCCCAGTGAGACCTCTCCAGACCAGACCTCTCCAGACCCCCAGTCAGAACTCCAGACCGCCCATTAGAGCTCAGATCAGACTGTAAAATAATAAAGTAAATAACCTCTCCTGCCGCCACTCTCCCTGTCCTGACTGTCTTCTCTTCTCAGGGCACGCACTGCGGTCACCTGACCTCCTGCAGCGCCAGGTAAGAGTGCGCCCTACGTCCTGATACTGCAGGTAGCCAGGACACACCAGTGCGGGCCCTAAGAAGAGCGAGCAGAAAGAAGGGTAAGTACTATACAGCGCTTCTCTCCCCCTCCTCCTGCAGACCAGTGAGCGCTTCCATTATGTAAGTGCTCACTAGTATTCCTTTTATAAGGAATACTAGAGAGGGCCCCCCTGGCTTAGGGGCCCGGTCGCAACTGCAACCGCTGCGACCCCTATAGTTACGCTAGTGGTCGTAACCATGGAAACGAGCTGTGTATAATGTGATAGAAAAATGAGTCCAGCCACCAAAGGAAGCATTATGGACAATCACAATATATTAGTAAGTGTCTTGTATTAATTCTCTCTACATGATAAAAGCCACTTGACGAAGTGGGACAATTCCTACATGTACGTAATTATCAGGGCCGCAGCTAAAAGCTCATGGGCCCTGGTGCAAGAGTTCAGCTTGGGCCCCCCTTCCCTTTGTGCTTTGTGGCCAGTGGCAGAAGAGCACATAGCCTTCGTGTTGCCTGAGGTAAAAATTGAAACTGCTCCCCCCTCATGCCAAATTCTTGACCTAACCCCTTCCCTCCAGCCAGAGATGTAACTTTACTAACATGCATTTTCTATAATAGTGTCTTCTTATGTGGCACAAGGGTCTTTGGGCCCCTCAGGCCCCTGGGCCCAGTAGCGACTGACACCTCTGCACCCCCTATAGCTACGCCCTTGGGGATTATGCATTAAGAGGTTAATATGACACCAGTTACATTCGCGGTCAAAGCTCTTTAAGACTCTGCAGACTTTAGACCTCGGCCCACTCAAAAGTACTAACAATCACTTACTGTAGCTGCTTGTTTGAAATTAGACTTTGCCAATAAACTGAATTCTTACTGCAATTTATTGTTCTGACTGGGTTGATCAACTTTGATTTGGATTCGTTTCCTGATCTGACTGCTCTTTCCTGGAAATGACTATCTTCCCCGCCCATTGTAAAACTATAAATTATTGTCCCCTATCCAAGTCTGCACATCACCAGCTACGACCGTTCCAGAGCAGACCAGCATGAAGTCCATCCTTGGAATTCTCACATTCTTCTCAGCTCTTGTAGCAACAGGTACGTTTTGAAAACTGTCGGATCACTCTAGAGCAGTGTTCCTCTCCAGTCCTCGGTTCCCACCTAGCAATCATGGTTTCAGGTTTTTCTTAGTAGTAATACAGGACATAGAGATCATAGAGATGTAGCAGAGGTAAATTTGTCAAGTACGTAGCTTTTCTTTTGTGCACTGCGATAACGTTCTTCATGATACAGTAGAGGGTTGATTTGCAGTCCTAGGTAAAACCATAGATTGTGAGGTAACTCAAATTCATAACCAAATAACAAAATCAAATTCTGACTTTTTGCCAGTGGAAAATTAATGTGTGTAAGAACCCTTAGTGACATATATTAGCTTTATATGGCAGTATAGTGTGGTATCTGATGGGGCATACTAGGATTTATTTCTGTTGAATTCTTGGAGAATAACCATTTCTGTAGAGATTTATTAGCTGCTGAATATTATATTTCTGTACACGTTAGGGTGGGCTCACTACCGTTATGCCATTTCGTTATAGGTTCCGTTTATATCGGAATGCAAAACGGAAGCCTTTAAGAGGCGTTTCATTTTGCTCCGTCCTAATAGAAGTCTAAGGGCAATCATAACGGATCCATCTGGTTTCCATAGTGCCATTTTAGGGCATGTTGCACTTGTTTTGACCCATCCCACATTCAAGTTTGGTTTTCAATAAAAAATAATTTATATATTTCCAGCTTGCGCGCTCTCATGCATACAATGTTATGAGCCATCCATCCCTTCATGCTCTGGCAATAAAGTTACTTGTGCTAATGACTTTTTATGTGGATCCAACATCTATGAAACTGCACAAGGTGAGTCAAGGAATAATAACATATAATCTGTTGTTGCCTTTCAGTTTCTTTTAGTCTCCATCCTGTTCTATTGTTGTTGGATTTCCTTATTTATTTTTGTTTATTTCTTTTCTTTTGCAGAATAAAGCTACGTTCACTTCAGCGTTTTCCTTTCCGGTATTGAAATCCGTCATAGGATCTCAATGTCAGGGGATAACGCTTCCGTTTTGTCCCCATTCATTGTTAATGGGGACAAGACTGACCCGTACGGAACTGAATGTGCCACAATGCCTTCCATTCCATTTGGTTGCACTTCCATGCTGGACATAAAAACACTGCAAGCAGCGCTTTTGAGTGCGTCATGGGACGCCTAACAAGATGGATCCGGCATGAAACACATTAAAAGGTCAATGGTGTAGGATCTGTTATCACGGATCCAAAGGAAAACACATCCGGCGCCCATTGACTTACAATGGTTTTAGTGGCCGATCTGTCATGGCTATATAAGGCTACTCTCACACTAGCGTTACCAGGGGCCGGCAGGGGAACAGCCTGCCGTATCTGTGCTAACACTTGCACAAAAGTGCCACTGGAAGTCCTCTGGCCCTGTTCACTTTAATGAGGACAGGTCGGAGATGCAGCCGCAGCACGGCAAACATGGCGAGAGGCTGGCTGCATTTTTTTTCTGGCCGCCTCTCACTATGTTTGCCGAGCTGTGACCGCATCTCCAATCCGTCCCCATTAAAGTGAATGGGGCCAGAGCAGACTTCCGGCGGCACTTGTGTTATTATTGTGTATATCGCAACTTCGATAATTTGTGAAAATTACGAATCTAGTGCTATATAACGGATATTCGTCATTTGCCGGTGTACAATCAAAAAAACTTAAGTCGCCAAAAAACCTTACCCCACGTGACTTCCGGGGGTGTGCTGGGGGTGTGCGCCTCCGCGCAAGCGCAGTACCATGGCACGGCGCCTCCGCGCAAGCGCAGTACCAGGGCATGGGTAAGGTAAAATTACAGTAAGCGTTGACTCATGGACCCACGCATGGACCTCAACTCTTTCCCTGGGTAAAGCGCACGGCGAGAGGCGGCCGGACTAAAATTACTGCATGTCGTACTTTTAGTCCGGCGGCCTCTCGCTGTGCTATTCAATAGGGACGGAGCAGCAGTCCGGGAGCACACATCAACTAGCGGTAGGACGAATCCAACAGTCTGTTCACCCACCAGACTCCCCTGCGCTAATGTAAAAGTACCTTAACTTACCCCATTTGGACGTACACTCACGTCTTAACTGCTTCCCGGGGCTGTGACACTACAGAAAAAAATGAAATTAAAAAATTTCCCCTCCTTTTTGCTTTAATTCTTATAGGACGCCTTAAGGGTCAATAACATTTGTAAAATCGGTTTTGAATAGCTTGAAGGGTGTAGTTTCTAAAATGGGGTAACTTTTGGGTGGTTTCTACTATGTAAGCCTCACAAAGTGACTCCAAAGTGACTGAACTAGTCCTTAAAAAAGTGGGTTTTGGAAATCTTCTTAAAAAAATAAAAATGTGCTTCTAAACTTCTAAGCCTTCCAATCTCTTAAAAAAATTAACTGACATTTACAAAATGATGCCAACATGAAGTAGACATATGGGGAATGTAAAGTAATAACTATTTTATGAGATTTAACTATCCTTCTTAAAAGCAAGGAAATTCTCATTTTGAAAATAGTGAATTTTTCTAAATTTTCATAAAGGTAAAACGTATCAACTCATATTAACCATCAGCACCGACGTTGGGGGGGGGGGGGGGGGGCAATTGCCCAGGAAAGGAGGCAATATGGACAATCTCAATTAGTAAGTGCCTTGTATTAACTTTCTCTACATGATAAAGACCGATTGCTGAAGTGAGACGACCCCTTTAACCCATTTGAAGGCCTTTTTCACACGGGCATTTCGGATTTGCTCCGGATGCGTCCTGCGTGCAGTGCGGGAAACCCGCACGAGTGTGCACACAATTTCAGCCAGTTTTTACTACGATTGCGTTGCATTCTTCCGTTTTTTTCTGCGCGAGTGCAATGCATTTTGCATGCGCGAGATAACAAATTGAATGTGGTATACCCAGACCCAAACCCGGACTTCTTCACTGAAGTTCGGGTTTGGGTCAGGTGTTGTGTAGATTCTATTATTTTCCCTTATAACATGGCTATAAATGAAAATAATAGCATTCTTAATACAGAATGCTTACTAAAATGTTGATTGAGGGGTTAAAAAAAAAAAGGTCCTTTTGCAGCTCCTGAATGAAGAAGAAAAAAGACGATGCCTGCTGCACGATCAAGTGGATGAGTTGAGTTAATTTTTTTTTTTTTTAACCCCTTAACCAACATTTTTGTAAGCATTCTCTATTAAGAATGCTATTATTTTCCTTTATAACCATGTGTAACGGGAGTTTGAGGACGCCCCCTAGTGTCTTTGGGGTCCCTAAACCTAGTTAACTCACTATGCCTTGCAGGCGCATCCTGAGCCTCCGCTATCTGGGAGCTGGGGTACATGTCTGCGGCAGTGCCTCCACCCAGTGGAGCATCCGGGGTAGGGATGTGGGGTCCCACTGGGAACATACTTGGGGCAATGAGACTGACACAGCCTAACTGGAATTAACTTTATATAGTACGTAGCAAATGAACCAACATACATAGGAAAAATACAATAGAGTGACACAGATAACAATGCAATGTGGATTTTTCCTCACCCACCCACCAGCACACCTGCATCCCACCCCCTTATCTTCGCCCTAGTGGCCGTTGGTGCACATAGAAGAGTTGGGGCCCTTATAAGTCCTGCTTCGCAGGGTCACTGAAGCAGCCTAAGCTGTGTAATGTCCGTCACTGGACCTCAGAGTCTTTACTGTGAGTGAGGAGACAGGTGCCCTGTGGTGGTACAGGGAGAGGTTTGACTTACCCTCACAACACAATTAACCAGGTCAGTCAGCAGCAGTCTTCTCTTACTGGATTCACCAGACGTCTGGACTCAATGCTTGTCTTTGCCAGCAGGTCACTCTTTCAGCAGGTGTGATCTTGGGTGAAGCAAGTTCTCTCAGCAAGGTTCTATCTCTGGGCTGCAGTCTCACACAACTAGACACATGTCCTCTCTCTGGCTGAGCATGTCGTAACTTCTAGAGATCTCCAGGACCTCCTTCCTCAGAGCTGTGCCGGAAGTATCCTAACAGGACCTGCGATGATGCCACAATCCATGTGACTCATTTCAGCAGGTCATGTGATCAATGCTCAATGTTTTATTAACAGCATACTGAGTCCATCTGCCATCTACTGGGCATTTCAGATAATGCAGCCTGTGTCACTTCACAGGGTTACATGCTCCCCCTTGAAAATACTTGCCTTCCACTGGCAAGTCCTAGCCAGGGGGCCTAACAAAAATTCAACAAAAAAAAAAAAAAGGTTTAGCATACATACAGAACAGTTGACACAGTAACATCCTAGCTAGCTAGTTATCTAGGGTAACGAGTCACTAACATTTACCACTTCAGCTAGTGCATGTAGGAAAGTGGCCATTTTAGACGCTGCGTGTGTCAGCGGAGCATAACTGGGCTCTCCTATATTATCATAAACTAGGGCCCTAGGGGGTTGCCGCACTCTGGTGCTGTGTCTCAGTTCTCACTGTGGGAGAGGATCTTGGGACATCAACTGTGGAACTTCGACTCCTGCCCTCGAAGTAGAGTCTCTAAGGGAAGTTCCAGGCACAAAACATGGACTTTCTGGATTCAACCTTGGAGAACTTTGTGACCCAGGAGAGGTTCCGGGACTTTGTGAACCCACAGGAGTTAAAGGAGGTAATTGCTGTGTTTCTTCTGCGGGTGATGACCACCACTGATCCTCTGCACTGGGATTTCCCGGGGTCTCCTCTGGCCCATTTCCAGGACTCTCTACTGGGTTTTCCTCCAGTTCTTCACTACTCTCTTCCTCTTCATCAGCATACACAACTGGAAGCAGATGGTTTCTATGCCAAGCCTTTATTCGGCCCTCCGGACCCCTAATGTTGTACACTGGCAATCCTTCCAGTTTGGACACAACCTCAAACAGGGCATCTTTCCATCTGTCAGCCAGTTTGTGTTTTCCAGGCACACCTAAATTCCGGAGAAGAACTTTATCCCCTGCTTGAATCTCCCGATATCTCACCTTAGAATCATACCTTCTTTTGTTCCGTTCTTCCATTTTTTCTGCAGCTTGGGTGGCCAACTCATAGGCCCGATGAAGGTTTTGTTTGAGGTTCCACACATATTGAAAGTTGAATCTGTTCCATCAGGAGACACTCCCAAACGGACATCTATCGGCAATCGAGCTTCTCTCCCGAACATTAGGAAATAGGGGGAGAACCCTGTAGATTCATGCCTTGTACAGTTGTATGCGTGGACCATGGCTTGCACATGTTTACTCCAAGACCGCTTCTCGACTTGCTTGAGAGTCCCTAGCATATCTAGAAGGGTCCTATTGAACCGTTCTGGCTGTGCATCACCCTCCGGATGATAAGGTGTGGTTCTGGACTTCTGCACCTGCAACATGTCCAACAGCTCCTTGATCAACTTACTCTCAAAGTCTCTACCTTGATCAGAGTGTATCCGATTGGGTAGTCCATAGTGAATAAAATACTTCTGCCAAAGGACTTTGGCTACAGTCACAGCCTTTTGATCTTTAGTGGGGAAGGCTTGAGCATATCTGGTGAAATGGTCCGTTACTACCAGCACATTTCCAATTCTCGCTGTATCGCTCTCAATGCAGAGATAGTCCATGCACACAAGATCCATGGGTCCCGTACTTTTCAGATGACCCATAGGGGCAGCTCTCACAGGCAGGGTCTTCCTCTGGATACACCTCCTGCATGTCTTTACATGTTGCTCGACATGTTCCCTCATGCGAGGCCAATAGAACCGATCTTGTACTAGGCCATAGGTCTTGTCCACCCCGAGATGCCCATGTTGATCGTGGAGAGCTCTCAGGACCATACCACGGTATCTGTGCGGTAGTACCAATTGTTTTCTGTCAGGGTGATCATGATACTTCACGACCCTACAGAGTACTCCATCTTCGAGATGTAGTCGGCTCCATTCTCTTCGGTATAATTCTCTTTGACTCACAGGTAGAGAAGTCAGCAATTTAGGATTCTTAGTCTTTATTGCTCTGATAACTATCCCAATATACCAGTCCTGCGCTTGAGCCTTCTTCTTGTCTTCTGTGGTTATACTGGACCACTGTTGATGCATGACTGGAGCATGGAACACCTCAGGCACGGCTTCTGGAGAGTGGCTAATGGAGTCTATCCCTCTTAGCTCGGCAAATTCTTCTTGACCCTCGGCCCCCACATACATCTGACAAAAGGCTCCTACCCCCGGCCCAGGGATCTCTTCCCACTCCTCTTCTTCTTGGTGAGGAGGGAGTCTAGGTCTGTGGGACAGGGCATCTGCGCTGACATTCTTGGGCCCAGGCTTGTACTTCAGGCTGAAGCTGTAGCTTGACAAGGCAGCCAACCACCTATGTCTTGTGGCATCCAGCTTAGCTGTAGTCTGGATGTAGGTAAGTGGATTGTTGTCAGTCCTTACTTCGAATGTTGCTCCATACAAATAGTCATGCAGCTTATCCACGATGGCCCACTTGAGTGCCAGAAAATCCAATTTATGGACTGGATAGTTCTTCTCTGCACCTGTAAGACTTCTACTTATGTAAGCCACCGGCCTCAATCCTTCTGGATAACTGTGGTGCAGTACACCCCCTAGGCCTTCCATACTGGCATCCACATGGAGGATATATGGTTTCTCAGGGTCTGCATAGGCTAAGACAGGAGCTTCTGTAAGTCTCTTCTTCAATGTCAGAAAGGCATCTTCATATCCTGAAGTCCATTTCTCTCCAAAGGGGTCTTTAGGATATGATGCCTTAGCACCCTTTACGTCAGAGGTAATCTTCAGTAGGTCATGTAACTCTCGAGCAATCCTTGAGTAGTCTTTCACGAACCTTCGGTAGTAACCACAGAATCCGAGAAAGGACCCCAACTCACTGATGTTATTTGGTCTTGGCCAATTCAACACTGCTTCAATTTTAGCAGGATCTGTGGCTACTCCTTCAGCGGAGACTATGTGCCCCACATAAGTGACAGAGTTCTGGGCAAATCGGCATTTGTCCACTGATAGCTTCAGGCCTTCAGCTTGAAGTCGATCCAACACCTTTAGCAATCTTTGTTCATGCTCCTCTGGTGTCTTCCCGAAAACAATTAGGTCATCTAGATACACTAGACACTCTTTGGGATTCATATCCCCCACAGTTTTCTCCATCAGCCTCTGAAAAGTAGCAGCAGCTCCTGTGACTCCCTGTGGCATTCTGGTAAACTGGAAGAACCCCAAAGGGCAGATGAAAGCTGTCTTTCCTGATCCTCCTTCTTCATGGGTACCTGATAATATCCAGACCTCAAGTCAAGCACACTGAACCACTGACTGCCAGATAGGGCGTTCAGAAGATCCTCTATCCGGGGCAAAGTGTACTGATCTGGCACAGTCCTCTTGTTCAGAGTACGGTTGTCCACACATAGCCGAACTGATTAACTGAACCATTCTTTTTTCTCACTACCACAATAGGTGAGGCATAGGGGCTCCGGGACTCTGTGATAATGCCTGCTCCTTCCATCTGCTGGAGTACGTCCCGGACATCTTCCACATCCCGAGGGGGTATTCTTCTTGACCTTTCTCTGAAAGGAGTAGGATCAGCAAGTCTTATAGCATGGTTGGCATTCTTAGAACACCCCACGTCCATCTCTGCTCTGGAGAACACTCCCTCTCGGGTGGCCAGTTTTGAACGAAGGCTGTCTTTCCACTCCTGTGGTAGAGGAGAATCTTCTAGATCAAAATCTAAAGGTGCTTTCACATGATCCTTCTGCTCTGCAGTCACAGACATGATGGACGAAACTTGATCTAAAAGGTGTATCACACCAATCTTCTGATGACGATCAATCCGGATTTCTGAGGGGGTTAAATTCTGTACCATCACAGGAAAGCTCCGACACCACCTTTTTCGCCAATCTTTTACCTCAGGTATGAGAGTCCACCCCTTCTTCTGATCCTCTTCAGGCAGAGACTCAATAAGGTATTGTCCAGTTCCCCCCAACATTTCATGGTGCATTGAGGCTATGGCTCGTAAGGTTTTGGTCTCACCAGGCTTCACAAATGCAGGTTCTGTTCCTGAATAGTGGCACGACCCTGGTTTTGTTTCAAGGGCTAGTCGTCTACACTCTTTTCCTAGGACAGGGCTGACCTCCATCAGTCGGTCTAAGGAGACATCTCCCACTTCTGTCAGATAGGCCTTGAATACATCCTGTACCATCTTTGCATTAGTACCCAATATTATTGGGGCACACACTTTCTTGGCTGCAGGGCATATCAAAGCTTCCAGCTCCATAGGACATATCACCCCGGTGTTTAACTGGGGAATAGTTATGGTCACTTTTATGCATCCCTCCACAGGTTGAGCTTGAGACCCAACACCCCATAGCTGAAACTCTCCTGCAGGTTCCATAGGAATGTGTTTCAAATGACGTTCATAGAAGTCTCTGTAGATAATGGTGACTTGAGAACCTGTATCTAGCAATGCTGAAACATGAATTCCTTCTACTTGCACGTGTATCAAAGATTTAGGCCCAAATGGCCCCTACCGATAAACTATATGTAGGCCGGGTCTTCCTTCGCTTGTAAGACCTGGTCATTTGAGTCTCCTCGAGCTCGGTTGCCAGCACCTCCACATTCACCTCCATGGAATTCGCAGGGCACTCCCGCTGAAAATGCTCTGACTTTCCACATTTAAAGCAGTCCCCTCGGCGGGGTGAATCCTCAGGAAACAGTTTTTTCTGAGTCTGCCTGTGTTGCCCCCCACTTCCAGGGGGAGGATCTGCTCTCTCTGGTGTGATTTGCATAAGAGCTCCAATTCAACCACCCTCTTCCTAAGAGCTGACAGTTCTGTATCCTCTTTCTCCTTCTGTAGGGGTGGACACGTCTGGTCTTCCAATCTCCTGGCTGTATTTATTAATGTGGAATAAGGCAGAACTTTATCATCCAACTTGGCTCTCAGCAGAATCATAACTGGATTATTGGTCAAACCACCTCTCTGAATTTGCTTAGATAGCCGAGCATCCAACTCAGGGGCAGTGACTGCACCTTTATGGAATAACTTTCCAAGCGATAGCTGTAATCGGTTGATATAGTCAGTGGCTTTTTCATGCTCCTTCTGCTTAGTGGCTAGGAACTTAACCAACAGATCATCCAAATCTTCTGATTTCCCATAAGCATCCTGTAAAACTTGTAGATAGTCGTGCACAGTAGCTTGCCCATTTACTCCCTTGTACAGTCTTATCATGTCTGTAGCGGGAAAACGAAGACTCTCCACCAACCGCTGTTTCTTTATGGTATCCGTACAAGACCACTCCTCCAACAACTGCATAGCATTATCCTTCCAGACCTCAAAAGGCTCTTCTCCTGAAGGAACAGGCTGATTCCCAGAAAACACCTTTAGTTTGCGGTAACTATGGGTGTGGTTTGCCGTCACTATGGCTTCTGAGAGTTTCTGTAGTATGTCCGATACATCACTACCTCCTGTAGGCAGGGTGCGTACTTCAGTAATGCTGTAGATGGATGAGATTCTGCTTTAGGAGTAATCATCCCCTGTCCTCTAGGAGGATGGGCAGCTTGTTTAGGAATGGCTCCGGCCTTTCCGGAGATGGGAGTCAGGAGTTTAGAATAATGTTCTGTGACATAATCTCTCTGTTCTAATTTAAAGGGTTGTTGCAGTGAGACCCTTTCTTTCTTATCAAGGAGAGCGTACACTAAGGAGCATCCTTCATCCGGGGCTCCATATAAATGAATGTTGGTAGGCATCTTATGGTCTCCCAAGTCCGTATGACAATATATTAACATGTAAGTTTGGTCTTCAGAATCCTGCAGGATATCCCTGACGGTCGCCATTTCTATTCCCAGTCGAATTTCTATACACAAGATGACATGATTCATCTCACAGCAGGATGGGACTTTGCATAACATCACAGCCTGCTGTAATGGTACCTTTCTTTGCTGGGCCCACTCTTTTGCAAAGGAGGGAGTGGCCTGAGGATTTAACCTATTCTCACTGGTTGTACCCCAATGAATCTCAGCAGTGCCTCCATATGTAACGGGAGTTTGAGGACGCCCCCTAGTGTCTTTGGGGTCCCTAAACCTAGTTAACTCACTATGCCTTACAGGCGGATCCTGAGCCTCCGCTATCTGGGAGCTGGGGTACATGTCTGCGGCAGTGCCTCCACCCAGTGGAGCATCCGGGGTAGGGATGTGGGGTCCCACTGGGAACATACTTGGTGCAATGAGACTGACACAGCCTAACTGGAATTAACTTTATATAGTACGTAGCAAATGAACCAACATACAGAGGAAAATACAATATCAGTAACACAGATAACAATGCAATGTGGATTTTTCCTCACCCACCCACCAGCACACCTGCATCCCACCCCCTTATCTTCGCCCTAGTGGCCGTTGGTGCACATAGAAGAGTTGGGGCCCTTTAAAGTCCTGCTCCGCAGGGTCACTGAAGCAGCCTAAGCTGTGTAATGTCCGTCACTGGACCTCAGAGTCTTTACTGTGAGTGAGGAGACAGGTGCCCTGTGGTGATACAGGGAGAGGTTTGACTTACCCTCACAACACAACTAACCAGGCCAGTCAGCAGCAGTCTCCTCTTACTGGATTCACCAGACGTCTGGACTCAAGTTCTCTCAGCAAGGTTCTATCTCTGGGCTGCAGTCTCTCACAACTAGACACATGTCCTCTCTCTGGCTGAGCATGTCGTAACTTCTAGAGATCTTCCAGGACCTCCTTCCTCAGAGCTCTGCCGGAAGTATCCTAACAGGACCTGCGATGATGCCACAATCCATGTGACTGATTTCAGCAGGTCATGTGATCAATGCTCAATGTTTTATTAACAGCATACTGAGTCCATCTGCCATCTACTGGGCATTTCAGATAATGCAGCCTGTGTCACTTCACAGGGTTACACATGTTATAAGGGAAAATAATACAGTGAATAGGGGTTGCTCATCCCTATCATCTCCTAGCAACCATGCGTGAGAATTGCACTGCATCTGCAGTTGCTTGCGGATGCTTGCAATTTTCATGCAGCCCCATTCACTTCTATGGGGCCTGCTTTGCGTGAAAAACTCTGAATATAGAACATGCTGCGATTTTCACGCAACGCACAAGTGATGCTTGAAAATCAATGCTCATCTGCACGGCCACATTGAAGTGAATGGGTCAGGATTTAGTGCAGGCGCAATGCGTTCACTTCACGCATTGCACCAGCAAGGAATTCTCGCCCGTGTGAAAGGGGGCTTAGTGTGCTACACTTAATAGGGTCAGGCATAAGGGTCTTGATGTGTGCATTGCGTGTTTTCTATGTGTGATTGGTGTGTGCTATATATGATCTATGTATCAGTGGTATATGTGCAGTATGTGACATATGCATCAGTGGCATGTGAGTCACGTATAAGTGTCCTGTGTGCCACATGTGTCCAATGAGTGATTGGCGTACGCTGCGTGTGTCTTGTTTCTGACTGACTTAAGTGCAGGATATCCATGTATGTGTAACTTCTGCCACATGTATGTTTGCGCATGTCGCTGTGACTGTCTACCATCGTACTTCATCTTTAATATTTCTGTTATCACTGTAAGGGCTTAAAGAACACGACCGTTGGATGTTTTGCCGTCTGCAAATTGCGGATCCGCAAAACATGGACACCGGGTGTGTGTATTCCACATTATAGGAACAGAACAGCCGGCCTCTAATAGAACTGTCCTATTCGTGTCTGTAATGCCGACAATAATAGAACGTGTTCTATCATTTAGCAGAACGGCCTGCGGACATACAGACACAGAATGCACACAGAGTCATTTTTTGTGATGCCCCATTGAAGTGAAGAGAACAGTACAGACATGGAAAAAAAATAAGTTTGTTTGCAGGAGCCCTATGGTGGGCCCCCAGAATCAGTTACACTGGTGGGCCCTAAGTACCCCAGTCCGACACTGGTGGTAGGAATACCTCTTTTAAAGAGTGTCTCATACATTAATCTCTTTCCATATTCCCTATTTAGACCTATAAATGTCATCTATGAGCCAGAATGGAACTCTCAGAGCCTCTCCTACACTGTCAGACCCAGCGTGTAACACTATATTTTCCCTATAGAGAAATGTATGGCCGGATTTCACAGAGTGATAACAGCTGATCGCTGTGGATTAAGGAAGCCGGATCTGGTGTGATCAGCTGTGATCAGCTGATTGCAACATCAGCTTCTTTTTAAAAGTGGGCTGGGTTGGTAAGAGCACCCTAGTAATGCAGCTTAGGCTACTTTCACACTTGCGGCAGGACGGATCCGACAGGCTGTTCACCCTGTCGGATCCGTTCTGACGCTATTTCGCCGTGCCGCCGGACTGCCGCTCTGTCCCCATTGACTATTATAGGGGCGGGGGCGGAGTTCCGGCGCAGAACGGCAGTGCACGGAGAGAGGACGCCGGACTAAAACTACGACATGTCTGACTTTTTAGTCCGGCGGCCTCTGCTGTGCACTGCCGTACTGCGCCGTAACTCCGCCCCTGCCCTCATTATAGTCAATGGGGACGGAACGGCAGTCCGGCGGCACGGCGAAATAGCGGCAGGACGGATCCAACAGGGTGAACAGCCTGTCAGATCCATCCTGCCGCAAGTGTGAAACTAGCCTAACACATTCTTCTTATCTTCATACTCATGCAAAAAAATACAAATTACGTATTTTTGGGGGGATCATTGCAACAATGCCTATCCTTCTCTGCAAAAGGTCAATAACAGAACATGTTCTATCATTTTTGTGAAATGGTCCACATACGTGCTGCAATATTTTGGCTGATAATCTCATGAACACTCGTTAGCGATCATCTGGCAGTGTAATATGCCGCTGATTGTCCGATGCTTAAAAGTCGCAATGTGCCAGCAGCGGATCGTGCTGTTTAATAGCGATCTGCACCAGCACACCCTTGTACAGCATGGAGATGAGCGATGACATAGCGATCGCTCCTTCCCATGCTGCGGAGGAGATTGTTGTATGAAATAGCAGCCGTCTCCTCTGCCACATCAGCACACGATTCCCTCCTGACAATCCTCTGCTGATCTGCTGGTGTAATTCAGGCTTTCGTTTTTTCAGGAAATAATCTATTTTATGCACATTTGTAGGAAACGTAACGGCTTCAGGATTCATCAGGGGATGCGAACATAAAAGTCAATGTGACTTCAAAGGAAATGTTGTTTTGTCTGATACAAAACTCAGGATAGCCACTACCTGCTGTTCTACTGACGACTGCACGCCTCCTGTTCCTACATGTAAGTAGTCCCCTTTTTTTGGTGCAGTCACACTGACTATACATTGAGTCCCTAGCAGAAAAATGTCATCATATCCACAGCATATACTGTCGTCAGGTCTGGGAATGGAAATACTCAGAGGGAGGTGGGATTTGTCCAAGCTTCTATGCTGATCTCTAGAACAGTCACAAAGTGGGCGGGGCATGAATATGGAAGTGGGCGTGGCTTTGTATTCCAAAAGATATGCCGTCATTTACATTGGAAGACTGGCATCACTTACTGAAATCTACGCCGCCCCCTATCGCTCTCTATAGTCCCTTAAACTAAAACCTTAAGGTGTCTTTTAAGCCTTGCCTTGAATAAGCCTTAAGATGCAGAACCAGCAAAAGAATGTAACTTGTCGCACCAATAGTCCATGTCGGAGTGGCCGGATAGAAGTGCAATAAACCTGATACTAGGGAGAGACAAAATCACAGCCCTGACCTGTAGTCCGTCCGCTGTAATAGTGGAATTAGAGTTAGTTTATAGCTAAATGGGATAATACGTTATCGATTTATTTGGGATAATTGGCCTGGCATACCGCCCATAGAGGCAGACCGCGCACTTGCTATGGGGTCCGGTGAGGCTGAATGCCTTCCTCCCTTCCTCCTCGCATCTGCTGCTGCCCGCCAACTGCCTTATCTCTAATTTTAATAGTTCCTCCATGGCTCGTGTCACAGTAGGATCCACCGCTGGCCAATCAATGAGCAGGAAGATGGTTTGCTCCCCAGCTGATCTCCACTCGGGGCTCTGCTGCTCCACCTGCCTGCCATATCTGTCCCCACTAGGGTCTATTCCCTGTGTGCTGTCCGCAATCGCACTTCCATTCTGTTGCCCCTCAAAAAAATAGAACATGTCCTATTCTTGTCCGCATCCATGGACAAGAAAAGGCATTTCTATAGTGCCGGCCATTTGCGGACCGCAAAACAGTTGCGGACGTTTGAATGGACCCCAACAGGGAATAAGCAGCAGAGCCCTGTGAGAGACAGAAAAAGAGTGCCCACTTCACACCCAGCAGCGCTCCACTGCTCTGACTCCTGACCACTGTGATCTGAAGCCTGGAAGCCATGCATCAGAAGCACAGGTCCTACTCTCGGATGCTCAGCCAGCACAGACGGGGTGGACAGCCATTCATTGTAGTCACACACGCTCTGCTGGGGAGAGGGACGCACAGTGTGTGTCTATTTACACCAACAGTCACTCAATGTGCAGACTGCTGCCTCTGCTGGCTGGGTGTATAACGTGTGATATATCTACATTATTAGTAGTAGTATTTATTTGAAAGCGACTTTAATTCCATGGCGCTGTACATCCAGCTGCGGTTACACAAATATAAAAATACAAGAAACTATTAACAGACTGGTACTAGAGGACCCTGCCCGCAAGAGCTTACAATCTATACATGCACACATATATGGTGTATACAGTATACATAATAGCTTACGTACCACACAGCACCCACCATAGACTTCCAAGTTCTGAGAGGTTCTGTCCCTGCCCTTTATTGAATTAGTAATATCCTATTTCTAACAGGACACGGACGTGCGCTGTCCGTATTTTCTGAAGACAGTGCACGTACCCATTGATTTTAATGTGTCTCTTCACGCATCAGTGGTTTTTCACTCACCCATCCATTGAAATCTATTGTTCTGTGAAAATCACGGACGCAACATGGATGGCATCTGTGCTTGGTCCGTTTTTTACTGATTGGAGAAGCTCTAGAAATTAATTTTCAGCTGAGCATTGTCTGTGGAATATGGACACGTGGAGGAAAATAAATGAAAACACGTTGACTAAACATGGATACTTCACAGACATTATCACAGATGAAACATAGATGGATGCTTCAATGTAAAACGGACACGAAAATGGGAATGGGGCCTTAGGCGTCATGCACACAACTGTGGAGCACGGTCTGTGAAATCCTGTCCTGCCGTGTGCACGAAGCGCACGGCGTCATAGCAATCAATCACGCCGTGATCGTAATCATAATGATTCCTTTCCAAGAAGACGTCATCAATGACGACAGAGAGCGGTCTTAAAGTGATCCAATCAGACAAACTAAAACAAAGGCAGAAATGCCTAAAGGATATATAATGAGAGAAATGACTGGATGAGAGTTGGTTACGAAGTGAGAGGCGGAACCAGAGCCTTTAAAAGAGCAAACCAGAGCGGCAAACCAGCACACACTGCCCGAACCCCTGATGACGCTAGGTTGCTAGCAAAACATGTCGGGGAGCAGTGCTGGAATGTATTTTAAATAGCCAGCTTAAGCGCCAAACAATATCACTACAATTAGTTACCTTCTATAGTAGTAGCGCGCACAACTAGAAGGTTAGTGTACAGCAATCAATAATCAGTTAGGATAACTGTGTAGGCGCTCAGCAGGCAGTTTTAATTGTAATTCAGTTCAGAGCTACTAATTATAATAACAGAAATAAAAGTAAAGTTTTAACCAATCGGTGGCAGAGGTCAAGAATAGGTTAGAAAGGTATAATTATGGTAGTTTAAATGAACCTTACCGTCTGCCAGGGTCACTAGTAGAAAAGGCAACAGGGAAAACCCCTAGCTTAAGACTCACAAAACAGTATTAAAGGGTGCAATTACGAGGGATGGCGGGATTTCTATCAAACCAACCCTTAACTCACTTGTTTCTGGCTAAAGCACAAAAAGTATTCTCAACGGAAAATCTTCCAATCAATGTATTAGACATAAATAATGCGTTTAAAGAATTGAACAAAACAAACAAAACATACAAAAGTTATATAGGGGCAATCTGGGAAATATCTAGCTTGGAGACATATTTACAACAAAACAGAGGAATGCACATAAATATCACGCCAAATTCACATCAGGAGGATCCAGAGTTTATCAAAGGGTGGGAGACACTGCTAACCCAAAATTCACTGCGTATGCAAGCCTATTTAGTAGATTATGAGAAAAAATCATTACAAAAAATAATTGAGAAGCTAGAAAAAGAAATCATTGATATAAAAGTCTTTCAAACATATCCTGATTTCACACAGCTGGAAAGCCAAATCCAAAGGAATGTAGAAAATCTACAACGTGAAATCAAGGAGCGTAAACATTGCAAATATAATAGAAATAAAAGAGATTTTGAAACTGGTCAAATCTATACAAGAAGATCAATAAATAGTACATACCCGAGGAGAAATCAGTATACTGACATTTCAGAGTCAGAAAATTTGGAGTCGGACACTAATAGTGTGAAATCAGGTACTAAAAGAAAATCAAGAAATAGACCAGGCTCATATCAGAAAAAAAACAAATCAAAGCAGTGTAACAAGAAGATTTCCTACTCAGGTGCAGAGAGCCATCAATATGTACAGGAAACAATACTACATCTGGAACCTCTTCTATGGTGCCCTTATTGTCAATTCCATCTTCAATAATGCCACATGGAACAATTACACCTACAATAACGACCAATATTGCCCCATCGATACCCCCTTCTTCTTTTTTAGTCCCAGGGATTCATCAAAGGACAGGGAGAAATGGCCATATCAACCACCCAAAGTGTAGAAGGGGAAAATAATTTACAAATTATAAATATTTCCAAAACCATTCTCATTTCTGAGCATGAAAGACTAATTAAAAAAGGCCTCTCCTTTGTCCCAGTACCACAATATGATTGTTTCACCTGGGTAAAAGATATTAATTTGTTCACAAGAAAATTAGCATTGCATAAAGAATTTAAAAATAATGAAAAGAATTTTGAAGTATATAAAGAGAAAGAACAAAAAGCCATTCAAATCCTTGAAGAATTATTAGAAGAGAATGAAGGAGGGGCTGCAAATATAGAAGCGCCCTTTACAAAATTAGAATTGAAATCAACATTCACTCCCTCTTTCAAAAAATATAGCAACATACAAACCTTTGTTGATCTTGTAGTAACAGGCCCACAAAAAATAAGAATGAATTAATCAGATCTTAATAGTAATTTGACATCAGAAGAAACAAAGGCACTTGAACAACTCACTTCCAATAATAATATAGAAATTAAGCCATCTGACAAGGGAGGAAATGTGGTTATAATGGAAAAGGAAGACTATAGAGAAATGGCACACACTCTGCTAAGAGATCAAAAAACGTATAAAGAACTACTAATTAATCCCACACAGAGATATGTCAAAGAATTAAAAGATATCCTACAGCCAGCTTTAATGGATAAATTACTGACAAAAGAAGATTATAAATTAATATTCAACCAGAAACCTACTATCTCGACATTTTATGCGATCCCCAAGGTCCACAAAAAACGAGAACCAATACCAGGAAGACTTATAGTGTCAGGAAAAAACTGTCTCTGTAAGGGCATTGGCAACTATGTTAATGAAATTATATGTCCGTTTGTACAAAGCCTAACATCATACATAAAGATGTACTATGTAAATTACAAGAGATGTAGTTTAGTGATAACATTCATATTGCCACAATCGTTCTTGAAGCATGATACACAAGCATTGAGCACACCTTGGGCATCCAGGCATTAGAATACTATCTAAACACAAAGGGCACTCAATTCCAACAGCACAATAA